>OY740796.1:14370052-14770052 GCA_963514005.1 Raja brachyura
ACCCGTACTAATCATTTTGTGTCTATCTTCGGTGTAAACCATTATCTGCAGTTCCTTCCTACTCTACTAATTTACCAATACTAATTTCTTTAAGTTTATCATTCTTATTTTAACAGATTATTCTTAGACAACCTTTAGTTCCTAATCTGAAAAAATGCTAATGTTTTCTTTAAATTAAATCTTAATGCTTCAAAAACCTGATCATTTTCCAAGCCAGGCGAATTTGAACAGCCATCTGTGTTAAACAAATTAAATTAACCTTTGGAATCTAATTAGTTTTCATGCTTGATCGAGAGCTTTACTGAGAGTGCATCAGGTTGCAAAAAGAAAACTGCAAACTGACTGGCAGCCAATGAATGTTTCTTTAAGGAGGGAAGACCTGTGGTGAATGTTGATACCCGTTGAAGCAGCAGGAAGAAGTAATCACTATATTCAGGCTGACAAGCATTGGAATATCACTGGGTTGTCCAAAGACCAATTTTAGTTTGTGGATGAGAGAGTTCAGACAGGGAGATAAGGAGAGGGAACAAATATTGACTTCTCTAACTCCAAGTAACCCTTGCGTTCCCTCTCTCCGTACCTCCCCCATCCTAGTTCACCGACCTTCCAGTTTACATTTTATCTCTGTATGCTTCATTGCCACCTTCCCCTAGCTAACAATGATCTATTTTACATTTTCATTGAACCCCGTCCCCTTAGCTGTCTCGTTCTCACACCGTACCCTTCCATATCTCTGTGTCTCCCCCTCCCCTGACTTTCAGTCTGAAGAAGGGTCTCGCCACGACACGTTACCTTCCAGAGATGCTGCCTGTCCCGCTGAGTTACTCCAGCATTTTGTGTCTATCTTCGGTTTGAACCAGCATCTGCAGTTCCTTCCTTCACAAAGATGGCATGAGCGAACCGATGTTCCTCTTGTCGCTCTGCCACCTTTGTGCTCTGGGGGCTCATCCTGCAGCCGGCCTTAAGGGCGGAGGAGGTACGTCCACGGTTCATTTCCTACTGGCCTCGCTCCTCTCGACCGTTGCCGCTGCCTCCGTCCTCTGCGGTATTCCGGCCTTCAGGGTACGGGCCGGGACCCGGGCTCCACGGCTCTAGGAAGGAATGTCTCGACCCGAAACATCACCCATTCCTTCTCTCCAGAGATGTTGCCTGTCCCGCTGAGTCACTCCAGCATTTTGTGTTTATTCCCATCGACACTAGTTCCACCCACCTGCGTTTGGCCCATATCCCTCTAAACCTATCCTATCCATGTACCTGCCTGAATGGTTCTTAAATGTTGCACTAATACCTGCCTCAACTATCCTCTCAGGGAGCTTGTTTCATTTACCCACCACCCTTTGTAAAAATAAGTTACCCCTCAGGCTCCCATTGAATCTCACCCCCCCTTAAAATAACCCCACTGGTTCTTCATTCCCCTACACTGGGCAAAAGACTCCGTGCGTCTATCCGATCTATTCCACTCATGATTTTGCACACCTCTATAAGCTCATCCTCCTGTGCTCCAGGGAATAAAGTCCTAGTCTGCTCAACCGCAACCTATAGCTCAGTCCCTCAAGTCCTGACATCATCCTGGTAAATCTTCTCTGCATCCTTTCCAGCTTAACAACATAATTCCTAGAACATACTCCTCAAGAACAGAATGGAAACAGGCCCTTTGCTGTAAAACATCTTTCCTATAACATGGTGACCAAAAGTGACCAATGCACTAAATGTGGCCTCACCAACATCTTATACAATTGTAACGACTTCCCCGCTTCTATACTCACCACGCTGAGGAAGGTCAGTGTGCCTACTGTTGGGTATGGCCTTGCGGATCTGGGAACTGCAGCCAGTCCCGGGGCACGCAGGCGATGTTGCCGACCCCTGGACTAAACCAAGCCCTTGATCTTGTCCCGCCATCCTTTTCTCAAAATTTAGCAACTTAAATTGGGGGTGCGTCTTCATTGCTCAGGACTGCTCTCTAGTTGTGGTAACATAGAAACATAGAAAATAGGTGCAGGAGTAGGCCATTCGGCCCTTCGAGCCTGCACCGCCATTCAATATGATCATGGCTGATCATCCAACTCAGTATCCTGTACCTGCCTTCTCTCCATACCCCCTGATCCCTTTGGCTACAAGGGCCACATCTAACTCCCTCTTAAATATAGCCAATGAACTGGCCTCAACTACCTTCTGTGGCAGAGAATTCCAGAGACTCACCACTCTCTGTGTGAAAAATGTTTTCCTCATCTCGGTCCTAAAGGAATTCCCCCTTATCCTTAAACTGCGACCTTCTGGACCTCCCCAACATCGGGAACAATCTTCCTGGATCTAACCTGTCCAACCCCTTAAGAATTTTTGTAAGTTTCTATAAGAAACTTCCCCCCTCAATCTTCTAAAGTCTAGCGAGTACAAGCCGAGTCTATACAATCTTTCCTCATATGATAACCCTGACATCCCAGGAATCAGTCTGGTGAACCTTCTCTGAACCCCCTCTATGGCAAGAATGTTTTTTCCTCAGATTGGAGACTGTACGCGATACTGCACGCAATACTCCAGGTGTGGCCTCACCAAAACCCGGTACAACTGCAGTAGAACCTCCCTGCTCCTATACTCAAATCCTTTTGCTATGAATGCTAACATACCATTTGCTTTCTTCACTGCCTGCTGCACCTGCATGCCTACTTTCAATGACTGGTGTACCATGACACCCAGGTCTCGTTGCATCTCCCTTTTTCCTAATTGGCCACCATTCAGATAATACTCTACCCTTCTGTTTTTGCCACCAAAGTGGATAACCTCACATTTATCCACATTTATACTGCATCTGCCATGCATTTGCCCACTCACCCAAGCCTATCCAAGTCACCTTGCAGCCTCCTATCATCCTCCTCACACGTAACACTACCCCCCAGCTTAGTGTCATCCGCAAACTTGGAGATGTTGCATTCAATTCCCTCGTCCAAATCATTAATATATATTGTAATTAGCTGGGGTGCCAGCACTGTGCCTTGCGGTACCCCACTAGTCACTGCCTGCCATTGTGAAAAGGACCAGTTTACTCCTACCCTTTGCTTCCTGTCTGCCAGCCAGTTCTCTATCCACATCAATACTGAACCCCCAATACCGTGTGCTTTAAGTTTGTATACTAATCTCTTATGTGGGACCTTGTCGAAAGCCTTCTGAAAGTCTAGATATAACACATCCACTGGTTCGCCCTTATCCACTCTACTAGTTACATCCTCAAAAAATTCTATAAGATTCGTCAGACATGATTTACCTTTCGTAAATCCATGCTGACTTTGTCCAATGATTTCACCACTTTCCAAATGCGCTGCTATCCCATCTTTAATAACTGACTCTAGCAGTTTCCCACTACTGATGTTAGACTAACTGGTCTGTAATTCCCCGTTTTCTCTCTCACTCCTTTTTTAAAAAGTGGGGTTACATTAGTTACCCTCCAATCCTCAGGAACTACTCCAGAATCTAAGGAGTTTTGAAAAATTATCACTAATGCATCCACTGTTTCTGTGGCTACTTCCTTGAGTACTCTGGGATGCAGACTATCTGGCCCTGGGGATTTATCGGCCTTTAATCTGTTCAATTTACCCAACACCACTTCCCGGCTAACCTGGATTTCACTCAGTTCCTCCATCTTATTTGACCCCCCGGTCCCCTGCTATTTCCGGCAGATTATTTATGTCTTCCTTAGTGAAGACAGAACCAAAGTAGTTATTCAATTGGTCTGCCGTGTCCTTGTTCCCCATGATCAATTCACCTGTTTCTGACAAGGGACCTACATTTGTTTTAACTAATCTCTTTCTCTTCACATATCTATAAAAACTTTTGCAGTCAGTTTTTATGTTCCCTGCCAGTTTTCTTTCATAATCTATTTTTCCCTTTCCTAATTAAGCCCTTTGTCCGCCTCTGCTGGACTCTAAATTTCTCCTAGTCCTCTGGTAGGCTGCTTTGTCTGGCTAATTTGTATGCTTCATCTTTTGTTTCTATACTATCACTGATTTCCCTTGTTATCCATGGATTCCCTGATTTATTCTTTTGCCAAACTGGGATGAACAATTGTTGTAGTTCATCCACGCAGTCTTTAAATACCTTCCATTGCACATCCACTGTCAACCCTTTAAGAATCACTGATTCTTAGATGCAGGAAGATTGTTCCCGATGTTGGGGAGGTCCAGAACAAGGGGTCACAGTCCAAGGATAAAGGGAATTCCTTTAGGATGATTCAATTGCCTGATTACAGCTGTGAAAAAACTGTCCCTGAATCTGGAGGTGTGTGTTTTCACACTTCTGTACCTTTTGCCTGATGGGAGTGGGGAGCAGAGGGAGTTGCCAGGGTGCAATTTAAGGGAGATCTGAGGGGTAAGTTCTACACAGAGAGTGTTTGATATCTTTACCTTGCTGCGGGTACTGTGGTGGAATCAGATACAATATCTACATTAAAGAGTTGGCAGTGTGATGCAGTGGCAGAGTTGCTGCCTTACAGTGCTAGACACCCGGCTTTGATCCTGAATACGGGTCCTGTCTGTACGGAGTTTGCATGTTCTCCCTGTGACGGTGGGTTTTCTCCAGGTTTCCTCCCACACTCCAACGACGTGCAGGTTTGTAGGGTAATTGGCTTCTGCAAACTATAAATTAAATTGTCCTGAGTGTGTTGGATAGTGCTAGTGTATGGGATGATCACTAGTCGGCCGAAGGGCCTGTTTCAATGCTAAAATGTAAAGTCCAAAGCCGATAGGTATGTATGCAGACACTTAAAAGGGCAAAGCTTCGAAGAATATGGTCCTATTGCAGGCAAATGGGATTAGTTGGAAAGCAAGGCATGGATGCAATGGGCGGTAGGGCCTGTTTCTGCGCTGTCAGGTCTATGAATCTATGATACCTCCTGCTGGCCCACACCCCAGTGCAGGTGAGTGTTTGGATTCTGCAAACACAGCATGGCAGCAGCAGCAGCCTTCATTTAAATTTAAATAAACAGTTACCTGGGATCTGGGTGGATGACAGGAAGGGCCAAACTACTGTAGATTGAGTTTGAAGGAGAAAAAATTACTTCCAGCCAAATTTCCATTGCAGGCAATTATATTTGCGTCAATTGAAAGTCACACCTATGTTGAACGTGGCAAAGGGTTTTGGAGCTCCAGTGTAGAAATTCAGTCTGTTGTGTACAATGTTGCAAGTATTGCATGCCACACTTTTAGCTGGTAGCTCGGGGCCAGGAGCAGGTATAGAAACACTCAATGTGTAAACTTGCAGGCGACTGTGGCATTAAAATGTAACAATTAGCGTTTAGGCTTCACTTTAGACTTTGGAGCATGGAAACAGACCCTTCGCCGCAAACCAACGATCACCCCATACACTAGCATTATCCTACACAGTAGTGACAATTTACAGCTTTTAACCAAAGCTAATTAACCTACAAACCTGTACGTCTTTGGAGTGTGGGAAGGAACTGAAGCACCCGGAGAAAACCCACGAGGTCACAGGGAGAACGTATAAACTCTGTGCAGACGGCACCCGTGGTCAGGGTTGAACCCGGATCGCTGGCGCTGTAAGGCAGCAACTCTACCGCTGTACCACTGTGCTGCCCCAGCATTTGAAAGCCCGAGAGAGATAGCCAGTGAGAACTGCAGAAGGTAACAAAGAGAACGGCAAATAATTTTCTTGTTTAAGTTTGATTTTTCCACCCCCCTCCCCCCCCCCCCCATCCTATTTTACCCCATTGGGATATAACGTTAATGGTACAACTTCATGAATTTCCATTTTAAATCATTTTACTTAGCATTTTGAGAAGCCCGTGAGTCTCTATTTCGAATGTCAAACGATTAACGAAATGATCAAGATTAATCGCTCAATTAAAATGTTTGATCTCAGTTCAATTTTGTTTAATTGCATATGTAATGTTTGCAATTGCTGCAGCCTGCCCATCAAAACTTATTAATAATGAGATTAATATTGCAGAGAAGTATGTAGGAAGCTCGTAAAATGGCCATAAACCAAATCTCGCCGTAGCAGAGTATTTCACAGCTGATTACTTTGGTGAGGCTTCCACGGAGCATTTGAAGTTTTATGTGGAGGAAGGAACTGCAGCTGCTGGTTTAAACCGAAGATAGACACCAAAAGCTGGAGTTAAGAGGCTGTCCCACTGCGGCGACCTAATCCGCGAGTTCTGGCGAGTTTGCCCTCGACTCATACTCGCAGTATGGTTGACACGAGGTCCTAGGAGGTCTTTGTAACTCTCCTTCATGCTCGAAAGTGGTCCCCGCGTACTCGAGGCTTCAGCTAGGTACATGTTGAAAAATACACAGCGAGTAAAAAAAGGTCGCCATGGAAAAAAATCGATACTTTTTTTACTCGTAGGTTTAGTCGAAGTAGGTCGTAGTAGGTCGGCATGTTATTCGTAGGTAATCGAGGGTAGTCGTAGATAGTCCTCAACATAGTCGAAGAGAGGTCGAAGGAGGTCTTCAACATGACATTTTTTCAAACTCTCCTAAACTCTTCTAAACTCGCCAATTAGGTTGCCGCAGTGGGACAGCCCCTTAACTCAGCGGGACAGGCAGCATCTCTGGAGAGAAGGAATGAGTGACGTTTCGGGTCGAGACACTTCTTCAGACATGCATATACAGTAGGTTGCTCATTTAAGAAATAGCTGGAATTTGTAGCTGTTGACACATGTGAAGGACATTAGGATCTGGGAGAATGAGAAACCAGTGACACTGGCAACGTCCCATCATAGCACAGGAGACCTGCCCTTAGGGTTGGCCAGTACTTCGTATTGTACTTGCACTGCTCCACTACCTTCAGCGTGTGCACCGACTGGACTTTGGACTTGGAATAATGGCGGCAACAATGGCCGTGCCCGCATGTGTAATATTTGCAGCAAGAATTTCAATGTTCAAGGTTCAAGGTTTGTTTATTGCCACAAGTACCAATTAAGGTAGAGTGAGATTCAGATTGCCATACAGCCATACCAATAAAGAGCAACAAGACACCCAAATCCATTTTTAACATGAACATCCACTACAGTGACTCCCCTCCATTCCTCACTGTGATGGACGGCAAAACAAGTTTAATCCCTTCCCTTCTTTGTTCTCCGGCCATCGGGACACTTGAACCTTTAATTGTCGGGGTGATCTTGGCTCCCGCAACCGGTGGTCGAGCGCTCTGCATCGGGGCGATCAAGCTACCAGATCGGGGGGCTCTCATCACCCCGTGCCGGCCGATCGGACTCCCGAGTCGGGTCTGGTCGAACCTCCCGCGGCTTGGAGCTTCCCGACACCAGTCTCTACCCGAGACTGCGAGCTCCTCGATGTTGACACCCGCAGGCCGCAGTTGCAGTGTCGATCCCAGGCGAAGGATCGCAGGCTCTGATGGTGAGTCCACGGCCTCAATGTCGGTCTCGAGCATGACCACCAGCTAGCTCCATGATGTTAGGCCGCAGAGCGACCGGAGATACGATCCAGAAAACAATCGCATCTCCGGCAAGGTAAGAGATTGAAAAAAAGTTTCCCCCGACCCCCCCTCCCCCAACCCCCAACCTTCACATAAAACAAACCAGAGAACACTAAAACATACTCTTTAACACATACATAAAATAACAAAACAGAAGAAAGAACAGAGACTGTCGCAGTTTTATATGCGACAAATAATGCAACATTGAACCAGAAATAGCTTCACGATTTGCAACTCTCACACCTGCCTTTTCAACTCTGGCCTTTGTCCCCCCTCACCTGTATTCACCGTATGCCTGCCATGCTTGTTCCTGCCCCTCCTCTCTTCCAGCTTTCTTCCCCCCACTATCAGTCTGAACCCGAAACGTCACCTGTTCCATTTCTCCAGAGATGTTGCCTGAGCTGCTGAGTTGCCCCAGCACTTTGTGGCGATCTTCGGTATAAACCAGCATCTGCGGTTTTACTACAGTACTCGCCACTTGGGATTTGGAAGTGTACATAGCAGAAGGGACAAGAGCCGGCACAGAAGGATTTGTTGTCGGTAAAACCGCAATGATTTTGATTTGAGGTCACAAACATAACACTGGGGATTGCTGAATGTAAGGAAAGTCAGACGTGTACATTTCTCCCCCAAGCTAGTTTACCTGATTTAGTGTAAGGGACTTTTTCCATTCAAAAACCCTACCACAACATCAATTTTATTTTATGAAGTGTATAAGTATCATGAGAGGAATAGATCGGGTAGATGCACAGAGTCTCTTGCTCAGAGTAGGCGAATCAAGGATGAGGACATAGGTTTAAGGTGAAGGGGGAAAGATTTAATAAGAATCTGAGGGGTAACCTTTTCACACAAAGGGTGGTGGGTGAGTGGAACGAGCTGCCAGAGGAGGTAGTTGAGGCAGGGACTATCCCATCATTTAAGAAACAGTTAGACAGGTACACCTGTAAGAAGGAACTGCAGATGCTGGTTTAAACCAAAGGTAGACACAAAACGCTGGAGCAACTTAGTGGGACAGGCAGCATCTCTGGAGAAGGAATGGGTGACGTTTCGGGTTGAGACCCTTCTTCAGACTAGTCAGGGGAGAGGGAGACGAGAAATATAGACAATGATGTAGAAGATAGAGAATAATACGTAATAATACGTAATCCTTTGAAATGTCTGTCACCTACAAGGGGATCCCACCACTCGCCACATTTTCCCATCTCCACCCCTTTCCGCCTTCCGCTGAGACCATTCCCTCCACAACTCCCTGGTTAATTCATCCCTTCCCACCCAAACCACCCCCTCCCCAGGTACCATCCCCTGCAACTACAGAAGATGCAACACCTATAACTATACCTCCTCCCTCAACTCTGTCCTGGGACCCCGACAGTCCTTTCACTTGCACCTCCTCCAACCTCATCTACTGTATCCGTTGTTCAAGATGTGGACTCTCATACATTGGCGAGACCAAACGCAGACTGGGCGATCGCTTTGCGGAACACTTTTGCTCAGCCCGCATGAACCAACCTGATCTCCCGGTTGCCGGACACTTTAATTCTCCTTCCCATTCCCACACAGATCTTTCTGTCCTCGGTCTCCTCCATTGTCAGAGTGAGGCTAAACGCAAATTGGACTAACAACATCTCATATTTCGCTTGGGCAGCTTACAGCCCAGTGGTATGAACATTGATTTCTCTCACTTCAGGTAGCCCCGGCATTCCCTCTCTCTCTCTCTATCCCTCCCCCACCCAAGTCGCACTAGCTTCTCATTTTCACCCTACAAACAGCTTACAATGGCCTGTTTCCTTTGTCATCGTTACTTTTTTGCATATCTTTCATTCATTGTTCTTTATCTCTCCACATCACCGTCTTTATCTCTCGTTTCCCTTATCCCCTGACTAGTCTGAAGAAGGGTCTCGAACGGAACCATCACCCATTCCTGGTGGGGGGGACCACAGTCTAGGGTCCTTCCGCTGCTGGACATGGGGGGCACGGTATGGTGGAGACGCCCCTCAAAATAAGGGAAGATATCCCACGCCAGGGGGCCACATGAGTGGCACGGGTGGGGAACAGATTTGTGAAATTTGAGAGATGTATATGATTGAACAATTTGTATAGCCTCCAAAAATGTCGGATACATTTTTCGCACAGTTCATGTATTGTATATATTTATTACCTGAATAAAGTCTATTTTGAAATTTAAAATAAAAATTCCTTCTCTACAGAGATGCTGCCTGTCCCGCTGAGATACTCCAGCTTTTATGTGTCTTTAGACAGGTGCATGGATAGGACAGGTTTGGCGGGATATGGGCCAAATGCAGGCAGGTGGGACTAGTGCAGCTGGGACATGTTGGCCGGTGTGGGCAAGTTGGGCTGAGGAGCTTGTTTCCACACTGTATCGCTCGAAGTAAGTTTATATACCAGACTACATTAATAAAAAGTTTCTAACCCAAAACGTTGCCTGTCCATTCCCTCCACAGGTGCTGCCTGACCCACTGAGTTACTCCAGCACTTTTGTATTTTGCTCAAGAATCCGGCATCTGCATTTCTTTGTCCCTGTCACGTATTAGTAAGTTGCTCTTACCATCTCTGGATATGCCAAAGTCCTTTACAGCCAACGGAGTACTTTTGGAAGTGTTGTCACTGTGGGGTTGTGACAGAGGGAACATTATACTGTAACATGGGGAACACTGAAGAGGCGGGCTGGGTAATTACGCCGAGCTTGGTTTTGATATTAATACCAATTTAATTCTGTGACAATGTGGCAATATATTTTCACGGCACTTGTACCAAACTACTTGATTGACAGTGGTGCAGTTAGTTGCTCTTGTAATGCCATTTGCTGGGGTGTTCCTATCTACTAGCGGCAGTTTAGGATGGTACAATGGTGTAGCTGGTAGAGCTGCTGCCTCACAGCACCAGAGACCTGGGTTTGATCCTGATTTTGATGCCGTCAGTGTGCAGAGTTTGCACGTTCTCCCTGTGATCGTGTGGATTTCCGCCAGGTTTCCTCCCACATCCCAACGACATGCGGATTTGTTGGTTTAAGTGGCCTCTGTAAATTGCCTCTACTGTGCAGGGAATGGGGGCACAAGTGCGAGAACATAGGACTAGTGTGAACAAAGGGTGTATGGAATGAGCTGCCGGAGGGGGTAGTTGAGGAAGGTACAATCGCAACCTTTAAGAAACATTCGGACAGGTACATGGATGGGAAGAATTAGAGGGATATGGGTCAAACGCAGGCAGGTGGGACTAGTGTAGATGGGACATGTTGGTCAGTGTGGGCAAGTAGGGCCGAAGGACCTATTTCCACACTGCGTCACTCTATGACTCTAGATAAGGATCGAGGCATTCCCTCCTTTAACCTATGATGAGCATTTGTCGGCACTGGGCCTGTACATGCTGGAGCTATGATTTTATTGAACGACTGAACAATTCAAAGGGCGGAGAGTCCGAATCCTGATACTATTTGCGAGTTTGTATGTAAATTCACAATCACCTTTAAAGATGGTCAACATAAATTTTAGCTTTTAAATATACATTGCTAATAACTTCAATTTATTATCTTTTAAATTAAATTAAATGTTTTATGTAAAATAAAACAATGTAATTACTAATGAAGGGTCCCGACCCGAAAAGTCACTGTAGATTGGCTATTTCATACTAGCCAATTATAGTGTTTGTTAGTAGTGAGTCCGCCTATTGTGTTCTTCATATTATCAAGAGCCTGCTTACGCTAGTTAGAATGAGAAGCAGCTCGGAGATGTGATGTCTACAGATCCTTGCTGTATGTAGATTTAATAAACATGTGTTGTATCTTGATGTGTGTTCGAGTCGACTCATCACAGTCACCCATCCTTTTTCTCCAAAGATGCTGCCTGACCTGCTGAGTTATTCCAGCACGTTGTATCTATCTTTGATTTAATTACTTCTGTGGTTTTGATTCTGTCACCATTCTACAAGGGTATTCGCAAGAATTCGATAGTTTACAAGAATTATCCCAGGAATGGGTAGGTTAACCTATGATGACCTCATTAAAACATACAGAATAGTGAAAGGCTTGGATAGCGTAGATGTGGAGAGGATGTTTCTACTAGTGGGAGCATCTAGGACTAGAGGTCATAGCCTCAGATTTAAAGGACGTTCTATTAGGAGGGAGATTGGGAGAAATGTCTTTAGCCAGAGGGTGGTCTTCTTCTTAAACCCTTTGCTCCTCTAGGGAGCATAGACCATTGACAAATGTCCTCCACCTCACTCGGTCGTTGGCAGTTCAGAGGGAGGTGAATCTGTGGAATTCTTTGCCACAGAAGGCTGTAGAGGCCCAATCTCTCCCTTAAAAATATCTCTATTTTTACGGTAGAGATAGATAGATTCTTGATTAGTACAAGTGTCAGAGGTTATGGGAAGAAGGCAGGAAAATGGGGTTAGCAGCGAGAGATAGATCAGCCATGATTGAATGGCGGAGTAGACTCGATGGGCCGAATGGCCTAATTCTACTCCCATTTCTTATGACCTTATGACCTTTAAGCTAGAGGAGCAAAGGGTTTAAGAAGACCACCCTCTGGCTGAAGACATTTTTCCTAATCTCCCTCCTAAAAGAACGTCCTTTAAATCGGAGGCTATGATTTCCAGTCCTAGATGCGCCCACTAGTGGAAACATCCTCTCCACATCCACTCTATCCAAGCCTTTCACAATTCTGTATGTTTCAATGAAGTCCCCCCATCATTCTTCTAAACTCCAGCGAGCACAGGCCCAGTGCTGACAAATGCTCATCATAGGTTAACCTACTAATTCCTGGGATAATTCTTGTAAACTAGCGAATTCCTGCGAACTTTTTGGCTTCTGTTAATTCTGGCTCGGAAGGGACAACGTAACCACTTCTTCAGAAATTGAAGATTATGTGGGTTATTTGAGAAATAGTGTAATCCTCTTGGCTAAATGAGTTCACAGTGCTCCTGTGTGAGGAAATAAGTCGGAGAGAGACAGAAATGAGGAGGGATAATTGGAAGAATAAAATCAACGATACAAATAATCATACACTCTTAGTCTTCTCTTGGTATGAAGTGGTATCTTTATTTTAACATCATTCCAACTACACAGAAGCTAAAAATTGCATCGCTTATATTTAACATTATTTAGTTTAACTAATATACCTAAAAGATGAAAATTTGCTTGAATTAATGACACAATATTTCTCCTGAAATGATCAAAAACTGTTGCACATTTAGATTTGTTTTTAAACTACAGACTTATTTCCAGATACAGCACAGTAACTGTGGTTAAAAAAAACTAAAAGATTTACAGCTTTACCCAATATCAAGAGGAAATTGTAATAAACACTTAGTCAAATGACCATTCCGAGAGCCAATGGTTCCTGATGTTGGAGTCACAGATTCCTTGATATTATAAATGTGTGAATGTTCTCACATTAAGAGAATTGATTGGTTCTAATCAATTACTGGTTTGAATATTTACAATCAACTTTATGCTACAAAAAGGGGCCCGAAAGGAAGGCAGAATATAACTGGGCCACAAGAGCAATGAACTGACCCAGTCAGAAAACCGGGTTCTGCCTAGTTGTCGGGAGAATGAATGGGAATAAGTTTATAGAACTATCTGTTACATTTAAAAAAAAAAGAAAGAACTGCTGGATCATATGCTGCCACTCTCTATCTCTTGAGATGAAATGTTTCACTTACACAGACTGTCTTGGCTTACCTACTTTTGCTTTCCGCTTCATTTGAACCTTGCGAATGTCTCTTGCAATGGGCTCTGGGCACCACAGACCCGACTGCTCCTTCATCAGGATGAGCAAGATGGGTTCAGGCACTGTGATTGAGACTCTTTGAGTTACCAAAGGTTCAATAACCAGGGCAACAAAGGCTTCTATTCTTCTACTTGCTTCTTGAGTTTAGAGGTCCGAGAGGAGATGATTAAAAATATTGTTTCCTCTTCTAGAGTGGCTGAGAGATCTAGAGATTTGGCCTGTCTGCCACCATCTAATTTCAATGCACATGTACACCTGGTAGTGAAGCTCCTTACAGGAGGGGACGCCATGGTGGATTACAAGAAGACTTTCCTTACGTCAGCCTCGAGCCTGGAAAACAGGAAGCCCACTCCCTACCACTTAGTCCGAAGAGTCATAAGAAGAGTCCTGACCTGAAACGTTATCTATCCATGTTCTCCAGAGATGCTGCCTGATCCGCTGAGTTACTCCAACACCTTGTGCCCTTTTAAGCCCAGATCACAGTCAGCTTCAGTCTTACAATGGGCCAGGAGTTGCCATAGATAGGTCTGTTCTTGACTGATGTCTTGACTGCTCCAACTGAGGCATTCAGTTGGCCAATTTAGCTCAGTGAAAGCAACAATTAAAATCTGGAAATGTTGCAATGGTGATGAACACCTCAAATGACACTGAATGCTGAGAGCTTTAGGTTTTTTTAGACAGTGGACTTATAGCGCAGAAACAGGCCCTTTGGCCCACTGAGCCCGTGCCGACCAGCAATCACCCCTTAGACTAACACCATCCAACGCACTAGGGACAATATACAATCTTACCAAAGCCAATTAATCTAAAATTCTGTCCATCTTTGGAGTGTGGGAGGAACCCTGCAGCACCTGGTGAAAACTGACGCGGTCATGGGGAGAACGTACAAACTCCGTACAGACATAGTCAGGATCAAGCCCGGGTTTCTGGCGCTGTAAGGCGGCAATTCTACCGCTGCACCACTGTGCCGCCCAGCTGTAGGAACCCACCCAACAAAGCTAGAATATGTATATAACTGGAATTTAGTGTGTCTGCTGGTGGCACCATTGTTCAAATTTCATGCGCTATTTTCTAGGTGTGATAATAATATTATTATTGTTCCAAGTTCCAGCTGCAAAATAGTAATAGGAAAAATATATAAATTGATCTCAAAGATGCATAAGTAAGGGATAAAACTTGATTTTACTTTTCAAGCTAAATTGCATTTCTCTTCAGTCTCTGCATAGTATTGAATGAAGAGTACAGGACCTGTCCCACTTTAACGACTTAATTCTTTCATCCCGAAACCATTTTTTTACTTGTGGACATTTTTTATCGGGCTGGAAAAAAACGTCCCGACTTACCTGATGCCACGAGTACCTACGGCTAGCATAACGAGCCGCTATGATATATCTACGAACTCCTACGGACTCGTTACGAACATTATGCAGGTTTGAATCAGGGGAAAACTCGGGAGAATTCGTGAAAGTGGGACAGGCCCTTAACTTTACTTTCTGACTTGGCTGTTGTAGATATCCAGATTATGTCCTTTAGTATTATGCATGAAATTTAAAAGGATAGATTCATTGTTTTGTGCATTCAGATGGCAAACCTCTCTGCTCATTGCATCTTTATTACAACCAGTGCTCAGATGTACCATTGAGATGATTGAATGCACGTTTTCACTTCTGAACCAAGACGTTGATCATTCTGAGGTTGATAATTAAGACTTTCATAAAACTTTTAGAAGTTGACTGGTGGGCTGACATCGATGTTGCTCAAACGTTTTGGTCCATTTACAAAAAAAGTAATAACTATCAGTGCATTCTCTGATGATTAAGAAGGATCATGGTTATTGTCAAAAATAGTGCAAACACAGTCCAAATGCTTCCAATCCAAATGCAAGCAGAAAAGGAAATAAACTAGAGTTTGGAGGTATATGGGACAAATGCAGGTAGTTGGGACTAGTAGGGCTTTTGGTCAGCATGGGCAAGTTGGGCCAAATGGGCTGTTTCTGTGCTGTATGACTATGATTATTGATGAGTCTATGAATCAAAATGCTACAATGTGACTCATACACTGAGTCTCGATCGATGATGGCAATCATACCAAATGTTGCCTTTACCAGTCTAAATACATGTGTTGCCACTTTCAGGGACCTATAGAGTTGGACTCCTAGTCCGTCTGTGTATAAATGCTGTTAAGGGTCTTACCATTAATTGGATCTTCCAAAGTACAACATCTTACACTTTGGATAAACTCCATCTGCCAATTCTCCACCCAATATCCGTAGCTGTTCTATATCCTGCTGTATTCTTTGATAGCCTTCCTCACGGTCTGCAACTCCACCAATTTTGGTGTGATCTGCAAACTTACTAAGCAACCCATTTATATTTACATCCATGCTGCTTATATATAAAAACAAAAGACGTCTCACCACAGATCTCTGTGGAATTTCACTAGTCACAGATTTCCAGTCGGAGTAAAATCTCTTCCATCATAAATCCTCTATTGACTTTGAGAAAGTCAGTTCTGAATCCAAATTACTGAGTTACCAAGGATTTTATGTGTCTTAATCTTCTTGATCAGCCTACCATGAGGAACTTTATCAAATGCCTTACTAAAATCCATGTGGACATCATCCACTATCCTACTCTCATTGTTCATCTTTGTCACCTCCTCAGAAACTCAATCTAGTTCGTAGGACATGATCTCCCACGAACAATGCCATGTTGACTTTTCCTAATCACTCAGTTCATTTCCAAACACGAGTGCTGAAGAATCTCTCCAATGGCTTCCCTACCACCGACCTGAGGCTCACCGGTTTATAATTCTCTGGATTATCTCGACTTCCCTTTTTAAACAAAGGGACAACATCAGTTATCCTCTTGTCCTTTGGGATCTCACCTGTGGCTAGAGAAGATACAAAGATCAAGGCCCCTGCAATCTCCTCTCTTGCCTCTCTCAATAACCTGGGATAGATTTCATCATGCCCTTTCCGTTTTATCCACCTTAATGCTCTTCAAGAGACCCAACATCACCTTCTTCTTGATCTCAAACTTCTATTCTCCACACGGATCTCACTGTGTCCTTCTCCTTGGTGAATGCAGATGCAAAGTACTCATTCAGTACCTCACCTACACCCCCCAACTCCAAGCACAAATTCCCTACATAATTCTTGAGTTGTCCTACCGTCTCACTGGTTAGCCTCTTGTTTTTGAGTTCACTTTGTCAGGCAGACTTTATAGAATCAGAGTTGTTCAGAACAGGATGGTGAAACACTGGTGTTGTACCTACCCCTGTCTCTTTGGGCACTAAATGAAACCAGAATATGGAGTCAGTCCAGTAAAATACCATGGCTCCATTAGTATTGTGTCGGTGGTGGGAGGTAGTTGGGCTGAGGGGGGATCAGCTTGATAGCTGTGAGAGAGCAACTTAAATTCCAGAGTGAAACTTGTTGGAAGACAATAAGCTAGCGGGTGATCCAGACACTTCTCAGCTTATGTCATAGGTCATGAGTACTCAGAGTTCAGAGGTGAGTAGGTTTTAAGTGCTGTCAGTTTCACAAGCTATTCTTCCACTAAACTAAATTCTGCTTCAAAAGAACCTTTTGTCTATGAAAACCTATCCATACTTTAACGTTCATTTATTGTGTACAATTACGTGGGCGACATATGTAGCTGCTTATTGTCATTTTTGGAACGTAATTCCTATTATGAGACATCTATTGGCGGTAATCTGGCCTCTATATTCAATGCTTTCAATGTCATTTCATTGGGGTAAATAAATGTTTGTCCATTGCCTGTTTCCAACTGTCGGATGTTTATGATATGTCCTTATTCACATTTTACAAAGCATATTAATTCATTTTCGGCCATCAGAAACTTGGAACTCTATATATTTGTCATTTACGGGAACGTCATCATTAAAATCAAATTCCATTTAAGTTCAAGGCTAACTCTTCTGATACAGCAGATTCATCTTATGAGATCTCCAGTGCAGCTATGAAATGTTCTTGGTTTGTTCTCTAATGCCGGTATAAATCTTTACCTGAATGGTAAATCCAAATTTATGCCATCTGATGGAATTCATTTCCATTTATGAACAGGAAGCAATTTTAGCTTGGCAACTGTTGGTCACGATATTCAGTTTTTAGAAAGCTACCACTGTGGTACAGTGAAATGGTCAAAGCAGCCTGAAATTATGGTTTCAGAAGCCTCAAGATACAAAGATAAGGTCTCGTTTACAGTAGAGCATTCCATGGTCATATTAGGTAACAGACTCCTGCAGTCACACTCAGTGAAGAGGCACAGACTCAATCCTGGCCCAAGTTGCTCTGAAGCAAAGTACTTGACTTAAAATAATCATACATGGGTTTTGTAAACAGCCGATGTCTACCAAGTCTCACTGCTGGTTAAATATCCCTGTTTTGCTATAGTGAGTTATACTGTGTAGGTGTGCTGGGGTCACAGGTTAATGGGGGGAAAAGCCCACAGTCATCACTGTGCTGACCTTGTGTAACTTTAAAAAATACTGTATAATTACCAAATACAAGTTCTTTCGGAACAAGGGTAATAGTTAAAAAAGTCCTTCACACACGTGAAGATATCACTCATCTCCAACAAGGCAATATGAAGTTTGGCCAGTGTCTGTAAATTAACAGTTTAGAATGATAAACGGAAGCATTTGGGATCCATCATTCTATTTAAAAACATTATACTAACTTTTCATGCATCTTCAGATCCTCGTTTTAATACAGGCAGGCAAAGTGAAAGGAAAATGCTTGGAGGTGTACATCTTGCTGTTATGAAAATATAATTTGTTTCCACTGGCATTTTCCACCATTGTATAAGGATCGTATAAAATAGGGTTGCTTGCTGGATTTTGTTAATAAATGCATGGATATTATTCTGAGGGGCTATAGATATCCTGGGCAGAGGTGTACCTCTAATACACACTGATTCTATAAGTGAATTGGTGCATGGGTTTGAAATTATGTGTGCTTTCCCTGCACCATTGTACACACTCAAAGATGTGAGCATCGCACAGTGTTAAGACCTAGTAGCTGGCATCTCTTTCATCTGTAAACAAGTGTCATCACAGGGTGCAAAGATATCAAATTTAGAGTTTAGAGATAGCATGGAAACAGACCCTTCAGCCCACCGAGTCCACACCGACCATCAGCAGCCCATTCTCACTAGTTTTAGGTTATCCCACTTACGCATCCACTCCCTACACACTCAGGGCAATTTTACTCAGGCCAATTAACCTACCAGCCCATATGTTTTAGGGATGTGGGAGGAAACTAGAGAATCCAGAAGAAAACTAACGCGATCACATGCAAACTCCACACAGATAGCACCCGAGGTTGGGATCGAACCTGCGTCTGTGACGCTGGGAGGCAGTGCCTCCTTGCCGCTCCTGTGGACTCGTGCCACTCCTCATATCTAGGTAGTCTTGATGTATACACACAGAAACCGTTGTAAAGATATCCTCACTCCCTCAGTTAACAGTCCGCTCTTACATGATCAACATATGAATAATTTGGTAAAATACCAGCTGACACAGAGTCGCAAACTCACTTCAGGGTTGGAGTGCGATAATCAGCAAAGTTGAAGCCCATTTCGTCGTCATCATTTCTAGGGCAGTTCTGAGAAAGCTGTTTAAAGTAGGGCATGGATTAATTTAAGTTTGCCTTGCCACCTCACTCCCTTTTATGATTTATAGTTAATCAAACGCTACTCTGTGCCAAATTTCTTCCTCGCTGTGGATGCAAGTTCAGGTGGCAATTATCCAGAATGGCATTGAGACTTCCTGTTGAAGTACAGAAATATCTCTTCCTAATTTGTGATACAATCTGTCAAAAAAGACGTCTTAAAATAAATGAATGATCACTCTCTGGCGATAGGTTTCCAGGGAATGATGAAGTAGCACTAGTTGATTGGGCCTGCCCAGCTTGGCATAGCCAATCTGCATTGCCACTTGGGTTAAAGGACATCTATAAGTGAAAGAAGGTCCATTTTGAATTAAACTGGGGTTACGAGTAAAATAATAGTTAATTCTACAGTTTAGTATTCACCATCTTCACTGTTTACAGAAACACTGGGAGTGTGGGGCAGAGTGTCATCTTCAGTTGCTATCATTAAATACAAGAGAGTGGTGAATTACATCTATGGTCACTTCTATGCATTTTCTTCATTGATGACTGAGTTCCACCCTTGGCACATATACAGTGCCAGCGACTTAATACAAATTTCCTTCCAATCACTTTTGCACTCACTAAATGTAAAACATGATTAATATGTGAAGCCTCAGATTCTTAAATGTTCCAAACTACATTTCAAATACCTGTTCATTTTTTTTACCTCATCTACTAACTGTATTTACTATTATATCAGAACTGGAACTCAATCAGTTTCAATCTTCACTGCGATCACCCTGGCCGATTATGTTTGGTTCAGAAGTTCCTTCTCGATCTTAACTGGGTGAATCAGATCACTCAGGTGCGCTCCACAATGAACTTTCCATGTCTGCCACTGGATGGGTGAGCCACTAGCATCAACAAACGTAAGTAGAAGCTACGAAGCATACATTATTGTTAGTTGTCTTCTCCTTGTTTAAGCAGCAGCCAAAGTATTGTTTCATGCTCATTGCCGGGCAGCTCGACAATCTGCTGTAAGGCAAGGTATTTGGCGTGGAAATGGTGGCCATCCGCAAGCTCTGGCCAGGCCAGGCACACCTATCTTCTCTGCTCAACTGGAACCCTAGAAAGGTATCTCCACGGTACTCAACTCTGCTCCCTTTGCTTCCGAGTCTGTGGAATCCATGGGACCCTGACGGCCCACAGGTCTGGTCCACGGTGGGCTTGGAGTCAGTTCTTGTAACCTGAAGATATTAAATAAATTCAAGTTCATTTGGCTCCGGCTTGTTATTCAGCGTGAGGAGAACGAAGGGGAGATATAGTCCAGGTCAAATAGAAAGGGCGAGTGAAGAGGGAGCCTCAACGTGCCATCCGACTCTACACAGTGGATTAAAACCTTTTTTTTTAAACAATGCAATAACAAACACATTTTAAATCATCGAATGCCAACCCAGTCCCACCATTCTCACATGGCCTGGATCCAAGGACACATTTGACCTTCAGAATCAACTCCCCTCCTTCTGATTGCCAATTCTGTGGCACCAAGTGTGGGCCAGTTACCTTTTCACCATTACAGCAGGTGAGCTGACCCATGGTTGTGGGGAACGATGCATCCTCAGTATCAGTACAGAGGGGTCAGCACCAGCAGTTGGCCTTAGGGTCAAAGGCTATGAACTCAGGGTCTCAGTCAGTAATTACATTTCAGACTTACTAAAATTCATTCTTGGATTTGCAAAATTTGAACCAGGGTCTTAATAGGATGGAGATGGGCATTGCCCGACAGCACATTCTAATGGAGAAAGATGGAGGAGAGCCTTCAGGTGAAGTGGAGGATGGAGAGCCTCTTTCTCCTGTTATTCACATGCACACATCTTGGTGACCATTGTTCCCGGCACGAGGTGCAAATTGAAGCAAGTTAACTGGAGAGCAAACGCCAGGGATCCCAACCCAGACCAAATCAGCTCTTTTGAGCGCTAGGCCAAACTGGATTAACCTTGCTTTGAACAGCAATTTGGACCAGGAGCTGAGGGAGGTTAATAAAGCAGCGTTTTTTTGTTAACTGAAGAGTTTGCATAATATACCCTCTGTCACCCCCAGTTTATAACAAATGATGGATGGGAAAGCCTGGCGGCACGTAGCAACATTTTGTGAAAATTCTTTATACATGTGCCACTATATCCTATCTTACCCTGTATTTAGTAGAATTTACACTATATAGTTCATCATTTTTTTTTGTTAATCTTTGTACAGAAAAATATCAAATCAACTTTACAGTCTTGTAGTGAAAGTACAGAACAAAGTACAGAATCAAATACCAACACTGTGCCGTGCACAAAGGTTGTGTGCACCTTATGTCTGGAAAGTCAATCCTGTTTGGTGAATACATACTGTTTGATCCAGGCTCCTTGCAGTGAAGTACTGTGCCTAACTTGTCGTTCTGCAGAGAATGCTGCTGGAAGCCTTTCTCTGGAGCAGCAATTTCCTATAACCTGTGGAGCAGGGGACATGGCAGCCTTTGCAGATGTATTATTTTTTTTTTGTGTGGTTGCTTTTCCATTGTGACATTTTTTTAATTTTTTCCCATTTGTTTTCCAGTTAAAAAGGTCAGTATCGTTGTGAAGGAGGGGTGATTAAAGGCGTTTTTAATCTCAGTGATGTTGACAAGTTATGAGGTGGCTGCAGCATTGGACTTCGATCTGCAGGTGGGAGCGAAAAAAAGATTCATTGTGAGATTTCGTAAACATCCCCGCTAACCAACCTCCCTCCCCACCCCCACCCCCCCCCCCTCCCCCCACCTCTGCAAATTCATTCATTTCATGCCAATGCCTCGTCACGTTGCCACTAATACCAGAACTTAAATCAAAAGCCGACTCGGTCATGCAAACCTCCTGTTGTCGGTGCCAAAGGAAAGCAGGATCTCATGCCTAAGCAACTACTGTCCAGTGGCCTAGACATTCACTACCATGACATGATTTGACAGGCTAGTTATGGAATGCATTATATCCAGTCTGCCAAGCAGCCTTGACCCACTGCAGTTTGCCCACCGCCACAACAGGTCTACGGATGATGCCATCTCCCTGGCCCTACACTCACCCATGGAATATCTGGGTAAGAGAGACACCTATGTTCACCATGTCCCCAACAACCCTCACCAACTTCTATAGTTGCACCGTGGAAAGCATTTTATCAGGATTCATCAAGCATGTTTTGGGAACAGCTTCAACCAAGACTGCACAAATTGCATAGTATTATGGACACAGCCCAGACCATCACACATACAAACCTCCCTTCCATTGACTCCATTTACACCTCATGCAGCCTCGGCATAGCCACCAGCATAATCAAGGATGAGTCGCACACTGGCCATTCTCTCTTCTCCCCTCTCCCATCGGGCAAAAGGTACAGAAGTGTGAAAACGCAAACCTCCAGATTCAGGTACAGTTTCTTCTAAGCTGCTATCAGGCAACTGAACCATCTTACTAACAACTAGAGAGCAGTCTTTAACTACTATCTACCTCTTTGGAGACCCTTGGACTATCTTTCATCAGACGTTACTGGCTTTATCTTGGATTAAATGTTATTCATGTTATTCTCTTTATCATGTATCTGTACACTGTGAATGGCTCGACTGTAATCAGGTATTGTCTTTCCGCTGACTGGTTAGCACGCAACAAAAGCTTTTGGCTGTCCCTTGGTACATGTGACTAAATTAAATTTAGTTACATGTACCTTTAATTTCCCCATTGCTAAGATTCCTGGAACTCATTTGGTGTTGAAAAGCTTCTTGAAATCTTTATTTTTTATTTTTATTTTTTTTATTAGAAGCAATAGTACAGAGATAAAACATTCGGCATCTAAAATTATACAATTATTATACAGCTTCATTTTTAACCTTACAGGAATTTGTTCTCCCATTCATGCAGATATTAACTTTCCGGCCACCGTTTAAATTTTGAAACAGTTTCTCCTGCTTCTCTTATTTTATTTAGTCCTTAACTTGGGGTAGGCAAGTTTTGTTCACTGGCACTGTGGAACACTGTAATATAAAAGGACACCAAGTGCTGGAGTGGCTCAGCGGGTCAGGCAGCATCTCTGGAGAGCATGGATAGGTGATGTTTTGGCTTGGTACATTTCTTCAGACTGATTGTGGTCGGGGTGGGTAGACAAAAATGCTGGAGAAAAGATATTTAGTTTTGTTTAAGTTAACGGAGTCAACGAGGTGGCACAATGGTGCAGCGGTAGAGTTGCTGCCGTACGGTGCCAGTGACCCGGGTTCGATCCTGACTATGGGAGCTGTCTGTGCAGAGTTTGTATGTTCTCCCTTTCACCACATGGGTTTTCTCAAGAGTGATATGGTTTCCTCCCACACTACAAAGATGTGCCAGTTTGTAGGTTAATTGGCTTCTGTAAATTGCCCCTAGTGTGTAGGATCTGAGACGGGGATAACATAAAACCAGTGTGTGCGTAATCATTGGTCCGCATGGACTCGGTTGGCCAAAGGGCCCATTTCGACACTGTCTCTAAACTAAATATTGAGGGGACAGCAAAATAAATGCTTGGTCAATAAGACTGACTAAAGACATACATCTATCTACCCCAATGTGTTTTCATCCTGAAACTGGCAGAAAAGTTTGAATTCAATTTTTTCAATCTCATCATCATCTTAAACAAATAACTTCTCAGGTTTCACTTCTGAATGCAGGAGAGGCCCACGGCACCTAATCTTTTCCTATATGTTATTCCCTCATGTCTTGGATTTAACTATGTTACCCTTCGTTCTCTCTAATAATCTTTTATGAAATATCTTTTCCATCATTTTCCTTTCCTTCTTCAGGCAAGTTAATCCAAGACTTTATCTCACAAAGCCTCATTATTACACTTAAAAACTAAGAACAATTTATATTTATGTAGGGCCTTTGATGTGGAGGGCACAATTAACATGACACAAATGGAAAACATATCTATCTTTCATCTTGTTTGTTTCGATGCGTGGGTGTGTTTGTGATCTCTCATTCGGTGATGTCGTCAAATTACGCCGAAACGGTACATGATAGCGCTACACTTTTTGGACTACCTTACTCAAAATTGTCATGTGGTGTTTTGTATCAAGTTTTGTTCAGATTTATGTTATATTTCAAAAGTGATTCTCATTTTTAACATTACAAAACCCCCAATTTGAGAAAAATGTTCTTCCCTCTACACTGGCGCTTACAGCTATGATGTCACAATGAAATTGTAGCCCTGCTCGCTACAATGTTGCTATCCCAGGACACTGAGTGCTGCCAGCCCTGGCAAGTGCAATTGCAAGCTACAATGTTGCACTTTTTTAAATATGCTGGCGGCAAGGATTTTAAAAAAAGTTTAATGAGAGAGGGTGAATAAGGGGAAATGAGCCACTCCTGTGCAATTAGGGGCTATGGGTGAGTGCTGGAATATTACATTGTGGGCATGGCTTGCTTTGGGGGAATGGGTGGAATATTGCATTGGGGAACAGGTTGCGTTGGAGGACCAGGCCTCTCGTGGGGGCTATGAGTGAGTGGTGGAATATTGCGTCGTGGGACCTGCCTCCCATGTCACAGGGACTCAATGGGTCCCAATTGGTCTAGTATATTATGAAAACTCTCATCTTGTTTGTGATTCTGTCTGCGTGTGTGCGTATCTGCATGTGTATGTGCTCCTGGAACTACGCCAAAATGGTACACAATAGCGCTACAATTTTTGGACCACCTTACAATTGTCTTGTGGTGTGTGTTTATCAAATATCGTTCAGATAGATGTTATAATTTACAAGTTATTCACATTTTTAACTTTACAAAATCATTTGAGAAAAAATCACTTGAAGTTGCAGTGGCAGTTAGCAGCTATGATGTCACAATGGGATCTCATTTACATAAACAGTCCATCAGCAGGGTTCCAATGTTACAATGTTAACAAAGACAGGACTCCCAATTCAATGAGAGATTTGTTACATTGTTGGAAGGAGAGGGAGGGAGTGGGGGAGGGGACGAGGAGAGGATTATTGTTTAATGTTATTTAAACAGATAGAGGGAGAGGAGAGGGGTAGGGAGGGGAGAGGGGTTATGAAGGGAGGGAGGGTGAGACTGAGGGTAGGGGAAAGGAGAGGTGAGGGAGGGAGAGGAGGAGAAGAGGGGAAAGAAGGGGTAGGGTGAAGAGGAGGGGGAGGGAGTGCTGGGGGATGAGGGGAAATGAGCCACGCCTGCGCAGTTGGGGGCAATGGGTGAGTGGTGGAATATTGCGTTGGGGAACCAGGCTTCCCGTCTGACAGGGACCCAATGGGTCCCACTTGGTCTAGTAAAATATAAAGATCAACTTAATTTTAAGAAGCTGAATGTAGAAGCTTGCAGAGAATTGATGAGGTTAGTTTTAGAGATACAGCAAGGAAACAGGCCCTTTGGCCCATCAGGTCCGAGCTGACCAGCGATCCTCACACATTAACACTATCATACATCCACTAGAGACAATTTCTACATTTACCAAGCCAATTAACCTACAAACCTGGACGTCTTTGGAATTCTAGTCTTAGTCTAGAATTGATGGATTCGGTTATTTAAATAGCCGTTAATTGGCGGCATGGTGCTGCAGAGGTAGAGTTGCTTCCTCCAGCGTTTGCAGCGCCAGAGACCCAGGTTCGATACCAACTACGGGTGTTGTCCGTATGGAGTTTGTATGTTGCCTCCATGACCAGCGTGGGTTTTCTCCAAGATCTTCGGTTTCCTCCCACACTCCAAAGACAGGTTTGTAGGTTAATTGATTTGATATGAGTAAAAATTGTCCATAATGTGTAGGAGAGTTTTGATGTGCGGGGATTGCTGGTCGATGTGGACTCAGTGGGCCGAAGGGCCTGTTTCCGTGCTGTATCTCTAAACTAAACTAAACTGCTTGGTAATGGGTCTGATGAACACGATGACAAAGAACAGCTTGTGAACTTCAAAGTAACAACTGATAAAAAATCTAGGCAGTATTGTGGCCAATAATCTCTTTGTATATACAGTGGTTTGCAAAAGTATTCATACCCCTTGAACTTTTCCACATTTTGTCACGTTACAACCACAAACATAAATGTACTTTATTGGGATTTTATGTGACAGACCAACACAAAGTGGTGCATAATTGTGAAGTGGAAGGAAAATGATACATGGTTTCCAAATGTTATTACAAATAAAAAACTGAAAAGTGTGGCATGCAAAAGTATTCAGCCCCCCTGAGTCAATACTTTGTAGAACCACCTTTCACTGCAATTACAGCTGCAAGTCTTTTGGGGTATGTCTCTACCAGCTTTGCACATCTAGAGACTGAAATTTTTGCCCATTCTTCTTTGCAAAATAGCTCAAGCTCAGTCCGATTGAATGGGGAGCGTCAGTGAACAGCAATTTCCAAGTCTTGCCAGAGATTCTCAATTGGATTTATGTCTGGACTTTAACTGGGCCATTCTAACACATGAATATGCTTTGATCTAAACCATTCCATTGTAGCTCTGGCTGTATGTTTAGGGCCGTTGTCCTGGAAGGTGAACCTCCGCCCTGTATTTGGCTCCATCCATCTTCCCATCAACTCTGACCAGCTTCCCTGTCCCTGCTGAAGAAAAGCATCCCCACAGCATGATGCTGCCACCACCATGTTTCACAGTGGGGATGGTGTGTTCAGGGTGATGTGCAGTGTTAGTTTTCTGCCACACATAGCGTTTTGCATTTAGGCCAAAAACTTCCATTTTGGTCTCATCAGACCAGAGCACCTTCCTCCACATGTTTGCTGTGTCCCCCACATGGCTTGTGGCAAACAGCAAACGGGACTTCTTATGGCTTTCTTTCAACAATGGCTTTCTTCTTGCCACTCTTCCATAAAGGCCCGATTTATGGAGTGCACGACTAATAGTTGTCCTGTGGGCCGATTCTCCCACCTGAGCTGTGGATCTCTGCAGCTCCTCCAGAGTTATCATGGGCCTCTTGGCTGCTTCTCTGATCAATGGTCTCCTTGCCCGGCCTGTCAGTTTAGGTGGACATGTCTTGGTAGGTTTGCAGTTGTGCCATACTCTTTCCATTTTAGGATGATGGATTGAACAGTGCTCCGTGAGATGTTCAAAGCTTGGGATATTTTTTTATAACCTAACCCTGCTTTAAACATCTCCACAACTTTATACCTGACCCGTCTGGTGTGTTCCTTGGGCTTCATGATGCTGTTTGTTCATTGATGTTCTTTAACAAACCTCTGAGGCATTCACATAACAGCTGTATTTATACTGAGATTAGATTACACACAAGTGGACTCTATTTACTAATTAGGTGACTTCTGAACGCAATTGGTTGCACTGGATTTTATTTAGGGGTATCAGAGTAAAGGGGGCTGAATACTGTTGCACGCCACACTTTTCAGTTTTTTATTTGTAAAAAAAATTGAAAACCATGTATCATTTTCCTTCCACTTCACAATTATGCGCCACTTTGTGTTGGTCTATCACATAAAATCCCAATAAAATACATTTACGTTTGTGGTTGTGATGTGAAAAAATGTGGAAAGGTTCAAGGGGTATGAATACTTTTGCAAGCCACTGTATATATAAAGAGATTATTGGCCACAATACTGCTTAGATTTTATTTATATATAAATAAATATATATGTCCTGGTCACCCTATATAGAAGCCTGTTTTTCAGCAGTGTGTTCTATGGAAGTTGTTAGTTGAATGTCTGGTGTTTTTTGTCTGTTAGTTATGTTCAGTCTATAGTTTTTTAGTTGCAACATAGATTCTTTGTTTTGTTAGTTATTATTGTAGATCAAACAGTATTGCTGATTTGATCCGAGCCTGGTTTTTCTGTTGAGGACCTGTCTCTGTATGTATACAAATTAAAGTACTTGTTATAATATATAATGACTCTGTATCATAAGTACTTTGCACGTGCTGAGATCGATCTGCTCCCCACAACTTCCGCTGCGGCGGTCGTCAAGAAACTTGCCAGGCATTTTTCGGCCCATGGGGACCTCAAACTCTCATGTCTGACTATGGTGGCCAATTAACAAGTCAGCGTTTCTAGGATTTTGCAAAGGAATTGGATTTTCGGCACATCACCAGCAGTCCAGAGTACCCCCGCAGTGCAACGTAGCTCAGCCAGCCAGTTGGAGCGCCAGTTGGAGCGCCGGGTCTCACGTATTATTGGATCTTCTCAATCTCCGCAACGTTCCACATGACCCACTTCTGACACCACCATGTGCTAGGTACTTAAGATACAGAGTCATTATATATCATAACAAGTACTTTAATTTGTATACATACAGAGACCATCGAGATGAGTACTGGAGGCTCCCCGAATCGTAAGTTAGAACTAAAAAACAAGGCTGCCCGCATGCACGAAGTGCGTTGGTGTGGAAAACCTGACATGGATTATGGATCAGGTCATCAGCACACGGATCAAATCGGCAACACGGTTTGATCTACAATTATATGTTTGGTTTTTAGTTCAGGCAGCACAGTGGTACCGCGTTAGAGTTGCTGCCTTACAGCACCGGAGATCCAGGTTCCATCCTGACTATGGGTGCTGTCTGTATGGAGTTTGTATATTCTCCCTGTAACCATGTGGGTTTTCTCCGGGTGCTCGGGTCCTAAAGAGTGTCCCTAGTGTGTAGGATCCTAAAGAGTGTCCCTAGTGTGTAGGATGGTGCTGGTGTACGGGGTGCCCGCCGGTCAGCGTGGACTTGGTGGGCCGAAGAGCCTGTTTCCACGCTGTATCTCTAAATTAAACTAAGCTAATCTGCAGATATGTTAATGCTTTGCTCTAATGCAGTACAACTATTGCCCTTGAATGGAAAGTTTTAAACACTGCAGCAGTACTCGACAAATCATTGAGAAGTCAAGGATCCTATACTGGATTTTCAGAGGAGTCTTAAACACAAAGAGGTGGAGAGATCTTTGAATACCACACCACCCAATTCACAGCATGGCTCTGTGAACACTTATCACAATGTTGCTGTTTCAATTTTAAAGTCACATTTGGAATTACTGGCACAGACTACGAGAGATAACTTACTTCTAATATATTCAGACTTACCTCACATCAGATCCTCTGAATAGCAGAAAAGAGAGTGAAAAAAAGATTTAATCGGGAAACAGAAGTACATAATGCATTGCAGTATTCACATTGATAAATCAATGACTTTTAGATTAAAGAGGTCTTATGCAATTCAGCAATAGAACGGGAAGGTTAATGCATACTTTAGTGCTTCAGAAAAATGGAGCACCTTCCTTTCATTTTTTTTTTCCTCTCCCCATATCTTACACACTTTTAGAATCACGGAGTTAAAGAGCTGCACAGCACAGAAACAGGCCCTTCGGCCCATTTTGTCCATGCCGACCTAGTGGGCATATTATGCTAGTCCCATTTGCCTGCATTTGGCCCACAGCCCTCTAAACCATACCTTTCCACACATCTGTCCAAATGCTTTTTAAAACTCATAATTATATCTGCTTCTACAGCTTCCGCTGACAGCTCATTCCAGATGAAGTCTTCTTTTAATTGGCCACCTCAACATAAAGTTGGTTAACATTTCAAATCTTGCAGGAATTTGTAACCATCAAGGTACGTGAAGCACATTATAAGTCCCTACCAGACCTTTTTTCATTAAAAGAGCGCTCCAGCAAATTGATTTGTCTTTCACCCACCTGACCCTATTAGTGATGAAGCCTGTGCTGAACTCCTGCCTTGTCAACCTCAGCTCATTAAAAAACAAACCGTGATTGTGTAAAATCCACAATTTTAATTCATACAGACAATGCTCTTGGCTGAGCCCACCTAAATCACAGTTTGCACAGTAGGTTGAAACTAGTGAAGTTTAGTTTAGAGACACAGCATGAAAACATGCCCTTCGGCCCAACGAGTTCATGCCGACCATTGATTGATCACTCGTTCACACTAGTTCCATGTTATTCCACTTTCGCATCCATTCCCTACACATTAGGGCCAATTTACAGAGGCCAAATAACCTACAAACCCGCATATCTTTGGGATGTGGGCGGACTGTTCCGGTACCTTTCGACTCCTCATGGAGCCTCTGTTGGTCTGGCAAAACGGATAATCCAGAAAGGTTCTGGAACCAAGGGTGCCAGAAAGTTGGTAGTGGACTTGTATTAACCAGCATCTGCCAGTTCCTTGTTTCTACATTGCTAAACTCTTAACTATTTTCAGAATGTTTCCAGCGTGCAAAGGATGGAGAAGAGGAGAGAGGCAGCTGGGGCATTGCAGCAGGGGTGGTTGAGGAAATGTGGCAATGGGCTCAGCACATTGGTGGGGTGTGATGTGGGTTCCATGGTCAAGAAGTAGGTACCTCCAACCATCCAGAGATCTGCATCTCTTCTGACACCAGTTTCTGGACAAGAGACGTATTGCCCTACTTCCACCCTAACCCATACTAACCCTGTCGATTGGTGGGGGGATTAATCTCTCAGTTGGCCTCGATAGAGTGGATGTGGAGAGGATGTTTCCACTAGTGGGAGAGTCTAGGATCAGAGGGCGCAGCCTCAGAATCAAAGGACATACCTTTAGAATGGAGATGAGGAGGAATTTATTTAGCCAGAGGGTGGTGAATCTATGGAATGTATTGCCACTGGTGACTGTGGAGGCCAAGTCATTGGGTATGTTTAAAGAGGAATTTGATAGGTTCTTGATTAGTAAGGGCGTCAAAGGGCGGAAGAATGGGGTTGAAAGGGCAAAATAGATCAACCATGATTGAATGGTGGAGCAGATTCAATGGGCAAATGGCCTAATTCTGCTTCTAAATGTTATGGTCTAACTAGCGATCATGAACCAGCAATGGGCTGATATGCTTTTGAAAGCCTTGTAAAAGCATTCAAAAAACTCAAAAGATTTTCTGCGTGACTTATTGAAGAAACATTCTGTGGACAACCTGGAAAAACTAAAATATGAAGCCGGGGTGAAACCTCCCTTTGCATATCTGAACTATTTTCTTCCTTGGAAGTATTTTTGAGGAATGAGGGAAGATTTTATTGAAACATATAAGAAACATATATAAGAAATATATAAACATACACAATGGTGTAATGTAAAGGTTAAACAGACTATGCATGTATTTTGTAACAAATGGTATAGGCAGGTAGATTCAAAATATTTCTACTGGAACAATCTTAGTTTAGTTTGGTTTAATTTAGAAATACAGAATGGAAACAGGACCTTCGGCCCAATGAGCCCATCAATGACCTGTACATCCGCCAAAATTACCGCCGCCTCCAATAGGATCCCACCACTAGCCACATTTTCCCATCTCAACCCCTTTCTGCCTTCCGCAGAGACCGTTCCCCCCGCAACGGCCTGGTTAACTCATCCCTTCCCGCCCAAACAACCCCCTCCTCAGGTACTTTTCCCTGCTACCGCAGAAGATGCAATAACTGTAGCTATACCTTCTCCCTCGACTCTGTCCAGGGACCTCAACAGTCCTTTCAGGATAGGCAGAGGTTCACTTGCACCTCCTCCAATCTCATCTACTGTATCTGTTGTTCAAGATGTGGACTCTTATACATTGGCGAGACCAAATGCAGACTGGGCGATCATTTCGCGGAACACCTTCGCTCAGCCTGCCTGAACCAATTTGATCTCCTAGTTGCCGGACACTTTAATTGTCCTTCCCATTCCCACACTGACCTTTCTGTCCTAGGCCTCCTCCATCGTCAAAGTGAGGCTAAACGCAAGTTGGAGGAACAGCATCTCATATTTTGCTGGGGCAGCTTACAGCCCAGTGGTATGAATATTAATTTCCCTCACTTCCAGTATCCCCGGCATTCCCTCTCTTTCTATCCCTCCCCCACCCAAGTCGTATTAGCCTCATTTTCACCCAGCAAACAGCTTACAATGGCCTGTTCCTTTTGTCATCGTTACATTTTTGCATATCTTTTATTAATTGTTCTTTATCTCTCCACATCATCCTCTACTTTTCTCGTTTCCCTTATCCCTAACCAGTCTGCAGAAGGGTCTCAACCCAAAATGTCACCCATTCCTTCTCTCCAGAGATGCTGCCTGCCCCTTGGTTCTTGGTTCTTGGTTACTTGGTCCTCCAAAATATTCCAACTGGGATTTAAACTGGAGGTGTTGAAGGGAGGGGTTTAGCCCAGAGAGGGTTATTGGGAAGAAAGTGCCACTTTAAATTTAGTTGCATCTGGCTGGGCAACCATGCCCTGTTGAGTTACTTCAGCTTTTTGTGTCTATCTTCGGTTTAAAAAACAGCATCTGCAGTTCTTTCCTCCACCTGTACACTAGTTCTATGTTGGACTACTTTCACATCCTACACACTGGGGGCAGTGTACTAAAGTTAATTAAGCTACAAACCCACACGTCTTTAGAATGTGGGAAGAAACTGGAGCACCCAGGGAAAGGCCACATGGTCCTGGAGAGAATGTGCAAACTCCGTTCAGACAGCACCCTAGATCTAGATCAAATCCAGGTCCCTGGCGCTGTGGGGTAGCAGCTCTACCAGTGGGCCTCTGTGCCACCAAATCTTGAAACAGGGTAAATATTTACAAGATAAGGGGTGGTCATTTAAACAAAAGTATGTAGGAATTTGGCTTGCAAAGTATTGTGAGTCTCTGGAATTCTTTTCCCCAGAGTTTAGGAAGCTGGATCTTTGGAGGTATCTACTGAGGTGGAAGATAGATGCTTGGTGTTTGAGGACTATGGGGAGCTGGCACAGAAGAGGAGGTGAGGCCAAAGTAGATCAGCCATGAGTAGGCTCCAGGGGCCAAGGGATATGGGGAGAAAGCAAGGACGAGGTACTGATTCTGGATGATCAGCCATGATTAATTGAATGGCCGTGCTGGCTCGAGGGCTGAATGGCCTACTCCTGCACCTATTTTCTATGTTTCTATGTTTCTATTCTCTCTGCCTTGCCCATTCCGTGTCGGATGCCCATTAAAACGACCACATGAGGAGTAACTTATTTGGACAAACAGCGATCCTGTATTCCCACACTTTTGTGGCAATAATAGGCAGGCAGTATTTAAAAATCACTTCCTGGAATGAATTTTCAGAGCAGCACCATTAACTCTAATTATAGAAGGTTGTTGCCATTCGTTAACCATGGTGGTCAATAATAAATTAGATACCAGTGGGCAATTTGATCGGGAGAGCTGATATCCTGTGATTGTAACAAATATGCATCTAACAAACTCTTAGTAATAACACTGTTGGAAGATCCTTTCTATCACCCTTATCATCTGATGTTTCCTTATGTTGAAATCAGCAAGAAATTAAATAGCTTTTACCCTGTAGCTATGAATGATTGTATTGAAGATATCACCTGCTAATCTAATGATGTAGATGAAGCTGGGATGTCTTAATCTATTAATTTTATACAACGTACAAGGTGCAAGTCACAGGTCTGATGGAATAGTCTTCACTCGCTGGGATAAGTGCAGCACCAAGAAAACCTGACAGGATCAAAGCCTCCAAGATCAAGGAGGGTTTTGACCCAAAACATCACCCATTCCTTCTCTCCAGAGATGCTGCCTGTCCTGCTGAGTTACTCCAGCATTTTGTGTCTACCTTCAAGGGGTCAATTGACAGACATCACGTCAACCACCCTCAACATTTACTTCTTACACACTGGCACATGGTAGATCGTCCACAGTCAACAACGCACACCAGAGGATGTACTTCCTGCGGCAACTGAGGAAGCACAATCTGCCACAGGCAATGATGGTCCAATTCTACACGGCCATCGTGGAGTCTGACCTCACCTTCCCCATCTTGGTGTGGTTTGGCTCAGCCACCAAGCACGACATCAGGAGGCTGCAGCGAATTGTCCGATCAGCTGAGAAGGTTATTAGCTGCAACCTTCCCTCCATTGATGAACAGTTACACTGCAAGGGCCAGGAAGTGAGCGGGCAAGATCATCTCTGACCCCTCTCACCTTGGCCACAAACTCTTTGAATCATTTCCCTCTGGAAGGCGACTCCGTACTGTCAAAGCTGCCATAGACAGACATAAAAACAGCAGTAGCTTTACTCAATAACCAAAAATCTGTCGTCTCCTTTTGCTCTGGTACTTTATTTAATTCATATTATTATTTAATCAATAATGTTTTATTATTCATGTTTAATGTCTCATGTATCATTCCAACTGTCACTGTATGTCATGTTGTTACTTGCGGGCGGAGCACCAAGGCAAATTCCTTGTATGTGAATACTTAACCAATAGACTTATTCATTCATTCATTCATAGCTATTTTTTTGGGGCTCTGCTTCAGCTTGCTACTGCACAACCGCCAACTGTGGGCTATCTCGCATGAGCACTGGTTGCAAAAGGGTTATTTAGTTTTTTATGTGGGCAAGTTTGGTGAGATGATCCGTGTCCAAGTTGTCGAGCTGTGACTTGAAGAGTGACAAGGTTGGTGCCCATCTGGTGGTGTCGGGAAGGATGTTCCACTCTGGGATAGCCCATGGATATAGTGACTGTAGTGACTTTAGCTGCAGCAGGTACCAATATGTCTGTAATATGTTGGGGTGGCACAGTGGCGTAGAGGTAGAGTTGCTGCCTTCCAGCGCCAGAGACCCAGGTTCAATCCTGACTATGGGTGCTGGCTGTATGGAGTTTGTATATTCTCCCCATGACCTGCATGGGTTTTCTCCTGGAGCTCCGGTTTCCTCCCACACTCCAAAGACGTACAGGTTTGTAGGATAATTGGCTTTGGTAAAATTGTAAATTGTCCCTAGTGTGTAGGATAGTGCTAGTGTACATGGATCGTTGGACAGTGCGGACCTGGTGGGCCGAAGGGCCTGTTTATGCACTGTATCTCTTACCAAGAAGGATAAAGACTGTGGTTGCATGGGAACATCACCACATTTACCTTTGTCTCCATCCTGAGGGAAATATATTGCTTATCCTTCATTGTTGCTGGGTCAATGTCCCTCTGCATTACTTACATCTAGGCAGTGCAGAGACTCAACAAGGAGAATCACCACTGTCTTCTCAAGAGCAATTAGTACAGGTATTTCATGCCAACCTAGTGACCACATCCCAGTGTACGGATTAGATACAATAATTTTGTTTTTTTTGCAACAATAGGCGGCACAGTGGTGCAGCAGTAGACTAGCTGCCATACAGTGCCACTGACCAGGGTTCGATCCACACTACGGGTGCTATCTGTATGGTTTTTGTTATGTTCTCCATGTGACCGCATGGGTTTTCTCCGGGTGCTCCGGTTTCCTCCCACACTCCAAAGACATACAGATTTGTAGATTAATTGGCTTCAGTAAAATTGTAAATTGTTCTTAGTGGGTAGGATAGTGCTGGTGTACGGGGTGATCGGCATGGACTTGGTGGGCCAAAAGGCCTGTCTCCATGCTGCATCCCTAGAGTCTAATATCAATTGACTTTTCCGATATACTCTGGAGCTCTGAGAATTGGATCTGTACTTGCTGGAGTTTAGAAGGATGAGGGGGAATCTCATTGAAATTTAAAAAGGCCTAGATAAGGTGGGTGTGGAAAGGATATTTCCAGTAATGGGAGATTCCAGAACAAGAGGGCACAACATCAGAATAAAAGGACATACTGTTGGAATGGAGATGAGGATACATTTATTTAGCAAGAGGGTAGTGAAACTGTGGAATTCATTGCCACAGAAGGCTGTGGAGGCCAAGAAATTGGTTCTTTTTAAAGCAGAGATTTGTGCTAAAGATAGACACAGAGTGGAGAAAAAGGTGACGTTTCAGGTCGGGACCCTTCTTCAGACTAATCCTTCAGTATTCACCCTTCTTCAAGTCCAAAGATGTGTCCTGACCAAAAATATCAACCATCCTTTTTCTCCAGAGATGCTGCCTGCCCTGCTGAGCACTTTGTGTCTATCTTAGTTATAAACACGCTTCTGCAGTTCCTTGATTCTACTTGATAAGCTCTTGATTACAAAGGGCGTCAAAGGTGAAGGGGAGAATGCAGAAGAATGGGGTTGAGAGGAAAAAACAAATCAGCATGATTGAATGGCGGAGAAGACGTGATGGGCTGAATGGCCTAATTCTGCTGCCACGTCTTATGGTCTTAGTTCATTCAAAAACTAACTGAATGTCCCGCTCATGAAACATGAGGACGAGAAGTTAAACTTAAAGACTTGTCTGATTTATGTGCAAGCATGCATAATTTCTAATAGGCCGAGATGAACACTTGACTTGCATAACCTTCTCAGAGGAAGCCGTAATTGTACATACATTTCACAATCTCTCTGCCATATCAGGCAGGGTTTGAGTATTATCTTGCTCATACGTTTGCTCTTGGTGACCCCTGTTAGGCATTAGTTTTATGTTGCAAATTACATGAAGAGAATAATCAAGGTAATGTTTCTGTTCGCTGTGCTTGATTCCATAAAATAGTCATGAGTAAACATGCATAAAGATAATCTCAGTTTACATCTGTGTGCCTTGGGCCGGTAATTGCATTTGTGCATCTGTGTGTAAATGTCATGTGTGGTGAGGCCAGCGGTATTTCTCTTCACCTTGATCCAAGAATAAGAATGGCAACAAATTGAAGTTAAGCCATATGTAATGCTGTGTAAGTCCCTGGTGCTTTACTGAAGGGGATTAGCACAGCACTTGGATATAACAGGCACAAATATCCCTATTTGTAATATCAGGAAACAGATGGTTCTGAAATAAATCCGACACAGAGTGTCTTGCAGAACAACTGTTCCTTAAACCAGCCTTGACTTCCAGTAGACCATTTTTATTTAGCTCACTAAGGGAGTACAGGAAGGAGATTGAGGGCTTAGTAACACGATGTTAAGGCACTAACCTCTCCCCAATGTCAGCAAAACAAAGGAGCTTATAATTGACTTCAGGAAGCAGGATGGAGTACACTCCCCAGTCTGTATCAATGGTACTGAAGTTCAGATGGTTGGGTGATTTAAGTTCATGGGTGTAAATATCACCAACAATTTGTCCTGGTCCAACCACATTGACACGATGGCCAAAAAAGCCCATACCAACCCACCTCTACTTCCTCAGAAGACTAAGGATATTCAGCCTGTCTCCGACACTCATTTCACTCCTGCCATCGGGAAGAAGATATCGGAGCCTCAAAATTGTAATTTCTAGGTTCAGGAACAGCTTCTATACAGCCATCAGGCTACTAAACACTACAAATAAGCTCTGAACTGCATAGAGTGTGGGTATCGGTTTTGCCTTTTTGCACTATTATTGTTTGTTTGTTTTATGTGTATTTATATATCTATATATCTATGTGTATATATATATATATATATATATATAGAATTTCATTATTCTGTTTGGGACATATGACAATGAAACACTCTTGACCCTTGGTCCTTGACCCTAACCAATTTCTACAGATTCATCATTGAAAAGTAATTAAGTAAGTTTATTGGCCAAGTATTCACATACAAGGAATTTGCCTTGGTGCTCCGCCCACAAGTAACAACATGACACACAGTGACAGTTACGAATGACTCAGAAAACACTAAACATTAATAATAATAAAACATTAATGATAAAACACCATTGATCAAGCATGTGAACCAACAAAATACCAGATCAAAGGGAGGCTACAGATTTTTGGCTGTTGAGCAGAGCAACTATTCGTGGATAAAAACTGTTTTTATGTCTGGCTGTGGCAGCTTTGACAGTCCGGAGTCACCTTCCAGAGGGAAGTGATTCAAAGAGCTTGTGGCCAGGGTGAGAGGGGTCAGAGATGATCTTGCCCGCTCGCTTCCTGGCCCTTGCAGTGTACAGTTCATCAATGGAGGAAAGGTTGCAGCCAATAACCTTCTCTGCTGATCGGACGATTTGCTGCAGCCTCCAGGTGTCGTGCTTGGTGGCTGAGCCAAACCAGACCATAATGGAGTAGGTGAGAACAGATTCTACGATGGCCGTGTAGAATTGGACCATCATTGCCTGTGGCAGATTGTGCTTCCTCAGCTGCCATAGGACGTACATCCTCTGTTGTGCCTTTTTGACTGTGGAGTTGATGGTAGCCCCCCATTTAAGGTCCTTGGAGATGATGGTTCCCAGGAACTTAAAAGACTCCACAGATGTGACTGTGGTGTTGTTGATGGTGAGTGGGGTGAGGGGAGGGGGAGCTCTCCTAAAGTCTACAATCAATTCTACTGTCTTGAGAGCATTAGGTTGTTGCGACGGCACCAGGACGCCAGCTGTGACACTTCCTGTCTGTAGGCAGATTCCTTCCCATCCTGGATCAGTCCAATCAGGGTTGTGTCGTCCGCAAACTTGAGAAGCTTGACAGAGGTGTCTGCGGAGGAGCAGTGGTTGGTGTGGAGAGAGTAGAGGAGAGGAGGGAGTATGCAGCCTTGCGGTGCTGAAAGCATCCTATCGGGATGTATCACAAAAGGGGCAACACAGAGGCGCAACGGTGGAGTTGCTGCCTTACAGCGCTTGCAGCGCCAGAGATGCGGGTTTAGAGATACAGAGGCACTGTATCTCTAAACTAAACTAAACTAAACTTGGTGTGGCAACTGCTCTGCTCAGGAATGCAAGAAATTTCAGAGAGTTGTGAACATCGATCAATCCATTACACAAACCAGCCTCCCCCACATGACTCCATTTACATTTCACTCTGCCTCAGGAAAGCAGCCAACAAAATCAAGGACAATTCACAACCTGACCCAGCTCTCTTCTCCCCTCTTCCCTTAGGCAGAAGATAACAAAAGTTTGAAAGTACCGACTACCAATTTCAAGACACTTTCTCCCTGGTATTATCAAACTCTTGAACAGACCTCTCATATGCTAGATGTGAATTACCCGATCTTCCAATCCACTTTGTTATAGCACTTGCACTTCTTTTTAATATTCACTTCCATTGACACTGCAACATTTTACTCCACGCTCTGTTTATTTTCTGTCTTGCACTACCTGATGTACTCATGCACAGTTTGAATTTCCTGCATAATACTCAAAGCAATTTTTTTCATTGTATCTCGGTATAACTGACAATAATAAAACCAATAGCAATACATAACTGGCTATAAAATAGAAATTTCACACAAAGAATGCTCCTCCTTGTTACTCCAACTCAAGAGATGATACATACATTGAGGAGGATTTTCTCACAGCAAATATTGTACACCTGCCTTTTTGACAATGAAGCATCATGTTCAACTATTTCAACTAAGAATTAATGATATTGTTTTGAGTCTTGAGTTAGCTACAAGTGAGACTGAGTGAGGACAATGAATCACCATCTGAAAGATGCACATGAACATGTTTGGGTTTAACAACAATTTGGACGTTTCATGCTCACAGTTAAAGATCTAGAAGTTAAAATGGAAATTGTAAGATTCACAAACTATAATAATTGGATTTGAACGCATCTCTGGGTTAGTAGTCCAGTTCCACCGGATTATTAATCCGATAATTTAACCACTAAACCGCTGCACTTCCACTTGCAGGAAGTGTGGACAGATCATGATACAGTGTGGGCTTTTGAAGAAAATAAGTCCAACCCACTTTTCCCAAGACCAAGGAAGGGCCCTGGCGGCCGACGAGAACAAAGACCCATCGGCTGCCGAGAATGAAGACCCAACGGCCATGAGCAGCTGAAGCTTGGAAGCTCCGAAGACCGCTGAGTCGAGGAGGGGGCTGCTGGTGGCGACGGACGTGAGGGAGTGGACCGGTAAGAGAGGACGATACCTCAGCGCCTTCAACGTCAGCTGCATGAGGCATCCCCGGGACATGGGGGCGGCCAGCAGAAGAGATGGACGTTGGGTCCCACTTCCTGCAGGACCTGCAGGCTTCCTGGATCGGGGGGGCACTCCAGGACCACCAACATGTGTCCTGGACTTTGGATTTTAGACTGTTTGTGTTTTTTTTAAATCTTAAACCAAAATTCTGTCAACTGCCCATTTGTGGTTGTGCAAAAGAATTGCACTGTGCTGTGCACACGAGCCAATGAAGAACTACCGACCTACTCAACAAATCCAGTCAAGAGTCAAGAGAGTTTATTGTCATGTGTCCCAGATAGGGCAATGAAATTCTTGCTTGCCTACAGAATATTGTAGGGATAGATACAGATCTGATCAGTGTGTCCATATACCATAGAATATATATATATACACACACATAAATAAACAGATAAAGTGCAATAGGCTGTTATAGTTCAGAGTTTGTTTGAAGTTGTGTTTAATAGTCTGGATGTTGCAGATTTCAGGCTCCTATACGTTCTACCTGATGGCAGCGGAGAGATGAGTGTGTGGCCAGGGTGGTGCGGGTCCTTGATGATGCGGGCAGCCTTTTTGTGTTCTAGGGTTTGTGAAAGAAGAATGGGTGCAAGAGGGAACAAATCAAATCAAGTGGAGAAAAAATTAACAAGTAAAGGAACAATGGATTAAGAGAAAGAGAGAAAAGAAGTGACAAAAATACACTGGGGAAAAAAACCCAAAAACCAGAGTAGAATTTGACATTTCTAAAATCTTTGACATTTGATTTTGTGCAGCAAAGATATTCAGCAAATTAAACAATTTCCTTCATGGGTCAGAGAGAATGATCCGCATTGAGTAACCACAAGCAAATAGGCATAGCTAATTATGGGCAGAAAATGTCTGCGTAATTTGATGGGAAATTAATTTGCAAACTCTAAAGGTTCTACCAGGATGGATGAGTGCTTACAGAAGATAAATAACAGATGGCATACATTGACTGACAGAATTTAAAGAACCCCTCAACACACACTGTCTCCCCTTCCTTGAATCTTCTGACTGACTCACATGATGTACCACATGGCATCATCGGTATTTTTGAGGAAGATTCAGCTCAATACTTACACCTGATTTACATCAACCAAGCAGAGTCACAAGCAGTTGGAGTTATGCAGCATGGAAACAGGCTCTTCATCCCAACTTGCCCACGCCGACCAACATGTCCCATCTACTCTAGTCCAACCTGCCTGTGTTTGGCCCATATCCCTCCAAACCTAAACTATCCATGTACCTGTCTAGATGTTTATTGAACATTGCGATAGTACTTGCCGCAACTACTTCCTCGGACAGTTCAATCCATGCACCCACCACCCGTTGTGTACAAAGGTTACCCATCAGGTTGCTATTAAATCTTTCCCCCCTCTTCTTAAACCAATGTTCTCTGGTTCTCGATTCCGACTCTGGGCAAGAGATGCTGTGCGTTTACCTGATCTATTCCACGTCTATAAGGTCGCCCCCTCATCCTCCCACGCTCCAAGGTATAGAGTCTTAGCCTGCTTAACCATTCCCTGTAGCTCATGGCAACATCCTGGTAAATCTTCTTTGCACCCTTTCCAGTTTGACAACATCTTTCGTATAACATGGTGCCCAAAACAGTTGCTATGAACAGCTGAATACAAATTTGCTACGTAAATGTGGAGATAAAGCCCCAAAGGGTTCCTCAATGGCCAGGCTATAAGGCTATAAGGAAACACAATCAGATTGAAAGTGAGAGCTGGAAATTGCTTTAAGATAAAGAGTGATGTGATCCCTTAACAGTGGATCCCTTAAAAGGGTTGGATCTTCAGCCTCTGCTCAGTGCCCTTGTCTTTTATGAGTGTGTATAGGTTGGGGGTGAAGGCAGCAGATGCAGGGTACCAGCCCTCCGTCTCCTTAGTTGTTAAACCTATGTATTTATGCACATGTGTATTGCATGTGTTCCTTTAATGTGTCCCTCCAAAAAGAGTCATAGTCATAGAGTCATTAAGCACAGAAACAGGCCCTTCGGCCCAACTCATCATGTTGATCAAGATGTCCCAACTGCTTGTGTTAAGCCTCCAATGTCATCCCTCCAAAACCTTCCTCTCCTTCCTCTCCAACCTGCCTCATCTGCTTTCTCTGGCAGCTCTTCTCATATAAGCACCGTCCTCTGTGTGGAAGTTATCCCTCAGGAACCCTTTTAAATCTTTCTCAAATGAAGTCAAATATAGATTCCTCCGACGCCCTTGTTCCCCTGGTGCAGTCTCTGGGAAACGTTTAACACCTCCGTATACTTGTTTCATTTCTGAGACCCAAACTGTGTGCTGGCCCTGCCATGTCGAATGTCTTAATCAGCTGTCCTACTCCTATGGCCCATGTGGAGACAAATCTTTTACAATATCTAAAGTTCAGCTGCTCAGACTGTGGAGAATTCAATCTAAACACTGAAATGTAACAATCTTGGGTTGGGAAGTTAATTTTTACACATGTTTAAAAAAATAAGCATATAAATAAAAAATGATGCCTGCACAGAAGAAAGCAATGTACCTCTGGAATATTTCATGAATGCCTTTGCAACATAGACTTAGATGTGTGTTCCAAGCAGCTCGGTAATAAAAATCCAAATGCATTTTTTATCAATGTGTTTACAGTTTGGTTGAATATTTCTCCACCGCAGGGTTGTCTAATACCAGAAGAATTCCCAGGGTGAATTAGCACACAGGATCTGCTGCTGAGACATTAACATAATGGCAGATAAACAAAGGGGGCCCAGAGACTAAACCTCTTATTTGCAACAATATGGGATCTTGAAAATGATAAGCAATGCTCTGCCAAACATCATTCCTCTTAGGTAAGTAGTAATTAGAATGGTTATATTCAATAAAGAAGAAATATTGTTCAGATCATTTTACATAAAACTAGATGAAAGAAAATGTGGCACAGTGGCACAATGGTAGAGTTGCTGCCTTACAGCTCCAGAAATCCGGCTTCGAACCTGACCACGGCTGCTGTCTGTACGTAGTTTGTACCTTCTCCCTGTGACCACAAGGGTTTTCTCCAGGTGCTCTGGTTTCCACCCACACTCCAAAGACATACAGGTTTGTAGGTTAATTGGCTCGCTGTAAAATTTATAAATTGTCCCTGCTTTGTAGGATGTGTTAGTGTAGGTCGCTAGTCGGCACAGACTTGGTTGGCCAAACGACGTGTTTTCACGCTGTGTCTCGAAAGTCTAAAGTAAAGTAAATCAAGAGCATGTGGCACAGAACCGAGGGTTTTATGCTACTTTGAACTGAGTTGTGTTGGATTTGATTGACCTCCTTGAATAATAGGATCCTCACCTCTCCACATACCCAGGCTGGATGCAGAGGCTCAAACAAGCTAACCATCAAATGTGAGCAGCTGAATGACATCCAGAGAGGTGTAGCGGGGTCTTGTGGCGAGTATGTATCAGGTGGCATAATGCTGAGGCTCTGACCCTGCAGCACCTTTCCCAACTTTACCAAGAGACAGGCCCTCTCATCAGCAGGGTGCTCTGCTTAGTATAGTTTAGTTTTGGGATACGGCACGGAAACAGGCCCACCGGACCAACGGGGCTATGATCCTCGCACATTAACACCATCCGGTAAACAACAGGGACAATATACAATTTCACCAAGCCAATTAGCCTGTAAACCTGCACATCTTTGGACTGTGGGAGAAAACCCACACAGGTCATGGTAGAATATACAAACTCCGTACAGACGACACCTGTAGTCAGGATCGAACCCGGGTCTCTGCCGCTGTAAAGCAGCAACTCTACCGCTGTGTCACAGTGCTGCCCTGTTGGCAAAGGCGTGCCTCACACCTACTTCACTCGACTGTGCCATACAACCCGAGGGCTTCTCGGCTCACTAGACGAACCCTACACCGTCCACAGTTAAGGTAAGAGGCCGAGGGGTCTGTATCTAGGCAACACCTGGTGGTACCTGGGCTTGGTGGTCCTGTCGAGCACTTGGTCCCCACACCTGGAATATCTAATGGTGAAGTGCTGTCCTACTACAATAGGAATTCACTTTGGCTTTCTTCACCGTAGTTTACATCCTATCCCATGTGGATTGAAGTTTGCACTTGATGAACTAAACTCCACAACCAAGAGCCTTGATATAGAGCACACTGCGGCTTTGTGTATTATAGTTAAGGACTTCAATCAGCCCAACTTCAAGAGTGCTATCAAAAAAATATCAATACTTCTCCTGTCCCACGAAAGACCTACAAACACCCTTGACTACTGCTACACAACCATCACAGAAGCCTGCTGCTCCATTCCTCACCCGCATTTATGGAAACCAGTCCATCAACCTGCGCTCCTTCACCCTGGTCACAAGCAGAAATGGAAGCATGGGGATCAGGTGCAGAAAGATGAGGGGTCCGATATGACTGCTTTGAGCCAGTGGACTGGCCCACACTCAAGGACTCAGCGGGCTACCTCAATGTGTACACCACTGTCCTCACTGACTACCTTCATCAGTAAGTGTGCAGAGGATTGCTTGCCAAAGAGAGCAATCTGAGCGTTCCCTCATGAATGAACCAGGAGATGGTTCAATGGTTCAACAGTACTTTATTGTCACATGTACTGAGGTACAGTGAAATTCATCTTTGTATACAGTTCAGTATGTATCACTGTATACGAGCACTTAGCTACCTCTTGGAGAGGCATCTCAGACACAGTACAAGTGTATGGTAGTACTACACAATGACAGTACAGAGTCGCCAGATTTGGCGGCATTTTCGAGTCCAAGTTTGTAAGTGCAGGGTTCTTGGCATGACCATGAAGGCCCGTTGCCATGGCGGCATTGCAGGATCGGCCTGGCCAAGCATAGCCATGGTGTCCTTTGCCATTGCTCCACCACTGTAGGCCGCGTCCGGTCCACAGGCTTAGCTTCTTGGAGCGGTGCCGGGTCCAGTCGAGCCCCAGGCCATTGCAGGGCCTCCAGCGGCCTGCTCCACCGTCGAGGCAGTGTATTCCCTCCCACAGCCGATCTGTTTACCGGCCTTCCATCCGACTCCTCCCTCTCTGGGCGGGTGAGCCGGGCCTACTGGGTGGGATCCTGGTGCGCTGCGCGGGTCCTCAGTCTGTCGTGTGTGAGCCAGAGTCTGAGTCTGAGGTTGAGTTGAGCTTCAATTCGATTGAATTCAATTAAAGTGAGTTGAGTGTTCAACTTGAGTGACCCTGACCTGCTCAGTCAATCTGGGTGAAGGAATCGACCATTCAGCATGGCTGGGTTTCACAGAGAATTACAGTAAATTTAGGATGTAATCGTCTGGGAATGGTTGTTCCACTAATCCAATACAGTTATGTACTATTGGGCTGCCGAACATTAAAAGATGGCTGCAGATTCATAAATCAATTGGTTGACATCCTGAGAGGGATAAGGTAAATGCACAGTCTTTAACCCCGAGCGGGGAAATCAAGAATCAGGGGACATAAGTTTAAGGTGAGAGGGGAAAGATTTAATAGGAACCTGAGGGACACCTCTTTTACACAAAAGGTGGTAGCCATATGGAACGAGCTGCCAGAAGGGATAGCGGAGGCAGGTACTATTAAGAAACATTTAGACAGGTACATAGATACATGTAAGATATACGTAATAGTCTATTTTTAGTTGTGGATATTATGTGGGGGGTGGTGGGGGGGGGAACTTAAAAAAAATCTCTTTCTTCAACGGAGATGCGAGTTTTTTCCCGTGCCGTATCTCCGTTTGCGCTGCGGCCTAACATCGGGGAGCTGGGCGCCCTCTACTTGGGATCGACCTTGAGGGCTCCGGTCACAAGGCCTGTGGACTCGCGGAGCTGGCTGATTTTCGGAGGCTGGGGTGGCGCTGCGATTGCAGCTGCGACCCGTCTTTCGGAGGCTTCGGCCGCGGGCCCTGTGGTCTGTAACATCGGATCTCGCAGGTCCCTGGTTTGCGACCGACTTCACAGGAGCTCCAGCCACAGCAGCTTCGTCCTCCCCGAATCGCAAGGCTTGAATCGGCCTGTTTGCAGGCCCTTTCACATATTCATGTGCTTATTTGAAAGGAGCAGTTGTAACATGATGGAAAAAAGTAGCTAAACCTAATCCTCTGCAGAATTTACATTCAAAAATTAGTTAACAAAAAGAAAACATTCGGCTTTACCCGCCTGGCACCATGGCAGACTTGAGCAATAGATCCTAGCCAACTCCTTACTGAAATGCTCATGCCTCTCTGCAGCTGAAGTGAATGAAACAGGAATAAAAGCAGGGATGAAAACAACATCCCTGGAATCGGGCATTCATTATTCTTCATCGTATGGGGCTCCTTGGACAAATCTTGGAGGCGACACAGGTGACGTGAAGGGAAGCAGCAATAAAAATGTATGGTGAGCGTTTGACAGCTCTGGGCATGTACTCGCGTGGAGCTTGGAAGGATGAGGGGTGATCTCAGAGAAACATTATAAAATGAAAGGCGTAGATAGAGTGATGTAAGAGGATGTTACATTGGTGAGAGAGTCTTGGAGCATCGGGCACAGCCTCAGAATCAAAGGACGTACCTTTCGAAAGGAAATTAGGTAGAATTTCTTTAGCCTGAGGGTGGTAAATCTGTGGAATTCATTGCATGGAGATGTGGAGGCCAAGTCTTTGGGAATTTTTAATGCAGAGATTAGCAGGTACTTAATTAGTGAAGGGGCTGTCCCACTTCGGCGACCTAATCCGCAAATTAAGAAGAGTGTCTTCCACTTTCAAGCTCGAGGGCAATCGCCTGGAAAACCTCGAGATGGTTCGACCGTCTGCGTTGAAACCGCGAGCTGAATCGACCGACTGCGCGCGCGCACACACACACACACACACACACACACACGCACACACACGCACACGCACACGCACACGCACACATCGCAAAGGCGGGGGCCAGGGGGGGGGGGGGGAGAGAGGAGGGGAGAGAGGAGGGGAGAGGAGGGGAGAGAGGAGGGGAGAAGAAGGATTGGAGACACTTTTAAGAAATATAATAAAGTTTAGCGGGCATTTTACCTACCGGTCGGTTTTCCCTGGTCCTGAAACTCCAAAGAGCCAATCAAAATGCCCATACAGCGACGGAGATTGCCCACGGCTGCCCTCAACTGCCTGTAACTAAATGGCGACCCCACTCCACTACACTACGAGTCAAAAAGAACCATGCTAACCAAATTTTACTTGCGGAACATGTTCCGTGACCATGCTGCGAGGTTGAGTCGAGAGTAAACTCTTCTGAACTCGCAGATTAGGTCACCGCAGTGGGACAGCCCCTTAAGGGTGTCAAAGATTCAGATGAGAAAACAGGAAAATGGGGTTGAGAGGGAAAGATAGAACAGCCACGATGGAATGGCTTAGATCCGAAGGGCCGAATGGACTACTTCTGCTCCTATGACTTATGAACTAGTGAAAAGGGTAAAAGAAGATTTTAAGCTTAAATTGCCTCTTATAGTTTTAAAATTATTTAGTTTAATGCGCAGACAGAATATAATTCTCAGGTCAGTATTAGTGAATAAACTACCCACTGGACCACCTTGTTGTGTGATGTTGTAAGCAGATCAGCACAGAACATAAAGATTAGTTTATTTTACACAAACCATTAAATATTTGTCCCAATTCCAACATTGGCAGTTTATTTTCATCAAATATTTAACAGTTGGCAGTTGCTGCGTATTAATAGATAGTCCTTTAGCTAATTATAAGCCCCCGAGTTGTGTAAATGATATAGAAATATTTACATTGTGTAAGTGGAGAGAGATCAAATACAGGACTTCCCCTGCATGAAATGTAATACTGCACTTTGCTGTGAGTTCCATCATTTGGCAACTACAGAATTGTGCTAATAATTCTGCCTATTCAGCTTTTCTGTTTAGTTATGATACCAAAGCTTGATGTTCACAAAAGTAAGAGATACTTACCAAAACAAAAATACTTCAAGATACTGCAAACTGAAATTAATGTGGAAATTCCAAATCAACTTTGGATTTTGTTTAATCTGTCCCAAAGTGCACTCTCATCACACTGCATACTTACACCAGTGGCTCCGACCACTGGACGCTTTGCGGCACTGAGCTGACTGAAATACTGGCTGCCTTGGCCATTCTGTGTACAGTGATGAGAACTGAGGAAGTCCATCTCACTGTGGACCAACTTCCTCAGATTATGGTGCCCAAAATTGCTCAGAATACTCCAAATGCGGTCTGACCAGTGCCTTATAAAACCTCAGCGTTACATCCCTGTTTTTATATCCTAGTCTTCTCAAAATAAATGCTAGTGTTTGATGAGTACAGGTGTCAGGTGTTAGGGGGAGAAGGCAGGAGATTGGGGTTGAGAGGGAAAGATAGATCAGCCATGATTGAATGGCGGAGTAGGCTTGATGGGCCGAATGGCCTAATTCTGCTCCTATCACTTGTGGACATGAACGTGATGGCGTTGAGAGTTGCTGCTCTCAAAGACCTTTGAACGGATTTCAAATATCTCCCATGTTCAGTGACCTTTAAAGATGGTTCAAATAGATTTGAACTTAAATTTCAAAATTGCTCAAAGTTAACAAATTTACTGAAACAAATTTAAGTGCTCCAAACCAGTTTCAAAAAAAAGACTAAGAGGAAACCAAACCATTTATCGACGCATAATCTTTTCAGTCCAGGGTAGTGATGGGACTGGCTACATCCCGTGATCCACAGCACAGCAGCAGGTCAGATATAGACACATAGTACTGGAGTAACTCAACGGGTCAGGCAGCACCTCTGGAGAACATGGATAGGTGATGTTTTCGGGTCAGGACCCTTCTTCAGTCAGACATGTTGGCATCTGATGTCCAGCTCATCTCTGGCCTCCATGCCACAATGAGCCAGTGAGTCGCCCCATAAAATGGACCAGGGCAGCATTTCCCTGCAGAACTGTCAGCGAGTGAGAAGCACTATTGATACTGGAAATGTGACACTTTCTCACCTTTGGAACCAGACATTCACAGTTGTGTTTAAGATGGACAGAGGCAGACTAAAAATGGCACACATTTGGATCAGTAGCAACGGTAGGTGCTACAAGCACCCTCCACAATGGCATCTGAGGCTGCCATTGTGGGTGTCTGTGTGCAGGTCCGCAGAGCCCGTGGTTTACAACATGAGTTGTGAGCAACATTGACAATGCAATCACTTACAGTTTGGAGTTCAACGCTCTGGCTAACACCTTCTTCTACATTTGCACAGCTGAAAGACACACAGCAGCAGTAACAACAACCCCACCACTCCATGCCAATGTTATTTAACGGCATCATTAACCAGATACTATTTCATGGTTGCCTGGTTACTTCTGGCTCTTGCCATGACTCTATAAGTGATTAGTGTTTTCTATAGCTGGACACAAAAAGCTGGAGCAACTCAGCAGATCAGGCAGCATCTCTGGAGAAAAGGAATAAGCGACGTTTTGGATCAAGACCCTTCTTCAGATTGCCTTCAGACTGTGTTTTCTACAGTTGCCTCATCAATGTGGGAGATGTTGACTGAGCCCAACACAAAGCAATTGATCCCAGCCATTGATGCATCAGCTTGGTAATTCAGCTTGGCTGGGAGAATGTGTGGAGGGCATGCACGTCATAACAAACTGCTGGAAGAGAGAAATCAGGGAGAACTCACTATCACCACATCTTCCTGAGATGCAAATATTTTATCCTGAACTTCACCGTTATGTAAGATGATTGAGACATTAGAGATACTGTGCAGAAATAGGCCCTTTGGCCCATCGAATCCCCGCCGACCAGCAATCACCCCTTACACTAACCTACACACACTCGGGACAATTTTACAACTTACAATTAACCTACAAATCTGCACATCTTTAGATTGTGGTAGGAAACCGGAGCACCCGGAGAAAACCCACGTGGTCACAGAAGAACGTACAAACTCCATCTAGACGGCACCCGTAGTCAGGATCAAACCCGGGTCTCTGGTGCTGAAAGGCAGCAACTCTACCGCTGCACCACTGTGCCGCCCTGATGGTGCATTAATGATTGTGCATTAATAGTAAGATTGAACGAGAACGTACCAGTTCGAAGGTTGATCTTTATTTTATGAAGAGTCGAAGTGAGGGATTTCGTGAAGAGCCCGCCGGCGCGCATGCTCGACATACTTCAAAGTAGCGGCGTGGAATCCGTGGCCCCTTATGAAGGGCTGGCGAGGAGCGCGCTCCACCGCCAGCCGTCGCAGCAACGCGTTACGACGATATGTCAAGCACGCGCGCCGGCGGGCTCTTCACGAAGTCACTCACGTGACTCCGAAATGAAATAAGAATGCATCCACTGAAACCAGCACTCTCAGAGCAAGGTCGGCACTGCATTACAAGTAACTATCAAGGTGACAATGGCAATTCATTTCAATGCAACACACTCATTCTTGGTTACAGACAAAGTGACATGCAACAACACATCCACTGTTGAGTAAGGGAAGTCTCCATTGAAAGACAGCTAACTAACTACGGTTAATTCTATTTCAGTAGCATTTGCAGAGAGCATAGTTAAGTGAAATCCCAAACTCAAATCCCACAATGAAAGAGTATAATTTAGCAATTACATTTAAATTCAGTGAATTAAATTATTCCTGGTTCTTGATTCCCCTACTTATGGCAAGAGACTCTGTGCGTCTACCCGATCTATTCGGCTCATGATTTTGTACACCTCTATAACATCACCCATCATTGTCCTGCGCTGCAAGGAATAAAGTCCTAGCCTGCTCAACCTCTCCCCACAGCTCAGGCCCTCGAGTACTGGCAACATCCATGTAAATATTCTCTGCACCCATTTCCAGCTTGACAATGTCTTTCCTATAACATGCTCCTCAAGGACAGGAGACATACAGAATGGAAACAGGTCCTTTGGCCCAATGAGTCCACATCAAGCATCAAGCACCATTCACACTAATTTCATCTTTTTATCTCAATCAGCTTCTCCACTGCCATGCACAATTACATGCTGGAGGAAATTTGCAAAGATCAATGAACTTACTCACCACCACATCTCTGGATATGGGAAGAAGCCTTGTGCAGGGAGAATGTGTAATCTCCAGTGGAGATTGAATGAATTAAAACAGACAACATGGAAGCAGGCCCTTCGGCCCACCGAGTCCACGCTGACCATCGATCACCCGCTCAGACTATTTCTAGTTCCGCGTTATCATCCACTCCCTACACACTAGGGGCAACTAACAGAGGCCAATTAACGTCCAGACCCGCACATCTTTGAGATGTGGGAGGAAACTGGAGCACCCGGACAAAACCCACAAGGTCGCAGGGAGAAAGTGCAAACTTCACGCGGGCAGCACCCGAGAACCGCCAGGACTAAACATGGGTTACAGGAGCTGTGAGTTAGCAGCTCAGAGGCCAATTCAGTGGATATTTCTTTCCAAGGCAGAGATAGATAGATTCTTGATTAGTACAGGTGTCAGAGGTTATGGGGAGAGGGCAGGAGAATGAGGTTAGGAAGGTGAGATAGATCAGCCATGATTGAATGGCGGAGTAGACTTGATGGGCCCAATAGCCTAACTCTACTCCTATTCCTTTTGACCTTATGACAACCTGCTGCTCACAGGTGTCTAAATTCTTGACACAAATCTTCCCAATTAATTAGATCAAATCTCTTCTCTTTTACAAGTGGATCGATACTCATTATCAGTACTTGCCATTTTAAGGGAGATTATGAGATGCAATTCTTCCTTTGACATAAAGTGCACAGTGGTCCAAGGGGGGAAGTTGAGTTAGAACCAATGCATTTAGATTGACTGTATTATTGAGCAAAGGATACAAATTCATTGTTGAGATTCCTGAGGTTCACATGAACCAAGGGGCAACATAAAGTCGTGAGATTTAGTGCTTGGCATTGGAACTCTGGTCCTTCATTCCCAAAACTCTACCTGTGGTTTTCACAGTTACACCTACCTCAAATTTCCTTTAGTCACAATGTACCACCAAAATTCCGGGGCAAGTGGTTCATCAGGCAAAATGCAGTTTGCTCGAGGCTTTCAAAATACAACCTTCTTTCTTCTTTCATTTCTCTACTGGAGAACGATTCCAAAGGCTGACAACATATTGCACTGTTTTAAGGTTTCTCTTTTAAGTTCCAGCAGTGTTTCACCTTGCACAACCTCAATGCCCCTGAAGATCATCTTGTCTGTGCCATCTGTGAGGAATTTGAATCCCTAAGTGTGAAGATGCGCGACGTAGCACCGCGTCTCGTCATGGACATTGGCGTGAAAGTCCCTGAATCAATATGCAATTCCTTTCATTTACTTGACTCCTGTGTAGCAGCATGTTTCGAGGAGGGCGGCCGTGTGCAAGTTTGACTCTCGGTTGGCCGAGATTCTGCTTTGAATCAGTGGCTGAAGAAACGAGAGTGAAACCCATGGAATAAAGCAGATTGCGGTTTCGGCGTTGCAGAGAGATATCCCACAACTGATGTGCTCGACTGAAGGCAGGATGGACGAGTCTCATTCTTCCAGCCAGGGAGGTGAATCTTTGCTGTGTACGGTGTGTTATACAAACTGGCAGTATAATGAAGGCGTTCAACTTGATGAGGGGAGGGTGGGTGCTGTGCAAGCAAAGGTCAAGAATGGAGGAGTGTCCGTCCCAAAGGGTGATTGTCTTGGCACTGAGCTTTTGGATGACTTCACCTGAAGAAGTGACAAACTGCCTTTTTTTTTGTGCTGTTCACAGAAACATTATCGATCCGTACAAAACGCTCGCCTATATTTATCTTGAATTATATGGAATAAAGTGACGGTAAAAATGTGAAGTCAAAGACCCTCACGAAAGACAAATGCTTTCATGTAATTCATTCACGATAAGTGTGGACAAGTTAAAATTGTTGAGACGTTACAAATAACGGAAGCAAATACAAGGGTGAAATGGCATTTTTTTGTTTTATTTACATACTGATGAAGTGTGCGTGCCTAATGCTTGTACTGTGGTAGTTTCTCCAGTGTGACCTTACAGCATCTTTTCAGTGAGTGGCCACTGGTGGCAGACTGTGATCTTGTCATTGTGATATCAGTCGATGAGAGAGACATATCAATCTGTGGGCTGTGGATAATGGAGAGAGCTGCGGCACTAGCTGATGTGTGTGCGTCATGGCAAGAGATCTGTTGACACATCTGAATGGAAGGCCCAATGTCCACCTGATAGGTTTCCGTGGTTATTGTACTCGAGCTGGTCACCAACAAAGACAGATTGCTGGCGTGAGTGCCATCCTCCAACTGTTGGTGTCCCAAGGCTTCTTCCAGCGTGTTTTCCATGTGCTCAAGTCGGCCATCCAGCTGGTTAAAACCAGCTTTCATGGATTCCCTAAGCTCTGAGAAACCTTCCCTGATCGCTGTCTGCAGTCCTTCCTTGAGATCTATCAGCCCTTCCTTCAGGACTGACACCAAGTCACTGACTCCATGGGCCACCAGGCAGGTCTGCACGGCGCCCATTCTAGTGTCCAACACCTCGTTCAGGTCAAAGAGAGAACCTTGGATTTCTTCCAATCTTTGGTCCATGGATCTGTGGAAGTGCTTCACCGCCCGGTGAATATCCTGTTGATGCACTAACACTTTCGCCTTGAAGGCCTGCCCCTCAATATCCGCACCCTCGTTATCGTGCTCAGGTGACCCCTCATTGTGACTGCCGCTGTCCGCAGCGGGTCTGTCCGATTCACCCTCCTCCACCGGCACTGCTAATTCCTCCATGCCGTTCTCCTGTTGGGGAGATCGAACCAAAGTTTGTAAGGAAGGGGAAATGGGAGTTACGCTAGTGAGCGCAATCTGGGTCGGGGACGAAACGGACGCGCTTGTAGAGTCGGATGTTGTTGGTTGGCCAGCTGCCTCTGATGTTGGTGGCGAGGTCTGACTTGTGGCTGAGGCAGAGAGTCCAGATATGTCTGCGAAGAGAATAGAAAGAAATTAGTGTCCCTGTGCCTTCAGAATGTGAAGTCCTTGTCAATGAACATATTTGTAAATCTCTCAAAAAATATCCAAACTATGAATGTAAATTATCTGTTTATCTCTAGTACTGGATTAATTGCACTTGTTACTATAACTCGTTTATCGTTAAATGTACGGAACACAACAACAATTACTTACCGGAAAGTGTGGAGGCAAATCCTGGCCCAGGGCTCCAATATCATGCAGGGTTTCAGGAGGCAAGAATTGGAGGAGTTTCTCTTTTCATTGTTAATACTTTATGGCTGTAGTCCTCCACTAGTTCCATTGCAAATTAATCTGTTGAAGATCAGATCTTCCCTTTGCTATTCTTTTGATTGTGGTGAAACATGTTCAGCTAAGCTGGCTGGGTGTTTTTAATGACACAGTTTAATCGACATGTTATTGCATTCCTTCCGAACTTTAGGATTACACTGCCCTTTGTTGGTGGTACCAACCATTGAATTACCATCCACTTAACTCTTCCACCATAACATAACATCTGGCTGTAAACTTTGATTTACTTGCTGCTTGTTTGTTTTTGACCCAGTCACGATGTACACATCAATTGGATTCAGGAGTTGGCTCCTCAGCACCTCAAATGTCCTCCGTCATGTAAAATAGGTCATGTTCATAAGTTCCAGGAGCAGAATTAGGCCATTCATCCTATCAAGTCTACTCTGCCATTCAATCATGGCTGATCTCCCTTTCCCTCCTAACCTCATTCTCCTGCCTTCTCCCCACAACCCCTGACACCCATACTAATCAAGACTCTGTCAATCTCTGCCTTAAAATATCTATTCTTGGCCTCCACAGCCGTCTGTGGCAATTAATTAAACTGATTCACCATCCTCTGACTAAATCATCTCCTTTCTAAAGGTATGTCCTTTTATTCTGTGACCTCTGATCCTACACTCTCACACTGGTAGAATCATCTTCTCCACATTCACTCTATCCAGGCCTTTCACTATTAGGTAAGTTTCAATGAGGCTCCCCCCCCCCCCCATCCTAAACTCCAGCGAGTACAGGCCCAGTGCCGACAAATGTCATAAAATCTTGGCTTATCTGATGTCTACTGATGGCAGCACATTTTGCTTAGCTTTGCTTAGCAAGTATTTGTCTATCACTGCCTTAAAAATATTCAACTTTACATCCAACACACAATGAGGAGGAGAGTTCCAAAGAACTACATCTCGCAGAGAAAATTTCCCCTAAGAATAGGTGGAATTCTTTAGTCAGAGGGTAAAGAATCTGTGGAATTCATTGCCACAGAAGGCTGTGGGTGTGCGGAAATTCTGGGGAGGAGGGGGATGGGGGGGGGGGGGGGGGGGTGGGGGGGCTGTCCGGCTGCGTGCCCGGGACTGGCTGCAGTTCCCAGGTCGCGAAATGATTTTGGGTTACAGGCCGGATCCGCAGCTTGGCGACCCCTGTCCTAGATGTCAGGCCTCATTGTGTTTTAAAAGTGATTTCCGCCCCATGGGCTCGGCCAAGTCACTGGGTATTCTTACGATGGAGATTGATAGATTCTTGGTTAGTACGGGTGTCAGGGATTAAGGGGAGATGGCAGGAGAATGGGGTTGAGAGGGAAAGATCGATCAGCCATGATTGAATGGCAGAGTAGACGATGGGCCAAATGGCCTAATTCGGATCCTATAACCTTTGAAATTATGAACTGATATTTGTTTTAGATCGATGACTCTTTGTTTTACAAACAGTGACTTTGCTTCCAGATACAGTACACCCACTGGGGAAATCATACTTTCCACGTGCTCTCTCTTAAGGCCTTACATGTATCAATCAAGTCCTTTCTTGCTCATCTAAACTTCAGTAGATACAAGGCCAGTCGGCCCAATATTTCCTAATAATACAATCAGCCCAGCACAGTGGTTCAGCGGCAGAGCTGCTGCCTCGCAACGCGAGTGACCGAGGTTCGATCCCGACCTCAGGTGCTGTCTGCGTGGAGTTTGTATGTTCTCCCTGTGGCCATGTGGGTTTTCTCCAGGTGCTCTGGTTTTCTCCCACATCCCAAAGACGTGTGGGTTTGTAGGTTAATTAGCTTCTGCAAATTCCCCCGAGTGTATACGATGCAAAAGCGGGATAATATTAAACTATTGTACGGGTAATCAAGTGGACTCAGTCGGCCGAAGGGCCTGTTTCAACGCTGTATCTCCAAACTAAACTAAACTCCCTCTGTTCCCGGTTCGGTTGAGCGTATCTTCTCTGAACTTCCAAGCATGAGCATCCTTCTTTAAGTAAGCAGATCAATACTGCACGTAGTTCACCAGAAGCAAGCACGCCAACGCCTGGCTTAACTTAAATACAACCTCCCTGCTTTTCCATTCCATTCACTCACAATGAGCAAAAACATTCTGTCAACTTTTCTACTTATTTATAAAACCCGCTTCATAGCCTTGCGAGAATCATGTACGAGGGTGAAAGATGTGTATTTCTGAGTCTACAATCTCATTAATTAATTATTCATTCTTTCTGTCAAAACAGACCATTTTTCCCACGTAATATTCCATTGCCGGACTTTGTCCACTTAGTTAATCATAATATTCTATTGTGGCCTCTTTATGTCCTTTCACAGTTTACTCTCCTCCCTAACTTGGTGTCATCAGCAAATGAAACAACCATACATTCCATGTTATAGTTTCCATGGTCAAGGGTCCTACAGCATGGAAGCTGGCCCGTCATCCTTGCCGACCCACATGCCCCATCTAAGAAGATTCCATTTGCCCCTGTTTGGCCTATATCCCTCTAAACAGCAATCACCATCTCAGACGGGCAATTTTAAAGCCAGTGTTGCAAGGTCAAAGCTCAGCCAAGTGTCAAAGGAGAAAATCAGAGGCTTTAACACTACACTGAGAGTTCTCTACTAAAGGACGGCACGGTGGCGCAGTGGTACAGTTACTGCCTTGCAGCACCAGAGACCCAGGTTCCATCCCGACTATGGGTGCTGTCTGTACGGAATTTGTACATTCCCCCAGTGACTGCGTGGGTTTTCTCCAGGTGCTCTGGTTTCCTCCCACTTTCCAAAGAAATACAGGTTTGTAGGTTAATTGGCTTTGGTAAAGATTGTAAATTGTCTCCAGTGTGTAGGATAGTGCCAGTGTACGGGGATGACTGGTCAGCGCGGACAAGGTGAGCCAAAGCGCTTCTTTCCGCACTGTATTTCTGATCTTAACTGAACGGAAGCCATTAAAAACCAGAAATCTATGCATTGTACAACTTTAATGTAAAATGTTATAAAATGTTCCCTTTAGCAGATGTTAGATAACTGGCCAGTAGTTTCCTGATTTCTGTTGCCTTACCCGTTTCAATACAGAAGGTGCATTTACTATTTTCCAATTGATGGTTGTAAATTTTCCTAAGCTCCCCCTGCCTTTCCAGTTCCCAATTACAGCTATTTCTCAGGTGTTATTTATATTATTGACAAGCCAAAGGCTTCATGTTCTGCTATTACACTAGTTTGCAGACACCATGATGTGTGTGACTACTTATCTTCTCTGCTAATGGAAAACGCCTGTGTTGGAAATTGATAATGGCTGGTTTATTGGAAGTAAGTAAGGGCTTAATTTCCTCAATATTTATGAAAAACCACCTTAATGCCCACACGAGAGTTTAATTCATCAGTAATTCTTGCGTTTTTGAGGAAAACTGCAAAGCGATCTTATTTGACCTGCATCACTGGTGATGTATTTTGCACATTGACAGGTGCACATTCATGGAAGGAGGAAAGATCTTTATTGGCATGGAATTACATTTTTCTGAAGAATGTTCTGATTTAGAAACTCTCTCTGGTTTGGGGATAGGTTGCCTTGCGTGATAAAGTCAAAAAGGTATGGCATTTCCAGGGACATCATTGAACCCTAGCTGGTTGGGGTTAAGTAGGCACCACTCTGTTGTTTTGGCTGCGAGCAGTGGTCACCTACTGTATTTCTCGCCCCTGTCTAAATATTACAAGTGGCTGGAAAGGCAGGTGGGGTTGTTGCTGGGAGAGGTCATTCCTTAACGACAGTGTGACACAGTGGGGCAATGGAGTTGCTGCCTCACAGCGCCCGAGACACCGGGTTCGATCCTGACCTCGAATGCTGTCTGTGTGGAGTTTGTACGTTCTCCCTGTGACCACGTGGGTTTCCTCCAGTTTCCTCCCCCGTTCCAAAGATGTGCAAGTTTGTAGGTTAATTGGCCTCTGTAAATTGCCCCTAGTGTGTAGGATGTGATGTGGGATTGCATAGAACTAGTGTATGGGTGATTGATCAGCATTGTGAACTTGGTGGGTCAATGGGCCTGTGTCCACACTGTATCTCTAAACTATACTAAACTAAACTCAACTAAATTAAACTCAACTCAACTCAGCTAGACTAGACTAGACTAAACACAAATTGCACCAAACAAGTTTTCTTTAGTCTGTAGAAAGGTAGAAAGATATGTCCAACACTTTACCCTGTTGGAGTTCTGTTTGAAACTAACCATGATGAATGGGAAGAGTACTGCATATTGATCTCTTTCAATATAAAGCAAGGTCAGGGTGGCACGGTGGCGCAGCGGTACAGTTGCTGCCTTACAGCGAATGCATCGCTGGAGACCCGGGTTCGATCCCGACTACGGGTGCTGCCTGTACGGGGTTTGTACATTCTCCCTGTGACCTGTGAGGGTTTTCTCCGAGATCTCTGGTTTCCTCCCACACTCTAAAGATGTACAGGTATGTAGGTTAATTGGCTTTGTAAATGTAAAAAAATGTCTCTGGTGGGTGTAGGATAGTGTTAATGTGCAGGGATCGCTGGTCGGCGCGGACACGGTGGGCCGAAGGACCTTTTTTCCGCACTGTACCTCTAAACTAAATTAAACTGTCTCAAACAAGTTTCTAAGAAGCATGAGGTCAACTTAATAAAACTGCAATTTATGCAACAAAAGCACTAAATTAATAATCTATAATATAACAAATGTAACCATGCAAATTGAATAGTCATACATGAAGTAAGTGCTAGAGCAGTCATAACCTGCAGGGCAATAGATCAAAGGCTGAATGTAAAGTCCATGAACACAATGGGCTGAATGGCCTCATTCTATGTCATGACCTTCAATGATTTTCGGAGTGTGATTACGCTAAGGTTGGTGCTGGCTAAGACTGCCGGGACTGCACTTACTCCCAGTGTGGTTGCATGGAGCTAAATTGCACAAAATGTATAATTAACCCAGGGCCCACTACTTGCATGAGTTGTTTCTCAGTGAAGATAAACAAATGTCAGGCATGTGCGTCAGAACCACTTGGCAATAATCTAACCATGAGCTGTTTGTCATGCTGATGCAGAGAGCAGAGAAGGGGAATAGCTTGGCTCATTGTTTGCTTGCATAAACTGTGCAAATGGGATTTTGCTTCAACAGAGGTTAGAGGAAAGAGTCACAAAATATAAATGCAGTCAATTGGCGAACATTCCCAACCTGCTTTATGGCTTCTTGTGTGGAGTTAATGGCCGCATCGTAATTGCTCACCAGTTGAGATTTGATTTAGGTAAATCTCAATTCAAATCAAGTAATAACATAAAAATTCTTCAATCATTAACTACAGCTTGATAAACCACGACTGATGGCACCACAGGATGTACAACTGTGTGTGAATGTCATCATGCATCAGTTAAGTGGAACTTGTAGCGTGTTGATCTTAATGGACACAGAATGCTGGAGTAAGACTGCAGGACAGGCGGCATCTCTGGAGAGAAGGAAAGGGTGACGTTTCGGGTCGAGACGCTTCATTAGGGTCAGGGGAGAGGGAGACGTAGAGATATGGAAGGCTAAGGTGTGAAAACAAGAGATCAAAGGGGACAAAGTACAAGGAAATTGTAGAATGGATCATCGTCAGCTGTGGGGCAGTTGTCAACGAGGCGTACAATTGCTACTGATATCTGTATTGTCATGGAAAGAACGGCAGATGCTGGTTTAAATTGAAGATAGACTCAAAATGCTGGAGTAACTCAGCGGGACAGGCAGGGTCTCAACCTGAAATGCCATCCATTCCATCTCTCCAGAGATGCTGCCTGTCCCACTGAGTTGCACCAGCATTTTGTGTCTACCTTCTGTATTGTCATAGTATGTTTAGAATTCCCTGGTAAACAAATGTTACTAACAAAAGCATAATAGAGCCGAAGATTGACATAAAAAGTCTCAGCGGGTCAGACAGCATCTCTGGAGAAAAGGAATTAGGTGACGTTCGGGTCGAGACCCTTATTCACACCTCAGCATGATAAAGTCAATGCTTTGCTGACTTGGTATCATTATCAATTTACACCAATGATTGGTTGCTTAATGCACATCTTAGCACGTCATCAAGTGCATGCAATTAATTTGCCTCTATGGTGATGTAGGGTGAGAGAGAAACACCCTTAGGGGTTAAATCCTATATCTGTTTATTGGGAAGTTGAGAGGATATCTATACAGCTTATGAGAGAACGTGACACAAGGCATAGGAAGGCCTAGAGTCAACAAAAATACAAATTAACAAATAAATTATTATGAAGTGATCTGTGAATATAAGATTTTTTTTAATGTAATAAAAAGGAACAGCAGATGCTGGTTTATACCATAGAGACAAAATGCTGGAGTAATTCAGCGAGTCAAGCAGCATCCCTGGAGACCATGGATAGGTGACGATTCGGGTCGGGACTGAAGAAGGGTGCCAACACAAAAAGTCACCTATCCATTTGTCCAGAGATGCTGCCCGACCCCTGAGTTACTCCCAGCATTTAGTGTCTATCTAAAACCCCTGTCTCACGTTGCGAGTTGGCCCACGAGTGACCCCGAGTTTTCACTCGTGGTGATCACGTACAGCCAACGTAGCCGGAACGTCGGACCTCGCGCGATCAACTTGTCCACTCGTGGCGCTAACGGCAGGTACCCGTGAAACTTGTGAACTCGTGAAAAAAGTCAAACATGTTTGACTTTTTCCACGAGTCAAATTTAGTGTTCAAGTTTAAAATTGAAACATTTAGACTCGTTGTACGAACGTAGGGCCCGTGCGTTTAACTTAGTGATTCGTGAGTCTACCGTGGGAACTCTTTAAATTATTTCAGTGCCATTCACGCTCGAGTCTTAATCACAAAATTTAATTCACCCTAGATAAATATTCTTTGTTTTTTGGTCATTTTCGTCTTATTTTCCCATGTGTACAATTTTATGTATAATGTATATCCTAAAAATATGTTAAAAAAACTAGGAGTGAAAAAAAAGTTTAATTACCACAGGAGTGGAAAATCATTCTATTAGAATGATAAAAAAAAACATTCCAACGTCTAAACACTGGGCTTCAGCCCTATCCTACCCTTTCGGGGGGTGATTACTGCAGTTATTTATTGGAAAATTAGCTATAAAAACCATGGCGATGAATCAATGGATTTTCCTGACGCGTAGATTTGGTGTAGCGGTCCGGCCAAGAGGAGGTGATGTGGACACGGTTTCAGTTACAGTTCTAGAGGAACATTGCTTCCGATCGATGTCTCTTATGCACTCCTCGGAAGAACTGGGTGTGCTCTTCACCATTATGGCTCCCAGCCTACAGGTTTCTGATCTGAACAACTAACTTCTTTCCTATTTCTCCTCCACCCCACCCCCCCTATTTCCCTCTCCTCCTCGGCGCTCTTGTTCACTCACACCTTCCCTCCCTCCCTCCCTCCCTCTCGCAGGGCTTGGTTCAAAGGGGGCAACGAGCCAAGCGGGGTCTGAACCCTTTCTGAAAATGAGCGCAAAGAGAAAAAAAAAGTATTGTCAAGCACTCCAAACTTCGTTTAAAATAAGTAAATCTGACCTTGGCTAATAATTTAATAATAAATCCTTATACAAAACTAACACCCTACAAACTCTCTGTCTCTCACGCTGCCTGTTGCCTTGTGGAGGGGGTGTGTCGGAGAGAGGGGGTGTGGGTGTGGAGGGGACCCGATGTGAATGTTACCACTATAGGATGGCGAGGTTGGGCTCTGAGCTGCAGTGAGAGAGAGCAGAGAGAGAGAGGGAGAGAGAGGGAGAGAGAGGGAGAGAGAGTGGGTGTGCGCGTCAGCAGCAAAGTTATATACAACGGGGGTACACAAAAGGCTGGAGAAACTCAGCGGGTGCAGCAGCATCTAAGGAGTGAAGGGGTAAAGGAGATTGGTGACGTTTCGGGTCGAGACCCGAATATACAAAGGGCTTGTACGCGCTGGCAAGATAGGTTTCCTTTGTTCTCGTCCGGGGCTTCAGAGAGATCGGAGAGAATTAAGCCTCCCTTGCACACCACTCCCTTGCACACCACTCCTAACCCAAGAGCCTTGTCACCCCAGACAGATTAATGACGCCCCCACCCTCCCCAACCTCCCTCACGCCTGGGCACCAAAGCAGCTCAGGAGGCGAACCCTGAGCTCCGTCTCCCAACAATCTGATGCACATTTTCCCTCTGTAGGTCATATTAATAGATGCAGCCGCGCTGATTTCTATCTTTAACTCAAAGCCACAGGATGGAGATGTTTTCTTTAACATTGTCGCTTTATTAAAACATACCTTCATTCACGGGTGGCTCAAGTGTAACGGGAGAGGAACTTGGTAACTCGGGAGAGCACCTTGGAACATCGCATAAAGAACATAACCGTGGGAACTCGGTTAAAAACTTGACCATAAACTTTGAATCTCGTGCATAACCACGAGTCCGTTTTTTTTCTTTCACTTGGGGTCACTCTTGGATGTACTCGCACTGTGAGACAGGGCCTTAAGATTTTTTTTACTGGCACCGAGCATGCTTGCACTTGCAATCTGATATGGCAGGTTTTTGTGTCGGTTATGGGAGTAAGAGTGTTATAAAAGTATAATGCCTGCGGTCTGTGGTATAATTTAAGTTTAGATTACTGACATTTTGGGGACTCCGAGTTTATCCATTATTCTCAGCAAAACATGTTAAAATTGAACTTTGGCACAGGTTTACGTGGTAGACTGAATCTGTTCCTCTCCCAATCGTAGCTCTCTTCCCAACATCACACGGACAGGTGGAAAATGGCTTTTAAAGGCCAGAAGATTAGGTATCCCATGAATAGAGTCAGATACTGCTCTAGTCACGAAACTCATTCTACCTCACTAACTGAGCCACAAAACTACTCGGCTAATAATTTTGTACAAAGGGTTTTAACAATAAATGTTGAAAGAAGCTCCATCAACCTCAGGAAGTTATTTATTTCAAAAAAACATTCCTAGTCAGACTCTGTTATGACACTGACAAGAGGGGTGTTGATATGTGGGGTTCCACTTGAACTGACACAGATTCCAGCACAGCAAGACTGTAGGAGAAGAACTAGATCATCGGCCCATCGAGTCCCTCCACTCCTCAAGAGAAAACAGTTAAATATCCTGTTTATTGACTGAATAAGATTGTAATTTTATAGTTAGAAGAAATATAATGATGTAAAACATAAACTGTTCATACTAAGTGGGCTAAATAAACAACTGGATTCTGTGTTGTCTACCACATACCGCCTCCTTTGTATATACATCTCTACACTAAATATATGAACAAGTCAAGCTCTACAAATGTGATACATACAAAACACCGGGTTGCTTATATTTATATACAAGCAACAGCATTCTGTATAGTATATAAAATAGTATATATATATATTCTTAATATGTAGATATTATGTAGACTTTGCTGTTAATTTTATAAGCATGGTATTGTTTTCTTGTCTTTAAACAATATGCTAAAGGTATTGTGTACTTGTGTAAAGGTTCCAAAAGGTATTCAAATTAGAATCCCTGTACATTCAAAATGCTGCATTTTATTTCCTTTGCTGTCAGTGAATTTCCTGCCTTATATATTATCACCTATTATCTACCCTCCTTTGTTTACAGACTACCCTTTTTGTGTTGCTGGACAGTGAAAATAGTGCTTGCCGTGGATTCCCACAGCGTGTTCGTGATCTTTTCTGTGCTAAGAGACGGAAAGGCAAGAGGAGGGGAAATACCTGAAGTAAATAAGCTGGGTAGCTCACCCAAATCATCTATCACGCAGAGAGCTACTTTTGGCATGATAGGGAAGGTGTTCACCTTCTGCCTACTGACTCTTTGAGAAACAACACCTAATATGGAGAGACAAAGATACCGGGATTGTTCAAAAGCAAACCAAAAATATACACAATGAATCTTGGGCCTATACTTGCTATAACAAAAAAAAAACCTTTGTAGCGATCACTCTAAAACGTGGTCTTTTCACAAGACACTGATTTTTATATTTTAGCAACAGTTGTTCCCATTTTCAAAACCTGCTTGCATTAAACACAAAAGCCAGTTTTTTTCTTAACACGGTCATTTGGTGTTAAGTTGGTAGCCTGTATCTCACTGCTCTGTTCTCCAGACGAAATTACATGAAATAACATGGTTTCCACTTACCGCGGGACCGGTGAAATCTGAAAAACAACAGAAATTAAAAAAAGCAATAAATGTAATGAATAGTTTGTCCTCATAGAAACACAAAATAGAGCATCCCGACTTAACCCCACTCCCCTCTGCCCATCTCAGTCTTTTCAGTTGTTGCTGAAATTGCCACCTTCCAGTTTCACTTCCATCACTGAAATGTATGAGCGATGGGCCCTGTGTTAAGCGGGACTGATGACTGCAGTCAGTCCAGATATCATTCCCTGGGCTGGATTAGCCAACGTGACAGGCCAATTCATTTGCATCAGATCATTCAATCGTTCCTTTGGCCGTTCCAGTAGACTTTAGAATTTAGTCTTCAGAGATACAGGCTCAGATTCAGGGTACAGGCCCTTCGGCCCACCAAGTCCGCGCTGACCAGCGATCACCCCGTACTCTAGCACTATCCTACACGTTAGGGACAATTTAGAATTTTACCAAAGCCAATTAACCTACAAACCTGTACATCTTTGAAGTGTGGGAGGAAACCGGAACATCCCGGAAAGAAAACCCACGCGGTCACGGGAGGAACGTACAAACTGTGTAAAGACAGACCCGTTGACAGGATCGTTTCAATATTACCCCTTGGTGCCATCCCTAGGCCTGACCAGTGCAGTATTTCTGCCAATGAGTCAGCTCAGTTTGTTGTCTGGGAGAGGGAGGGGTGTGGGGGGAAGGGGGGAGGGGGAGGGGGAGGGGTGTGGGGGGAATGGGGGAGGGGGAGGGAGGGGGAGATAGTGACATGCGTAGTTGGCCCAGCAATGAAAAATATTTGGGCATATGTGAAGATTCGGACGGTACCAATATCAATATCAATATCAGTTTTATTCGTCACTTGCACATAAAGTGCCAGTGAAATGAATTGGTATTGTAGGTTACAAATTAATTTTACAATCTATAAAAGATTACTTCCGATGTTTTTGCTCACTGGGTAGTAGGAATATGGGCAAACAATTAAAAGCCAGAATTATTTTTAAAAACGAGACTGTCAAAATAAAACTTGATTTGTAATGATTTCTATTAATTGGGTTCAATATGAAAATTCAAAATCTGCAGCTAATTGTTTTCACTCCTGAAATCTGACACATTCGAGCTGTAAGGTGAAATGCTTTGTTCGTTCATGTCGACACTGTTAACACCATTGGTTATTTACAGATAGCTCCAGCGCCATTGGTCTTCTTTTAGTACTGTATTGCTAAGTTACACGTAATTGAAAAACTCAGTAAGCTGTCTGCCACAACTCGCTTTTGTTTATCCTCTAACAAAACCCCTCCATCTCTGGGTTAACCCGTCAAAAATCAGTTGTACAAAGAGATGAGCGCACTGCTAGAAATCTGGGGAGAAGTTAGTGAAAGATTCAGCTGCTGGTTAATTCTGATAAAGATTTCTACCCATCTCTGTATTTACTGTATTTGATTAGTACTGGTGTCTGAGGTTATGGGGAGAAGGCCGGAGAATGGGGTTAAGTGGGATTGAATGTTGGAGTAGACTTGATGGGCCAAATGGCCTAATTCTACTCCTACTTATGGCTTATAACTAGTTTCAAAAGGTTAATATATTATTCAAAGGTTGTTAGATTCCAGTTTTTTGTCTTGAATGCTGCACAGAACCAGGTAGATTTGGGAAAAATACTACCATGGTTAAACATTTGCAAAAAAAATGGGCGGTAGGAAATTCTGGGCGAAATTCTAGATACGTGAGCTTTTGTGACAAAACAATTCTCATGGGAAGAAGTTGCTGGAAGTAGATGAAAATTAAGAGATTTGGCAATATCTTCCTCTTCATGTCGTTCAGTAATAAGTGGATCATTCATACTTAGTTTATTACCTTTATTGACATTATGGTGAATCATATTGCAATAATATCACTGTAAAATAAGTGTCGGGTGCTGCAATTTTCTGGCAATTGTGATTGCTATGTTTATTTGAAGTGCAGGTATTCGACAGGGGCAATAGTTCGGTAAAATATGCGTCAATGGCAGAAGATGACAATTAAAATGTATTAAAGGAAAATCAGGGAATATGAAAAACGGGATATTCTAAAGATAGGGGGGAACAAAAAAGAGTCCATAATGAGAACTTCTTGAGGCAGCTCTCCTCTTCATGTGGCTGTATTCAAGTAGAACTTAAATCCATTGATATGATAATGATTCCATTGCCCAGATCTGGCCCTGTTCACTAGAAGGAACCGAGGAAAGACAAAAGAAGCTTACTAAAAGCCCTGTCCCACTGTAGGAGTTCATTCTCCCGAGTTTGCCCTGATTCGAACTCGGAGATTTACGGTAATGGCTGCTTGCAGGTATTCGGGGCTCTCGTGGACATTTTTCAACATGTTGAAAAATCTTCACGAGTCTTCCCGAGCTTACCCGCGTTTCCTGAGTACCTGCCGTTAGCGTTACGAGCCACTAAGAGACGTCCCCAAGCTCCGACGTACCCGCTACGTTCATTCTACGTGCTTACCACGAGTTTGATTTTTTTTTTAAACTCGGGAGAGCTCTTGAATTAACTCATACAGTGGGACAGGGCTTTAAAGTAAGTTGACTTCCCTCAGTTACAGCCAGACATCGCATAACATGGCTTAGCCTTTCCACTGGGAATGTTCCATTAATGCTGCCAAGAATACTGTTTCTATCTATGAGGTTGGCTGTTTATTTTATACAGGCATCCTTGGTTCCAGTGTCTTGCTCGATTACCCATTTTGCCAGACCAACAGAGGTCAAGGCCTCCAAGAGGAGTTCAACGATAACAGAAAGGTCCGCCTATTCCGCCGGGGAGCTGAGATACCAGCTCGCAAAGTCGGCCTCAGAAGTCAGCCATGGGAAAGGATCTGTCGGCTCCTGCTGGGCCTGGAGTTCCAGAGTTCCAGAGCCCCGGCAGCAGGGGGCAAATTCGACCCGCTGATTGGCACGGAAGTCCCAATGTGGTCAACATTGGCAACCTCACCCGGTCTGGGCACCACATTTTCAGTGGGAAGTTCAAGCGAGCTCTTGTAATTTTTTGTCCGGACTAAAGGAGGCGCCGGACCACCCGTCACTGGAAAGTCAGTCGTGGACCTTGGGTTTCATTAGTGAAAGGGACATTCATATTCAGAGAAAGAAGGAAATGACCAGAACAGATTTACCAAAGGCCCACGCATCCTCTGCAGCAAGATGGACAGAAAATCATGGATAAAATGTCTAACAGTTCCTTTAGAAAAACAGCAGTTTTTATTGTGAGATATCAGCAAAATTGCCAACATTTTGTGCCTTGTAAAGTTCTTTTTTGTGGCTTTCCATTTTATGTGACCAAGCTATGTCTAGGAGATTTGTAAAAGTACAACCAATATTCTCATCTAAAGAGGCCTATTGATTAATCTCTGGCTTATTCAGTCTTCGGGTTGGAAGTAGATAATGCTGGAATAAATATTGCAGCAGAAGAGGTGGTGGCACATAGGAAGAACATGTCCATGTGATATAAGAAAATGAGCATGCAAAATCACCAATAGAGAAAGCTGAGGATGCCTTTTCATATTATCCAATGACACCAGTCACCTGAAGGACAGACACAAAAAGCTGGAGTAATTCAGCGGGACAGGCAGCATCTCTGGAGAAAAAGGATTAGGTGATGTCTCGGGTCAAGACCCTTCTTCAGACCGAGTCAGGGGAGAGGAAATTGAGAGATATAGATGGTGATATAGAGAGATGTGCCTGTAGAACAAATGAATGATATGCAAAAAGGTAATGATGATCAAGAAACATCTACATCTCTTGTTTCCTTTTCTCCTGACGCAGTCTGAAGAAGGGTCTTGACTCAAAACATCACCTATTCCTTTTCTCAAGTGATGCTGCCTGACCTGCTGAGTTATTCCAGCTTTTTTGTGTTTAAGAAGGAACTGCAGATCTGGAAAATCAAAGGTAGACAAAAGTGCTGGAGAAACTCAGCGGGTGCGGCAGCATCTATGGAGTGAAGGAAATAGGCAACGTTTCGGGCCGAAACGTTGCCTATTTCCTTCGCTCCATAGATGCTGCCACACCCACTAAGTTTCTCCAGCACTTTTGTCTACCCCAGCTTTTTGTGTCTAGCTTCAGTTTAAACCAGCATCTGCAGTTTCTTCCTACGCATTTTGCCAGCTACCTGAAAGAGATCACTTGAGATCATCACCTCTTCTAGCTTCTCCCAATATCCATCCTACACGTTGCAAAGAAGATCCCAATATCTAGTCCTTGCCTTTGCTTCATTAACTGCTCCTGCTGCACTTTAGTGCCCACACTTTATATAGAGTGGTGCTTTCCATTCCTACAAAACCTCCTCTCAGCTAATTCCTGTCAAGGCTGAAAACCATTTAAAAAAATCATGCATCCCAGAAGAATATGTGGCTCGGAAGCAAGCCCATCCTATCCATACTATCTGAAATAGAGCCATCTAATCAAATCCCATTACCCAAGTACACAATGAGTACCTGTAAAACTAGGCATCAACCTGGAAAGACATTCTTTGGTCTGCCCAAAGCGTGTTGGCCTTCCAGCAGAGCGAAATATCTGTCAGGGAATGTCCCAACTGGCCCATTCAAGACTGCAGGAGCACATTTTGAGGGATTCGCTGAAGCTTGGTGCAGCCAATGCCAAGACTCTGTGAGGGAGGACCACAGTCCAGGGTCCTTCGCTGCTGGACATTGAGGAGCAGAGTCCGGTGGGGGACACCCCTCAAATAAGGTAAAGGATATCACACCAGGGACCGCAAGGGTACCAAGGGTGTTTTGCTTAAAGATACTTGTGAATAATACTGACTTTAGACCTTACTTTAGAGATAAGATAGAGTGCGGAAACAGGCCCGTCGGCCCAAGTCCGCACCGACCAGCGATCGCCACATACACTACTTCTACCCTACACACTAGGAACAATTTACCAATTAACCTACAAAGCTGAATGCACTTGGAATATTTCCTCGTCTCCTCTCGGATCTTATACCGATTAATTTAAACCAAATGCCACGTCGTTTTTAAACCTTCTGCTGTCCTTCACTCAACCCTACCCTCCCTCCCACACCACACCCAGTCCACTACTCCATAGTAAACTATCCCAATCTATCCAATCTTTCCCTGTGCTAACATTTTCCAGTTGTCAACATCTGTCAACAAGTTTCTCCATACTTCCCCCATGCCCAGTTGTAGTGTCACAGAGCCATCGAGTCAAACAGCATGGAAACAGGCCCTCCGCCCCAACTTGCCCAAACCGACCAACATGTCCCATCTACACTAGTCCCATCTACCTGTGTTTGGCCCATATTCCTCCAAACCTACCCTATCCATGTACCTGTCTAAATGTTTCATAAACGTTGCGATGGTCCCTACCTCAACTACCTACTTCGGCAGCTTGTTCCATACACCCACCACCATTTGTGTAAAAAAGTTACCCCTTAGGTTCCCATTAAATCTTTCCCCCCCTCACCTTAAACTTATGTCGCCTGGGACATTTGTTGTTTGGTTATTGGACATCAACCTCATTCATCTCAAAAGCTGAGAGTCAAGAGACACAGTGTTAACTGTCATATGTATCAAGATTGAAACATCATTGCTGCATATAAATGTCATCTCATACATCTCCAATGCTACATACATCATCTCTACATAAAGCAACTTTGTGGATTGCAATTGAGATGGGTTGTGAAAAAAGTTAATGCTTCAGAGGGAGTTCCTTTATTTTGACACCAAAAGTCTTTTGTTTAGTTTAGTTGCGTTTAGAGATACAGCGTGGAAACAGGCCCTTCCGCCCACCGAGTCCACGCCGACCAGCGATCACCCGTATACTAGCACTATCCTACACATACTAGGGACCATTTACAATGTTATCAAACCAATTAACCTACAAACCGGCATGTGTTTGGCGTGTGGGTGGAAACCAGAGCTCCCGGAGAAAACCCACGGAGAACATGCTGCATTGAAATTAAAGTTGGGACCTGGTGATGGAACATAGAACAGTACAGCGCAGGAACAGGTCCTTCAGCTCAAAATGTCCATGCCGAACATGATGCCAAGTTAAACTAATCTCATCTGCTTGCACATAATCCATATGCCTCCATTCCCTATATATCCATGTGTCTATCTAAAAACCTCATAAATGCTTTGATTGGAGCTGCCTCCACCACCATCCCTGGCAGTGCGTTCCAGGCACCCATTACTCTCAGTGTAAAAAACTTGCCTTGCACATCTCATTTAAACCTTGCCCCTTCCACCTTAAAGCTATGCCCTCCGAGTCTTTGACATTTCAGAGGGAGGTGGAGGCAGGTTCTCTGGATGTTTTCAAGAGAGAGCTAGATAGGGCTCTTAAAAATAGCAGAGTCAGGGGATATGGGGAGAAGGCAGGAACGGGGTACTGATTGGAGATGATCAGGCATGATCACATTAAATGGTGGTGCTGGCTCGAAGGGCCAAATGGCCTACTCCTGCACCTATTGTCTATTGTCTTTTGACATTTTTATCCTGGAGAAAAACAGACTGTCTACCCTATCTACACCTCTCATAATTTTATATACATCTATATACTTCAGTAGGGTCTGATGTCATAAGATCTGACATGTTTACAACAGAATGACTTGGGAGGATAATCTTGTCATCTATCGGTGTGGGGATAAAGAATTGTTCCTTTCATTCCCAGCTGCTCCAACGTACAAGTAATTTGTGGAATTTAAAGTGCACATTTTCGATTGATCAAGTTAAAATTGCCCCGCATTTAAAGCGAATTTGGTGTGTTTTGTAATGTTACGCAGCTGAAGGATACAGCAGCATATTCTCTCCTCCCATTATATTCACACAATTCAACATAAAGCCAATGTCACGTGTAATTTATCTAACGATTTTAATGTTACACTGTCATTGAGCCCTACAATGCACTTGAACTGATCATTAACATATCAGCAGAGTTTAAGCATTTGTGTTGAAGCAGTTTGCATAATCTAATAGCACTGATGTTTCCACTGAGTTCCCTCAGATAAGGGAATGGAAGTATAGTTGGAATAATTCTGCAATTTTTTTTTAATTTGCACTGGATTTATTAGTGTTGTTCTTACATGATGTCCTTGGGTCAGGTACAATTGGAAATGTTTCTATATTTAGTCCTTTCGACATTTGATGTGTTTTTCTTTTCTCCAACCAACTACATGCAGCCTTTAATCATTGCCCGGATGAGTAATTTAGTCGGGATTAAACCGGAGATGTTCGCTGGCCTGTATGACTTGTTTTCTCACTGAATGAAACACACCAGGTTTCTGAGGAAGTCCTAATGAACGTTTCCATGACAACATTCACACCTTCCTGTTTGTTCAGCTAACACTTTTAAAAATGTGTAACACATTACAATGTACTGAGTTCACCTCTGACGCCCAGATTAATGACGCATGTAATTTTTACAAATATTAAACTATCAATATTGTCCCAGTCATTTAAAAATTAATATCAATGAAATTAAAATAGATATAAATATGAAGATAGATATAAAAGGCTGGAGTTACTCAGCGGGACAGGCAGTATCTATGGAAAGGAATGGGTGACGGTTCGGGTGGAGAGCCTTCTTCAGACTGGTTAGGGATAAGGGAAACGTGAGATATAGACGGTGATGTGGAGAGATAAAGAACAATGAATAAAAGATATCCAAAAAAGTAACGATGATAAAGGAAGCAGGTCTGTTTGAAGGGTGAAAATGAAAAGCTAGTGCGACTTGGGTGGGGGAGGGATAGAGAGAGAGGGAATGCCAGCGCTACATGAAGTGAGAGAAATGAATATTCATACCACTGGGCTGTAAGCTACCCCCAGCAAAATATGAGATGCTGTTCCTCCAATTTGTGTTTAGCCTCACTCTGGCAATGGAAGAGACCGAGGACAGAAAGGTGTGTGTAGGAATGGGAAGGAGAATTAAAGTGTTCGGCTACCGGGCGATCAGGTTGGTTCACACGGGCTGAGCGAAGATGTTCCGCGAAATGATCGCCCAGTCTGCGTTAGGTCTCGCCGATGTCCACATCTTGAACAACGGATACAGTAGATGAGGTTGGAGATGGTGCAAGTGAACCTCTGCCTAACCTGTTAAGGACTGTCGGGGTCTCTGGACATAGTCGAGGGAGGAGGTATAGCGACAGGTGTTGCATCTTCTGTGGTTGCAGGGGAAGGCACCTGGGGAGGGGGTGGTTTGGGTGGGAAGGGATGAGTTAACCAGGGAGTTGCGGAAGGAATGGTCTCTGCGGAAGGTGGAAAAGGGTGGAGATGGGAAAATATGGCGAGTGGTGGGATCCCGTTGGAGGTGGCGGAAATTTTGGAGGATTACGTGTTGTATGTGACGGCTGATGGGGTGGAAGGTAAGGACTAGGGGGACTCTGTTGCGACTAGGGGGAGAGGGAGCAAAGACAGAGCTGCGGGGTAACATGGAGACGCGAGTGAGGGCCTCATCTATGATGGGAGAGGGGAACCCCCGTTCCCGAATGAATGAGGACAACTCGGATGTCCTGGTATGGAACACCTCACCTTGGGCGCAGGTGTGGCATAGACGGAGGAATGGGTGTAGGGGTTAGAGTCTTTGTAGGAAACAGGGTGGGAAGAAGTGTAGTCGAGATAGTTGTGGGAGTCAGTGGGTTTGTAATAGACCTCAATCAATAGTCTATTTCTTGTGATAGAGACTGTGAGATCGAGAAAGGGGAGGGAGGTGTCGGAGAAGGTCCAAGTAAATTTGAGTGCAGGATGAAAATTGGTGGTGAAGTTGATGAAGTCCATGATTTCTGCATGGGTGCAGGAGGTAGCACCGATGCAGTCATCAATGTAACAGAGATAGAGTTCGGGGATAGGGCCAGTGTGCGCCTGGAACAGGGATCGCTCAATGTACCCTACAAAGAGGCAGGCATAGCTGAGGCCCATGCAGGTGCCCATAGTACGCCTTGGACTTGAAGGAAGTGGGATGAGTCAAAGGAGAAGATGTTGAAGGTGAGGACCAGGTCCGCTAGGCGGAGTAGAGAGAAATTAGATGGTTCTGCGGTCGAAGAAGGAACGGAGGGCTTTAAGGCCTTCGTGGTGGGGGATGGAGGTGTAGAGTGACTGAACGTCCACATTAAAGATGAGGAAGTGGGGGCTCAGAAAGCGGAAGTCATTAAAGAGACGGAGGGCATGTGAGGTATCTTGGGCATAGGTTGGGAGAGATTGGACCGGGGGGGGGGGAATAAGATGGAGTCGAGGTACGTGGAAATCATTTCCGTGGGACAGGAGCAGGCAGAAACAATGGGTCTGTCAGGACAGTTGTATTTGTGGATTTTGGGGGGAAGGTAAAAAGGGTTGATGGCTGTGGAAGGCAGACAGCCTGAAGTGATGAAATCAGTATTGGTGTTTGAGATTAAGGCCTGGTGCTCATCTGTGGGATCATGGTCCAAGGATCAGTAGGAGGAGGTGTCTGAGAGTTGTCGCCTGGCCACAGCCCTGTAGAGGTCAGCGCGCCAGACTACCACGGCACCTCCCTTGTCGGCGGGTTTGATTATAATGTCAGGGTTGCTGCAGAGCGAGCGGAGGGAAGGCTGTACGTTCAGAGGGGGTGAGGCTGGAGTTGGTAAGGGGAGTGGAAAAGTTGAGGCGGTTGATGTCACGCCGGCAGTTAGAAATAAAAAGGTCTAGAGAGGGTAGAAGGCCGTTCTGGGGAGACCAAGATGAGGGGGATGGGTGGAGATGGGAGAAGGGGTCATCGCAGGGTGCTGAGGACTTCCCATAGAGAAAGGCATGGAGGCGGAGTCGAAACGCTCTACATCGTGGCGCATCCGGAGCGCGTTGAGGTGGGGAGCGAAGGCGAGGCCTCTGTTGAGGACAGACTGTTCCGTATCAGAAGGGGGGAGGTCAGGGGTGATGGTGAAGACGCGACAAGGGTGGGGGTTGGGGTCAGAGGAGGGAAGGTGAGTGGACAAGGGCCGAGGCGAGATCTGGCAAGGGGATGGTGGGAGTTCAGAGAAGAGGGGGGGGGGGGGCGTGAGGGTGGGGTGGGGTCTGGGTAACCGGGTTAAAAGGGGGGGAGGGGAAGACCCATCACTACCGAGGCTCCCTATAGGATGGTAGGGGGAGCAGTAGGGCCCAGCGGAGTCAGGCCACGTGCTGTTGGAGTCTGCATCGTGGAGATTGTGGGCCTGGTGCGGAGCCTGGGACTCAGGTGAGGCTCCGGATCCGGCTCCGGCTCGCTGGTGGGTGGTGGAGAGGTGAGGGTCGGCGGAGTCACTGGTGGAGGCCCGTGGGGGGCAGGAGTAGAGATGCGGGTCAGCGGCAGCAGTATCGGTGGCCCCGGGGAAGATATAAATACGGTTGTTGCTGGGGAATGCTGGAGTAACTCAGCGGGGCAGGCAGCATTTCTAGAGAGAGGGAATGGGTGACGTTTAGGGTCGAGACCTACAACCTACAAATTGTGTCACAACAGATTCCACAGATTCACCACCCTCTGGCTAAAGAAATTCTTCCGCATCTCCATTCTATTGGTACGTCCTTTTATTCTGAGGCTGCGCTCTCTGGTCATAGACTCGCCCACTACTGGAACTAGCTTCTCCACATCCACTCAATCTAGGCTTTTCATTATTCGTTGGGTTCCTTGATGCACGATACACACACACACACATCCTCTAACCACTTTGTCTCCAAGGTATTAATGTGACTGGTCCAGATTTCTGGTTGATGAAGACGTGCAGGTTTGTAGGTTAATTGGCTTTTGTAAAATTGTCCCCAGTGTGCAGGATGTGAATTAGGGATAACATAGAACTAGTGTAAGTGTGATCAATGCGTGGACTCGATGGGCTGAATGGCCTGTCTCCACACTGTACACCCAGAGAGCAGCGTTGAACTACTTTGGAGACCCTCAGACTATCCTTGCTCGGACTTTACCTTGCACTAAACGTTATTCCCTTATCACTGTAAATGGCTCAATTATAATCATGTATTGTCTTTCTCCTGACTGGATAGCACACCACAAAAGTTTTTAATTGTAGAAACATAGAAACATAGAAACATAGAAAATAGGTGCAAGAGGAGGCCATTCGGCCCTTCGAGCCAGCACCACCATTCATTGTGATCATGGCTGATCAATAACCCGTGCCTGTCTTCTTCCCATATCCCTTGACTCCACTAGCCCTTAGAGCTCTATCTAACTCTCTCTTAAATCCATCCAGTGATTTGGCCTCCACTGCCCTCTGTGACAGGGTATTCCACAAATTCACAACTCTCTGGGTGAAAACGGTTTTTTTCACCGCAGTCTTAAATGGCCTCCCCTTTATTCTAAGACTGTGGCCCCTGGTTCTGGACTCGCCCAACATTGGGAACATTTTTCCTGCATCTAGCTTGTCCAGCCCTTTTATAATTTTATATGTTTCTATAAGATTCCCTCTCATCCTTCTAAACTCCAGTGAATACAAGCCTAGTCTTTTCAATCTTTCCTCATATGACAGTCTCACCATCCCAGGGATCAATCTCGTGAACCTACACTGCACTGTCTCAATCACAAGGATGTCCTTCCTCAAATTAGGATACCAAAACTGTACGTAATACACCAGATGTGTTCTTACCAGAGCCCTATACAACTCCAGAAGAACCTCTCGACTCCTATACTGAAATCCTTTTGTTATGAAGGCCAACATTCCAATAGCTTTCTTCACTGCCTGCTGTACCTGCACGCCAACTTTCAGTGACCGGTGTACAAGGACACCCAGGTCTCGCTGTACCTCCCCCTTACCTAATGTAACCCCATTGAGATAATAATCTGCCCTGTTGTTTTTGCCACCAAAGTGAATAACCTCACATTTATCTATATTATGCTGCATCTGCCACGCATCTGCCCACTCACTCAACCTGTCCAGGTCCCCCTGCAACCTCCTAACACCCACTTCACAGTTCACACTTCCACCCAACTTTGTGTCATCCGCAAATTTACTAGTGTTACTCCTAATTCTCTCTTCCAAATCATTAATATATATGGTAAACAGTTGCAGCCCCAACACCGAACCTTGCGGCACTCCACTCGCCACTGCCTGCCATTCTGAAAAGGACCCGTTCACTCCTACTCTTGGCTTCCTGTCTGCCAACCAATTTTCTATCCACGTCAACACCCTACCCCCAATACCATGTGCTCTAATTTTAGTCACCTGTCTCCCGTGCGGGACCTTATCAAAGGCTTATGAAAGTCTAGATACACTACATCCACTGGCACCCCTTCATCCATTTTACTTGTCGCATCCTCAAAAAATTCCAGAAGTTTAGTCAAGCATGATTTCCCTTTCATAAATCCATGCTGACTTGGACTAATCCTTTTACTGCTATCCAAATGGCCCATTATTACCCCTTTAATAATTGATTCCAGCATCTTTCCCACCACCAAAGTCAGGCTAACTGGTCTGTAATTCCCCGTTTTCTCTGTTGCTCCTTTCTTGATTACCTTGGTACATTTGACAATAAACTAAACTAAACTAAACTAGTCTGTAAACTAAATTAAAACTAATTCAACTCCTTGATTCATGTTTGGACCGAGGCTGTGATGAGAATTCAAATCCAAATTGGACACTGCAGAGTAAAGTACAGAAGGAGTCAGTGGAAGAGAGGTTGGTTTGTGGACTGGCCTGGGCCGAGTCCACAGCTCTCTGCAATTTCTGGTGGTCTTGGATGGAGCGGTTCCCAAACCATGCTGTGATGCGTGTCGATAAAATGCTTTCTACGGCGCATTTGTAGAAGAGTAAGTTACTGGAATAATATCCAGAGGCCTGCATTTGCAGCCATGAGTTCAGAGCCCTCTAAACCAGCTGGGGCATTTAATTTTACATATATCAGTTCATAAGTGATAGGAGTAGAATCAGGCCATTTGGCCCATCAAGTATACTCTGCAATTCAATCATGGCTGATCTATCTCTCCCTCTTAACCCCATTTTCCTGCCTTCTCCCCATAACCACTGACACCAGTACTAGCCAGTACCCATATCACCCGTAGAACAGACTGTATCAACACTGGTTGGTAGTTGTCAAGGTCCATTGGGCTCAGTAATGCCCGTCAGTCAAGAAAATGTGTTGTTCTTCTGTTATCTTGTCTACACTTAACGCCACCCTGACCAATGTGATCTAATCCTAATTAACTGAAGACGGTAACTTGGGATGAATAAAAATGACTGACACTGTCAGTGGCACTCACAACCTGTGAATTAATAACCAAAAACATATCAATCCTGTTTCCCCTCAATGTGTGATTTTAAACGTCTATTCATCCTGCTGTTTGTCATCAAATTCCAATTTTTCTTATTGAATATCATGTTTGAAGATCAATAGACAATAGACAATAGGTGCAGGAGTAGACCATTTGGCCCTTCGAGCCAGCACCGCCATTCAATGTGATCATAGCTGATCATCCACAATCAGTATTCCGTTCATGCCTTCTCTCTATATCCCTTAACTCCGCTATTCCTAAGAGCTACCGCCTTTATGAATGTGGCGCAGCGGCCATGCATCGCCAGAGACCTGGGTTCGATCCTGACTACAAGTGATGGCAGTACGTTCACCCTGTGACCACGTGGGTTTTCTCCGGGTGCTCCGGTTTGCTCCCACATTCCAAAGGTGCGCAGATTTGTAGATGAATTGGCTTCTGTAAATTTTGTGTAGGATGCGAAAGTGAAATAACATAGTGAGATAGTGAAAGGGTGATCGATGGTCAGCATGGACTTGGCGTATCCATGATGTATCTTTCAACCAAGATAAAAATTAAACTCTGCTCCATCTGTTCACTACAGGAAAGACACAAAAAGCTGGAGTAATTCAGCAGATCAGGTAGCATCCCTGGAGGATGTAGATCGGTGACGTTTTGGGCCAAGACCTTTCTTCAGACTTCTTTACGACAGGGACTTGGTGCAGTAGGTCAAGATGTTTGCAGCAGCCCCAATGAATATGTAAGGCCCTACAGGGAACTGAGTATTCCCACTGAGCTGTGCACACACAGTGGTCTAATTATAAAATACAATTATAGGGACAGCAAACACTGGGGTCAATTTCTGACGATGACACAGCTTTGCCTGCTGGGACTGCAAATCAAATATTCGCCCCTGTGCTGTCCACAATCCTCCAAACACACAGAGATGAACCCAAATGCAGGCAGAATGCTTGAAAATTACTTCCACTATTTATCCTTAGCATTTGTTGATGCATAGAACATTTGTAAAATGCATTGCAGTTAATTCTGACTCCTTATGATGATGTGATATTCAATAACAAATTTTATATCATTCCAAAATAGAGTCGATGAAACTATTAGTTCACCATCCATGTTTTAATGATTTTCACACTCTGTAATTAACATCTGGGTAAAACGATTTTTCATCATTCCAGAATAGCTTATTTTGAGCTGCATTGCTGTGGAGGTTCCCTGGTTGCCATGGTAACTTGGGGGGACTGATACACAGAAGATCATTGCTGGAAATCCGAGTAAAAGCTATTGGGGTAAACTGGATGGAAAGTCAACCCCACTTCTACCTAACTTCACCATAAATGCACATCAGAAAGATTGGCACCCATGCTTTCTGAGCGGGTAGGGTAGTGGTACAGCAGGTATGTTACCAAACAAACCCACCATACCAGCTATGGTTTTAATGATCTGGACTCATAGAGTCTTACAGCATGGAAGCAGGCCCTTCAGCCCATCTTGCCCACACCGACCACCAACATGTCCCATCTACACTAGTCCCATCTGCCTATGTTTAGCCCATACTCCTCAAAACCTGTCCTATCCATGATCCTGTCTAAATGGATCTTAAATGTTGTGATAGTCCCTGCCTCAACTACCTCTGCCCACTCGCTCCATGCACTCACCACCATTTGTGTGAAAAAGCTACCCCTCAGATAACTATTAAATCTTTTCCCCCTCACCTTAAACCTATGTCCTCTGATTCTCGATTCCCCTACTCTGGGCAAGAGGCTCTGTGCGTTTACCCAATCTATTCCTCTCATGATTTTGTACACCTCTATAAGATCACCCCTCATGCTCCTGCGCTCCAAGAAATCGAGTCCCAGCCTGCTCAAGCTATCCCTATAGCTCAGGCCCTCGAGCCCTGACAACATCCTCGTAAATCTTCTCTGCACCCTGGAATTTGGGGAAAAAAAACTAGTTTTAGCAACATTTTCTGTAAAAAACCCATTTGTATTTGTTGTCTTTTGAGGGATGAAATCTGCCATCCTTACCTGGTCTGGTCCCTGTTCCTCTCTAGACTATCCTTCCCAAGTGGGTGACTCCGAAATGCCATGGGAAATGCCCTGGCAAGTCATTCAGCTACAGGTGACAAACTGCCACCTTCCAAGGGCAGATATGGATAGACAATAAATGCTGGCCTTGATTAGATCTTCAAAAACGTACATAAGATATCTAACAGCGTGTGCGGACGTGGCGCCGACGGACGAGAAGCTGAAGCAAAGAAGTCGAAGCCAAAGAACCGAATGGAAACTAGGCCGAAACATCAAATAACCGAAAGAGGAAGAAACAAAAACTGCCAACAAACTGAAAAGATGGGTCGCCTAAATGCAAACCAACTGAAAAGCTGCTCTATCGATACGCCACCTACCCGAAAGGCGGCGTCGCCTACAACCCAAGGAACCGAATGCCGCTCAACAGAAAAGTTAAATAACGGACATGATGTTGCCGGGGGGCAGGACTTGTCAGCGATTGGTCCAGACCCCCGTGTCCATCACATCACTGTGGAGGGATGAACATTTTCCCACACCTCCAGTCCACCCGACCCGCAGCCCGCGGAGGGTGGCCGAGGGAGAGCGGGGGCTGTCCCGAGGGATGCGCACCTTCGGCCGCTTATAACTTGGTGCTTGGGTTCAGATTGCCCAGTCACCTATGGCTTGTATGGGAAAATGACCCCCACCCTCCCATCTCCCCCTTCCCCCTCTCTCCCCCCTCTCTCTCTCCCTTCTCTCTCTCTCCCCCTCCCCTCTCTCTACCCCCCTCTCGCTTCCTCTCCCTCCCCCTCCTCTCCCTCCTCCTCTCTCTCCCTTCTCGCTTTGTCTCCCCCTTCTCTCTCTCCTCCTCTCTCTCATCCCTCTACCCCTCTCTCTCTCTCCCTCTCTCTCTCTCCCCTTTCTCTCTCCTCTCTTCTCTCTCCCCTTCTCTCCTCTCTCTCCCCCTCTCTCTCCCCTTCCCTCTTTCTCTCCCTTTTTCTCTCTCTCCTCCCTCTCTCTCCCCTTCTCTCCTCTCTCTCCCCCTCTCTCCCCCTTCTCTCTCTCCCCCACTTAAGCAGAGCGGTTATGGAAGTTGAGAAAACTGGCACTGACAGCAAAGATGGACACAAAATGCTGGAGTGACTCAGTGGGACAGGCAGCATCTCTGGAGAGAAGGAATGGGTGGCATATCGGGTCGCAGCTCTTCAAACTCAGTCTTCAGGTCTGAAGAATGGTCTCGACAAGAATCGCCACGCATTCCTTCGCTCCAGAAATGTTGCCTGTTCCGTTGTGTTACTCCAGCTCCAGATGTACCATCTTCGGTTAAAACAGTTTACAGATTCTGGTGTTTTGTGCATGGGAGCTTGCTGTATGCGTTCCGAGGGAGAGGGGGGGATGCGCAGTTAGGCCGCTTACAACTTGGTGCTTGGGTTCAGATTGCCCAGTCACCTACGGCTTGTGTGGGAATATGAGCCCTACACTCCCATATCCCTGTCTCTCTCCCCTCTTCTCTCTCTCCCCCCCTCTCTCTCTCCTCCTCTCTCCCTCTCCCCCTCTCTCCCCTCTTCTCTCTCTCCCCCCTCTCTCTCTCCCCTTCTCTCTCCCCCCTCTCTCCCCTCTTCTCTCTCTCCCCTATCTCTCCCCTTCTCTCTCCTCTCTCTCCCCTTCCCTCTCTCTCCCCCTCCTCTCTCTCCCCCCTCTCTCTCCCTTCTCTCTCCCATTCTCTCTTTCTCTCCATTCTTCTCTCTCTCCCCCTCTCTCTCTCTCTCTCTCCCTTCTCTCTCTCCCCCTCCTCTTTCTCCTCCTCTCTCTCCCCCTCCTCTCTCTCTCCCCCCACTCTCTCTCCCCTTCTCTCTTTCTCTCCCCCTTCTCTCTCTCCCCCTCGCTCTCCTCCGTCTCCACCGGCGGGAGCGTGGGGTTCATTTTCCCACACAAGCCATAGGTGACTGTGCAATCTGAACCCAAGCACCAAGTTGAAAGCGGCCGAAAGTGCGCATCCCTCGGGACAGCCCTCTCTCTCCCAAGATCACCCACCGCGAACTGCGGGTCGGGTGGAGCGGAGGTGTGGGACAGGTGTGGTTCATCCCTTCAATGATGTGATGGACGCGGGTGTCTGGACCAATTGTTGACAAGTCCCGCCCCCCGGCAACATCATGTCCGTTACTTGACTTTTCTGTTGAGCGGCATTCGGTGCATTGGTTTGTAGGCGACGCCGCCTTTCGGGTAGGTGGCGTTTCAACAGAGCGGTCATTCGGTGAGTTTGCATTTAGGCGACCCACCCTTTCGGTTAGCTGGCGTTTCGGCCTCGTTTCCATTCGCTTCTTTGCTTCGGCTTCTCGTCCATCGGTGCCACGTCCGGCTACCATCTAACAAACTGCGTATATCATGCCTTACTCAGATAGAACCCATAAAATCACCTTAGTGAAACATGACATTACATTTCACGACTTTGGGACATTTCAAGGTACTTTACACACCATTATGTACTTTTGAAATATCGTCACTGTTGGACAGCATAAGGAAATGTCAGTGTAGCAGGATCCCAAAAGGGCCAATGATTTGCATGTGTGATGTTGAACTTATCAAAGATAAGAGCGCTCTAAGATCTTTGGTACTTATCCAGTTCTACAGCGGTTATTTCGGTGCCAATTTCTAGGGCTGAATCACTCCACTCTGGAAATTATTTCTGGTCACAGATTACACTTGTGTCAATTGAACATTGTCCGCATCAGACTCGATGGAATAATGTAACTGCCCAAGTAACACTCCTTCAGTGCATTGCCAAGGAATCGAGGTCACCTTAGAAACATAGAACATAGGTGCAGGAGGAGGCCATTTGGCCCTTCGAGCCAGCACCGCCATTCATTGTGATCATGGCTGATCGCCCCCTATCAGTAACCCGTGCCTGCCTTCTCCCCATATCCCTTGACTCCACTAGTCCCTAGAGCTCTATCTAGCTCGCTCTTAAATCCATCCAGTGATTTGGCCTCCACTGCCCCCTGGGGCAGGGAATTCCACAAATTCTGTGAAGACTGTGGCCCCTGGTTCTGGACTCGCCCAACATTGGGAACATTTTTCCTGCATCTAGCTAGTCCAGTCCTTTTATAATTTTATAATATATATTATCAGAACAGACTATAGACTTTAGAGATACAGCGCAGAAACAGGCCCTTTTGGCCCACGGAGTCTGCGCCAACCAGCAATCACCCCGTACACTTGCACTATCCTACACACTAGGGACAATTTACAATTTTACTGAAGCCAATTAACCCACAAACCTGGATATCTTTGTAGTGTGGGAGGAAACCGGGGCACCCGGAGAAAACCCACGTGGTCACAGGGAGAACGTACAAATTCCGTACAGACGGCACCCGTGGTCAGGATTGAACCCAGGTCTCTGGCGCTGTGAGGCAGCAAATCTACCACTGTGCCACTGTGATTGAACTCTCGAACTACCTGAGCAGGTCCAAACACAGGACTGGGAGCCACATTCCTTCATTTACCTCCTCTCCTTTAAGATTGGACTGTCTACCGATCCCTCTAACAACCATCCACCTCGAGAGTTCATTGATCTCTGCTACGATTATTTAAATGTCCTCCCCCCCCTTCCATCCAACTCTGTCTCCCCAACTCCTCGCCTGCCTCCTACTGAGGCTCCTGCCTCTTGGAGGCGCTGGTGAGGACACATTTGGGACATTGTGAGCAGTTTTGGGCCCCACACCTGAGGAGGGATGTGCTGGTGTTGGAGAGTGCCCAGTGGCGATTTACGAGAATGATCTCAGGGACGATCGGATCAATGTATGAGGAGTGTTTGAAGGTTCAGGGCCTGTACTCACTGCCATTTAGAAGAATGGGGGGGGGGGGATCTCATTGAAACGTACTGGATCATGAAAGGCTTGGATAGAGTGGATGTGGAGAGACTGGAATCAGAGGGTACAGCCTCTTAATAAAAGGACATACCTTTAGAATGTAGCTAAGGAGGATTTTCTTTAGTCAGAGGGTGGTGAATTTGTGGAATTCATTGCCACAGACATTGAGTATTTTTAAAGCAGAGGTTGATAACATCTTCATTAGAAAGGTCATCCAAGAAGGGGAGAAGGCAGGAGAAAGGGGTTGAGAGAGAAAAATAGATCAGCCATGATTGAATGTTGGAGTAGACACGATGGGTTGAATGGTCTAATTCAGCTCCTATTTAGAATCATAATTGTGGACTTGGACATCCAGTGGTGCTGTTGCTAGCTGCCTCCGCCCACAGTCTGGCTGTCTTTTTTTATTTTGTTATGTTTAGAGTGTGTTTTTTTAGTTTTTTAGGGGTTTTTTTGGTGTTTTATGTGGGGGGAAGCGGGTAGGGTAAGGGGGAAACTGTCCTCCAGTCGCTTCCTGGCGAGAATGCGGCTATTAGCCGGGTCGCGTCCTCGCCCCCCCCCCCCCCCCACCCTCGCGGCCTACCAGCTGGATTGGCGCGGCCTTTCCTGCCAGGACCGGACCGGAGCTTCAGCAGCGGCGGCGAGGCGCTGGAAACATCGCGGAGCGGACAAGGTCTTCCTGGGATTGCCGCTTGGAGCTCCGGAGTGCTGGGCCGCTGCTCCAACATCACGGAGCTGTGGGTGCGGAGCTCCCAACATGGGAGGCGCTGACTTTAACATCGCAGAGTCCTGGGACCCTTTGCCGGGGGTTGCCAGCGTGAATCTCCGCCCAGCGCGGCCTGTGGACATCAGGAGCCACGGACTCCGGTCGAAGGTGGCCGACAAGATGTTCCCGGAGAGAGGGCCTTACCATCGGGCCGCCCTTAGAGGCCCCGACCACGGGTGAACATTGGGGAACAGCGGCGAGGAGGTTGACTGGACTTTGGTTCCTTCCCTCACAGAGGGGAACTTTGGTGCCACTGTGGGGATGTTTGTGTTGTGGACTACTGTGTTCTGTGTTTTGTGTTTTTTATTTTTATTTTTTGTGTATGACTGTAAGGGAAAAAGAATATTGTTGTCTCTTCATTGAAGACAATGACAATAAATTAAATCAAGTCAAAATCAAATCAAATCAAAACTTGCTCATGGCGACCAACATGCCCCATCTACACTTGTGCCGCCTGCCTGCGTTTGGCCCATATCTCTCTAAAACCTACCCTATCCATGTACCTGTCTAAATGTTTCTCAAGTGCTGCAATAGTATCTGTCTCAACGACCTCCTCCAGCAGCTCGTTCCATACACCCAACCCCCTTTGTGTAAAAACGGTACCCCTCAGGGTCCTATTAAATCTTTTCCACCTCACCTTAAACCTATGTCCTCTGGTTCCTTGATTCCCCTACTCTGGGCAAAAGACTGTGCATTTACCCGATCTATTCCTCTCATGATTTTGTACACATTTCCTATGGTCATGTGATCTCGTGACCTTGATTGGCCGGTACCTTAATCATATTCCTAACCCCAGTTTGAAGAAGGGTCTCGACCCGAAACGCCACCAATTCATTCTCTCCAAAGACGTTGCTTGTCCAGCAGTTACTCCAGCATTTTGTGCTTTCGATACCTTAAACATGCTCATAACCACGGCCTTGATAGTGTGGAATCCGAATGCAGAAAATAAATGCTTCATTTCCTTTAAACTGCTCTCTCCATTATTTCAGTGCAGACATTAATCTGTTCATTTTAAAGGCATCACTGGCCCACTAAAATAGCAGAAGGAAAATCCCCAGACACATGCCAAATGTTGAAGCCCGTGCATTGCACTGTGCTCTATCAGGACCAGTGAGTGCACTTTAGATGCACGGTAATCATTATCCATCGCAAGCATCATCGGCTGCTCACTGTGTCCTCATCTCGTTACCACAGTCCACTCCCACATTTAACAGCGCTGAAAACAATTTGTTCTGGGGGGGAGTGGAAGGATATTTTCACTCTCCACCAGAGCAACAACTTGTGCCCGGGACATTAATGGATAATGGAGTCAACTACCAGCCTTGGACTCAACTTTCTCCTCACGTGAAAGAAAAACAAACACCCAATGAATCCGGTCCGTATTGCAGCAACTTTATACCAAGGAATAATGGATAACCTGGGAGTATGGCTCATGCCTGTAATCTAAGCAAGGAATTGCGATGATTTATATGAAAGAATAATGGATACCTGAGATGAAAGTTCATGTCTGTAATCTAGAGCAAGGAATTGCGATGATTTATATACCGTAAATGTAAATGAAGAGAGCTGTGGCTGCAGTTTACTGAGGAGCCTCGCATTGTTTATCCGCAGATTGATGTTCAGGCTGTATTAGAATGGACGGGTTCAGAATCTCGCCTACTCATGGGCATAACATAGTGTGAGTATCTGTTATACCATCTAATACATGGCATCAGATTGTCTCACACATCACAGGAGCTACGTGAACTGTTTCAATTGTTGACGTTGAGATGAGACGGCAGTCTGGGAATTACTCCCTGTCACATTTAACTGTACGATACGTACTGGTGCCCTTTCGAGAGGGTATTTTGTTTCTGGGCCCGCTGTGCGGATGGTTGATGTGGCAAATTACCCAGCTCAGCCTCACGTCAAAGTGGACACCCTCATTCCTGTATAAATGCTGGCTATTTGATTTTGAGAGTAACTCATACGCTCACGTCATTACTTTGCTCAATGATATGATTTGGATCAGATTGTATGACCAGGGGGGGATCTGTGAGTGGGTGGAGAATGAGGCGGCACCTTGCATCTTCTGCAAGCTTTCATCCTCTTGCCGTCGTTCTCGGGTCTGCCGCTGTTGAAATGCCTGACACATGATGACATTCACACTGGATAATGAACCACTGTGACGCTGTCAGTGTAGGTTTAGCAGGAAAGGAACGCAGTACCAAGTTACAGATCATTCTATAGCATTGCACCATACTTTGGATAGTTGGGGGTTGGGTGATATGTCAAAAAAAGTAGCTACGTTTGCAAATTCTGGACTCTGAACCGATGTGTGTGGCCTTGTCAGGTTTGTGTATATAAAACACCAGTTCTAACTCAGAATGCAGAAAATGTGACCCACCTTTGTTCTCGACCTTGAGATCTTCCTGAAGCAGCTCGTTCTGCCGGTTGCCAAGCACAAATGCCAGGAAGGAGAGGATTAATGCATCCAGGATTCCGATAATGGCCAGGATGTACGCCCAGCGCACGGAACAGTTCCCCAGTATGTACTTCCCCGTTTTATCCCCGCACATGTGTCTCACGGCTTCTGAGTCCCATCCGTCGGGGAATACCATACATCCCAACACAAGGCAAACAGCTGGGGAGAGAATGGAGGGGGAAGAGGGAAATATGGAAAAAAAACAAGAAATCAGGGAAAGACTGAAGAAATCAGCTCTTAACTAATTGCATGCGTCCGTATCAAAAGAGATTCTTGCAGCAGAAAACATTTTGTACAATATTACCAAAATCAACTTTATGGGAGGATCACTGGCATTTGAACAGATATGTATTTCATAACCAGACTTTTTTTAGATTAGTAAAGATCAGATAACACAAAAAGTTCCCACATTAGTTTAGTTTAGTTTAGAGATACAGCATTGAAACAGGCCCTTCAGGCCATCGAAACCACGGAGAGAGGAGGAGATCTTCTTCAAAGTGCCTGCCCCCTGGGTTACCCCATCTTTTTGTGTCGATCTTTGGTTTAAACCAGCATCTGCAGCCCCTTCCTACACATTTTGTCTGCTCCATTGCAAAATCTCAAGGTATGCCTACTTTGATGACATTTTCCTCCTCTCTCTCATGAGAGTTCTGCAGCTCCATCTCGCACTGCCTGTGTACCTTTTATATCTAATTTCCCTTTCCCCTGACTCTCAGTCTGAAGAAGGGTCTCGACCCAAAACGTCACCCATTCTTTCTCTCCAGAGATGCTGCCTGTCCCGCTGAGTTACTCCAGCATTTTGTGTCTATCATCAAGTATAGAAGCTGGTGGGCCATATAAGACGTTGGTGAGGCCACATTTAGAGCATTGTGTTGAGTTCTAGGCAGCATGTTATAGGAAAGATGTTGTCAAGCTGGAAAGATTGCTGGGAAGATTTACAAGGATGTTTGCAGGGCTCAAGGGCCTGAGCTATGGGGAGTGGTTGAGCAGGTTAAGTCTCTATTCCTTGGAGCGCAGAAGGATGAGGGGCGATCTTATAGAATCGTGAAAGGAATAGATCGGATAAATGCACAGCGTCTCTTGCCTAGAGTAGGGGAACCGAGAACCAATAGACATAGGTTTAAGGTGAGGGGGGAAAGATTTAATAGGAACCTTAGGGGTAACATTTTTACACAAAGGGAGGTAGGTACAGGGAACAAGCTGCCGGAGGAGGTAGTTGAAGCAAGTACTATCGTAACTTTCAAGAAACATTTAGACAGGTACACGGATCGGATAGCGTTAAAGAGATATGTGCCAAATGCAGGCAGGTGGGAATAGTGTAGATGGGACATGTTGGTCGGTGTGGGCAAGTTGGGCCGATGGGCCTGTTTCCATGCTGTATCACTCTATGACTCTATGGCTCTATGGCTGGCCTCTTGGGGCAAAGGGAGGGGGGGGGGGGAGGGGGGGGGTGGGGGTTGGAGGAATTACACAAAATTAGAGAATTCATGTTCATACCATTGGCTTGTAAGTTACCCAAGTGGAACATAGAGTACATTAAGACAGTGTGCAGGATATAAACACCTTTCAGGCTATGTTGATGATAGGGGACTTGTTAAGACATTCCTGCACCAGGGTTCAACAATACAACCTGCACCTGGTGTGCCTACTTTAGCTGTCAGTTCCCAAGCAACAGAAGTAACACAGGCAAGCAGCACACAGCGGGCACAGCCAGCAGACAGCACAGATTATGTTGGGGAAACTCCTACCAACTCCAATCTGTTCTCACTAAAGCATGGAAATCCTCCATGCTGTCGTTTTCTCAGATGTTGATTCACACGTTTTCGAAGATGCAAGCTGTCTGCCACAACTTCCTTTGGCACAGCCCGGATATGCAAACACACTGCCAGTCTTATTCTCCCTGCTGTGTCCTGCCTTGCAGTTCCAGCAAAAAAAAAAAAAATTCTATCGGCTGGTGGCAATCTCTCCCCGGAGTCAGACGGTTCAGGGTTCAAATCCCACTCCAGAGACAAACGTCCAATGTAGTTGTGAGAGAAACCTACACAGTCTGTTATATCCCTGTCGTTAGCACATCTTCCCCAGCCAACAATGGGCCATTATGGACTCCACCGTTCCTGAGGTCATCTGTTACCAGCTCTGTTTTATTCTGGCCTTCTCTATCTTTCAGTCTGAAGAAGAGTTCCAACCCGAAACGTCATCTATTCCTTTTCTCCAGAGATGCTGCCTGTCCCACGGAGTTACTCCAGCATTTTGTGTCTATCTTTGGTTTAAACCAGCATCTACAGTTCCTTCCTACACATTTCTCGAATAAATGTATAGGATTCCCGAAGCATCGTTGTAAAGGGTAGGACCATTATCCCTGATGTTTTGGTTCATAAGTCATAGATTCATAGAATCATAGAGTGATACAGTGTGGAAACTTCGCCCTTCGACCAAACTTGCCCACACCGGCCAACATGTCTCAGCTACATTAGTCCTGCCTGCCTGCATTTGCTCCATATCACTCCAAATCTGTCCTATCCATCAACTCATAGGGGCAGAATTAGGCCATTTGGCCCATTGGGTCTACTCAATCAGGGATGATCTATCTTTCCGTCTCAACCCCATTTTCCTGCCCTCCTACCATAACCCCTACCACCCCTTATCCATGACAGATCAAGAATCTGTCAATCTCCCCTTTAAAAATACCCAATGACAGGTATCTCATAAAGATAGCGGAGTCATGGGATATGGGGAGAAGGCAGGAATGGGGTACTGATTGGGGGTGATCAGCCATGATCACATTGAATGGCAGTGCCGGCTCGAAGGGCTGAATAGCCTACTCCTGCACCTATTGTTTATTGTCCATTGATGGGCTTACACAACTGTCTGTTATAATGAATTCCACAGATTCATCACCCTCTGGCTAAATAAATTGCTTGTTATCTCCTTTCTAAAGGTACATCCTTTTATTCAGAGGCTGTGCCCTCTGGTCCTCAACTCTCCTACTAATCCTCTCTCCATCCACTCTATTCAGGCCTTTCGCTATTCGGTAAATTTAAATGAATCTCCCCTCATCCTTCTAAACTCCAGTGAGTACAGGCGCAGTGCCGTCAAATGCTCATCATACCTTAACCCAGTCCTGCCCAGCATCATTCTTGTAAATCTCCTTTGGACCTTCTCCAATGCCAGAACATTGATCTTCAGTTATGGGGCCCAAAACTGCTCACAATAGTCAATTGTTCTTCCTCACGCATTTTGATTCAAAATTGGTTAACCTGTCATTGCTGTGCAGAAATTGGCAGCTGTATCCTTTACATTACATTAACTACTGCACTTGAAAAATCACCTCACTGGCTGCAAATTACTTAGGGGCATGCTGAGAGGCATTGTGTACATGCAAGTATTCACTAATTGTTACCTCAACACTAGTTGATAGCTTTTCCCTCTGCTCTTATCTCAAGGAATAAATTAACTATACTGCACAAAGTAGGTCATTCAGCCCATTAGTCTGTGTCAGTTCAGCAGTGCTGGATACACAACTGACCATAACCTCATTAGTTCATATATTTTAGGAGCAGAATTAGGCCGTTTGGCCAATCAAATCGACTCCGCCATTTAACCATGGCTGATCTATCTTTCCCTCTCAGCCCCATTCTCCTGCCTTCTCCCCATAGTCCCTGATACCCGTACTAATCACGAATCTGTCAATCTGCGCCTTAAAAATACCCACTTACTTGGCTTCCACAGCCGCCTGTGGCAATGATTTCCACAGATTCACTAACCTCTGACTAAATAAACCCCTCCTCATCTTTAAGAGAATGTCCTTTTATTTTGAGGCTATGACCTCTGGTCGTAGGCTCTCCATCTAGTGGAAACATCTTATCCACATCCACTCTTCCCCAGGTCTTTCACTATTCGATAACTTTCAATGACGTCCCCCATCATCCTTCTAAACTCCAGTGAGTACTGGCCCAGAGCCTTCAAACACTCATCATTCCCGGGATCATTCTCGTAAAAATTAGAAATCATATTTCTATTTTAGGGCAACCATTAGTGTTAGAAACATAGAACATAGAAAATAGGTGCAGGAGCAGGCCATTCGGCCCTTCGAGCCTGCACCGCCATTCAATATGATCATGCCTGATCATTCAACTCAGTATCCTGTACCTGCCTTCTCTCCATACCCCCTGATCCCTTTAGCCACAAGGGCCACATCTAACTCCCTCTTAAATATAGCCAATGAACTGGCCTCAACTACCTTCTGTGGCAGAGAATTCCAGAGACTCACCACTCACTGTGTGAAAAATGTTTTCCTCATCTCGGTCCTAAAGGATTTCCCCCTTATCCTTAGACTGTGACCCCTTGTCCTGGACCTCCCCAACATCGGGAACAATCTTCCTGCATCTAGTCTGTGCAACCCCTTAAGAATTTTGTAAGTTTCTATAAGATCCCCCCTCAATCTTCTAAATTCAAGCGAGTACAAGCCGAGTCTATCCAGTCTTTCTTCATATGAAAGTCCTGACATCCCAGGAATCAGTCTGGTGAACCTTCTCTGTACCCCCTCTATGGCAAGAATGTCTTTCCTCAGATTTGGAGACCAGAACTGTATGCAATACTCCAGGTGTGGTCTCACCAAAACCCTGTACAACTGCAGTAGAACCTCTCTGCTCCTATACTCAAATCCTTTTGCTATGAATGTTAACATACCATTCGTTTTCTTCACTGCCTGCTGCACCTGCATGCCTACTTTCAATGACTGGTGTACCATGACACCCAGGTCTCGTTGCATCTCCCCTTTTCCTAATTGGCCACGATTCAGATAATAGTCTACCCTCCTGTTTTTGCCACCAAAGTGGATAACCACACATTTATCCACATTATACTGCATCTGCCATGCATTTGCCCACTCACCCAGCCTATCCAAGTCACCTTGCAGCCTCCTAGCATCCTCCTCACACCTAACATTGCTCCCCAGCTTCGTGTCATCCGCAAACTTGGAGATGTTGCATTCAATTCCCTCGTCCAAATCATTAATCATATTGTATATTGTACTGGGTCTAACATAGCAGGATGCAAAATATAGAAGTTATCAAGTATTAATATCTCACAATGAAACAGCACCTTCAACATTGCAAAATGTTCAAAGCTGTTTTGCAAGAACAGTTGTCAAACATAAGTGATGCAGAGCAACAGAAGGAGATATTGAAACATGTAGGCGGCACAGTGGTGTGAGCTGCTGCCTCACAGTGCCACAGACCCAGGTTTGATCCTGACCCCCGGTGCTGTCCGTGTGGAGTTTGTGCGTTCTCCCTGTGACTGTGGGAGGAAACCAGAGCGCCCGGAGAAAACCCACGCGGTCGCAGGGAGAACATACAAACTCCACGTACTGACTACACCCGAGGTCAGGATCAAACCCATGTCTCTGGCGCTGTAAGGCAGCAACTCTACCACTGCGCTACCGTGCCAGCTCAAACGTGGACAGTGAATGGGGAAGATCAGAGGTGCCCAAATGGTCAAAAATACAAAAGTGATCATAAGTGATTGGAGTAGAATTAGGCCATTCGGCCCATCAAGTCTACTCCTCCATCCAATCACGGCTGACTATCTCTCCCTCCCTCTCTCCATCAGTGGTTGATGAGTTGGGGTATAACAATGGATTTCCACTCGTACCGTATATTCTCCTATTATGTAGAAAGAGCTCATTCGGTCCATCGAATCTACGTTGTCCCACAGGCTAATTCCACCAATCCCACTCTATTCACTGCGACAAATTCCCTTCCACATGCCCCTCCCTGATTCCCCTACCGGGGGGAATTTACTGCGGCCAACCAACCAACACACCTTTGGGATGTGGGTGTAAATGAGAGCACTTGGGGGAAACCTAGTATGGCCACGGGGAGAACTTGCAAACTCCACACAGAAGGCTGTGTGAGTCAGGATCAAACATGCATCTCTGGAGCTGTGAGGCTGCCAACTCTGGTGCCGCTGCCTCACCATTTCACCTCTTGAACTATTTTCACCTCATTTTTCCTCTCCCAGTACTCACCTTTGTCGCCTTCTCTGTCTAACATTGGCTAACCCAGAAATCACTTTCCCAATTACTCTCCGCATATAATCTAAATGTTTATTCTTATGCAGAAGCCACCAAGAGAAAGAACATTCAACAGCCGATAACAATCACCATCTACTAAAATCATGAAAGAGATGAACACAGAATATATGTAGGAAGGAACTGCAGATGCTGGTTTAAACCAAAGATAGACACAAAATGCTGGAGCAACTCAGGGATAGGCAGCAACTCTGGAGAGAAGGAATGAGTGACGTTTCAGGTCGAGACCCTTCTTCAGACTAGTCAGGGGATAAGGGAAACGAGAGATATAGACGGTGATGTGGAGAGATAAGAACAGTGAATGAAAGATATGCACAAAAGATACCATGATAAAGGAAACTGTAAGCTGTTTGTCGGGTGAAAATGAGAAGTTAATGCGGCTTGGGGGGGGGGGGGGGGGGGTGGGATAGAGAGAGAGGGAATGCCGGGGCTACCTGAAGTGAGAGAAATGAATATGCATGCCATTGGGCTGTAAGCTGCCCAAGCCTCACTCTAACAATGAGACAGAGGACAGAAAGGTCTGTTAAAGAAGGAACTGCAGATGCTGGAGAATCGAGGGTACACAAAAGGCTGGAGAAACTCAGCAGCATCTAAGTGGGTGCAGCAGCATCTAAGGAGCGAAGGAGATAGGCGACGTTTCGGGTCGAGACTGTGTGGGAATGGGAAGTGTTTAGCAACCCGGGAGATCAGGTTGGTTCATGCTAGCTGAGCGAAGGTGTTCCGTGAAACGATCGCCCAGTCTGCGTTTGGTCTCGCCGATGTATAAGAGTCCACATCTTGAACAACGAATACAGTAGATGAGGTTGGAGGAGGTGCAAGTGAACCTCTGCCTAACCTGAAAGGACTGTTGGGGTCCCTGGACTGTGTCGAGGGAGGAGGTATAGGGGCAGGCGTTGCATCTCCTGCAGTTGCAGGGGAAGGTACCTGGGGAGGGGGGTGGTTTGGGTGAGAAGGGAAGAGTTAACCAGGGAGTTGCGGAGCGAAGTTCTGCGAAAGGTGGAAAGGGGTGGAGATGGGAAAATGCGGCTAGTGGTGGGATCCCGTTGGAGGTGACGGAAATTTTGAAGGATTATCTGTTGTATGCGATGGCTGGAGGTGGAAGGTATCCTTTATCATCGATATTTTTTTGCATATCTTTCATTCATTGTTCTTTATCTCTCTACATCACCATCTATATCCCTAATTTCCCTAATCCCTAACCAGTCTGAAGAAGGGTCTCGACCCGAAACGTCACCCATTCCTTCTCTCCAGAGATGCTGCCTGTCCCGCTGAGTTACTCCAGCATTTTGTGTCTAATGCAGAATGTATTATTGCGTCACTCTTCATTTTAATTGTCTGTGCATGCGGGTATTTTTCCTGTTTCCCTAAGACACTGAAACAGGCCATTTGGCCCATTGAACCTTTGCTAACAGCTTTAGAAGACTTTGGTTAGGCCGCGTTTGTATGTAGTTTTGGGTCCCCCATTATAGGAAGGATGAGGGTGCAGAGGATACCAGTGTGATGCTTGGATTAGGGGGCATTATCTTAGGGAGAGGTTGGTACAAGTAGAGTGGTAAAGAAGGCATAACATATGCTTGCTTCCATCGGTCGGGCCATTGAGTGTAACTGTCAAGACGTTATAGACTTTAATCAGGTTGCATTTGGAGGATTGCATGCAGTTCTGGTTGCCCATTTACAGGAAGGACTTTGGAATGGTTCATCGGAATGATGCCTGGATAAGCGGGTATTAGCTACAGGGAGCGGTTGGACAGACTCTGGAATGCTGGAGGTTGCAGGTGGACCTGATAGAAGTATATAACATTATGAGATGCATAGATAGGGTAGACAGCCAGAACCTTTTTCCAAGAATGGAAACATCTAATACTAGAGGGCATGGCTTTAAGGCGAGAGGGGCAAAGTTTAAAGAAAGATGTGCGGGGCAACTTTTTTGTCACCGAGTGTGGTGAGGGTCTGGAACTTGTGGCCAGGGGTGGTGGTTGAAGACGTTTGGATATGAATATGAGGGAATGAAGGGATATGGGTTATGTGCAGGTAGATAAGCGATGATCTTGGCATTATGTGTGGCACAGACATTGTGGGCTGAAGGGCCTGTTCTTGTGCTGTACTGTTCGATGTTCCATGTTCTATCTCTCAAAGCAAGCCTATCAACCACAATTCCCACTTGTTTCTCTGTACTCTCTCTCTCTCTCTCTCTCTCTCTCTCTATCTCTCTCTCACGCTGACAAACTTTCTCTCGGGATAGTTAACAGTGGACATTTATCCTACCAACCAGCGTGCCTTTGGGATGTGGGAGGAAATTGGAGCTCCCAGGGAATGCCTCAGAAGTCACAGGGAGAATATATAAACTGTTGCAAGGAAATAAGATTAATGCCAGCATTTACTTATCCCTAATTGTCCCCATGTGCAGGCCCGTACGTTTAAACCACATTGGGTGGTCGAGAGTCATATTTATGACAGACTGGCGGATTTCTTTCCCTTAACAACACGTGAATCAAAAAGGTCTATAAACAGCAATCTGTTTTAAGACTTTATTTTCGACTTTGGAGAGACAGTGCAGAATGAGGTCCTTCAGACCACCGAGCCTGTGCCGACCAGCGATCACACCGTACATTAACTAGGGACATTTTACAATTTTACTGTAGCTAATCAACCTACACACCTGCATGTTTTTGGAGTGTGGGAGGAAACCAGAGCACCCGGAGAAAATCCACGTGGTCACAGGGAGAATGTACAAAATCTGTACAGACGGCACCCGTAGTCAGGATTGAACCTGGGTCTCTGGCGCTGTAAGGCAGCAGCTCTACCTCTGTGTCACTGTATCACATTGGCCGTCATTGCAGAGAGTGGGTTATTAAAATTTTTAAAAATAGAATTACTGGTATTGAAATTCCCTGGCTAGCACCTTAGGATTTGAAAAATCATTGTTCCGGTTCACACCCGGTGCATATAACAAAGTCTTGACTTGATATCACCAGATCAGTGGTTCAGAACCTTGGTTGCTAGCTCAGTAACTTAACCACCGCACTGTCAATCAATCTGTTGAAGTACTAATCAACAATCTGCCTGCCCTCGTTTATGAATCCCAAGCATCATGGCATAGCTTGAAGAGCAGTGTAGACGTCAGCAATACAGCTAGGTTTCTGGGGGGTGAGGCAGCAGCACCACATGCTCCACCATAGGGCCACCCACCCATATTCATGTTCCTTGAATAAATAGATAAACAATTACTACCACAATGCAGCACTTTCTCACTATAATGCAGCAATCTCTCTGCAATGCCGCACTCTTTCTCTACAACGCACTCTCTCACTACAGTGCAGCACTCTCTCACTACAGTGCAGCACTCTCACTATAATGCAACACTCTCACTACAGTGCAGCACTCTCACTATAATGTAGCACTCACTATAATGCAACACTCTCACTATAATGCAACACTCTCACTACAGTGCAGCACTCACTATAATGCAACACTCTTACTACAGTGCAGCACTCACACTATAATGCAACACTCTTACTACAGTGCAGCACTCTCACTATAATGCAGCACTCACTATAATGCAGCACTCACTATAATGCAACACTCTCACCATAATGCAACACTCACTACAGTGCAGCAGTCACTATAATGCAGCACTCACTATAATTCAACACTCTCACAATAATGCAACACTCACTACAGTGCAGCACTCACTATAATGCAGCACTCACTATAATGCAACATTCTCAATATAATGCAGCACTCACTACAGTGCAGCACTCACTATAATGCAGCACTCACTATAATGCAACACTCACTACAGTGCAGCACTCTCACTATAATGCAGCACTCACTATAATGCAGCACTCTCACTATAATGCAGCACTCACTATAATGCAGCACTCTCACTATAATGCAGCACTCACTATAATGCAGCACTCACTATAATGCAACACTCTCACTATAATGCATTGCTCATGAAAGTGTAGCACTCTCACTTCCTTGTAAGTATAGAAACAGAAACATAGAAAATAGGTGCAGGAGTAGGCCATTCAGCCCTTTCAGCCAGAACCACCATTCAATATGATCATGGCTGATCTAAAATCAGTACCCTGTTCCTGCCTTCTCCCCATATTCCTTGATTCGTTCGCCCTTGGAGCTAAATGTAAATGTAAATCTATATCCCTCTGCAATGCACCACTCTCAGTACAATGCATCACTCTCTTCAGTGTAGCACTTTCACTATGGTGCTGCATTCTCTCACTACAATGCATTACTCATCACAGTGCAGCACTCTCGCACTACAATGCAACACTTTTACTACAATGAAGCACTCTCTGGCTTCTCTCGCTACAATGCAGCGCACCATCTCTGCGATGCACCATTCTTCACTACAGCATAGCATTCTTTTACCGCAATGCATTACTCTCATGACAGTCCATCACTCTCTCACTGCAACTCAACTCTCTCTTTCTATAACGCACCATTCTCTCAACACAATGCATAACTCTCACTCCAATGCAGCACCCTCTCAATACACTGCAGCATTCTTTTACTACAATGCATTAAACTCTCGCTACGCAGCATCACTCTCTCACTACATCACTCTCACTAAAATGCATAATTCTCTCAATTCATTGCATCCCTCTCCTATAACACTACTCACTAAAATGCAGCTTTATCTCACTACTGCGCAAGTGTCAGGCTGGATTATGTGGTCAATGTTGAACCAGCAAGCACTTGACCCAGAGGGCATCATTATCTAAGGCTGAGTAGGCTGGCCCTCTTTGCCTTGAAGTGACTGCAATACACTGATTACAATAATGGCTGAAAATAATGAGCCCTGCTCCTCGTGATCTGTGGATGAACAAAATGTCACGCTGGCTTCCTTCTAAAGGTGACCAAGCTGATGCTCTTTGGCACTCGCATGCCGTTTCACGACAAGACTCGCGGGTTGAGACAGTAGCCCTAATGTGGGCAGCAGAAGGCCACCAAACAAAAACACATGGCTTTGTTGAGCAGGGAGCAAGGCCTCCTGCCAGACCTCATCTGTAAAGCGCATTCTGGCGGACTACAGGCATCCATCACGGATTTAAAGAGCCGTCTGATGGGCCGTGAGTGAGCTTTGACTGACTTGACGCATTTACAGTTGCCGGATGCCACTCGCTGAAGATAGAACAGAAATAACCCGACTTAACAACAAAGCTATAAATTAAAAGCTGCTAATTAGTTTCAGGCCTTCACACGAGTAGTCCTGTGATTGACGTGAATTTTCCATTAGCTCATTCACTTCACTTGAACTGGAATGCAGCAAATGGAATGTGCAATGGACCATACATCTTATTTAAATGCTTTCAATTGATACCATGCTGACAACTCCACCGGAGAAGAATTGCCAAAGTTCCAGCAATGCAGCAGTAGGGTAAACACCATTAGTTTCTAATGCATTTGTAATGTTTCCACAAACAGACATCGGGGCAACACTGACACCCCCACCTCTTCCTCCTACCTACCCTCAAATAGAGCCCTGGAGTCACACAGCATGCAAACTGGCCCTTCAGCCCAACTCGTCCGTGCCGACCAAAATGCTCCATCTAAGCCAGCCCCATTTGTCCGCATTGGGCTATATCTCTCTAACCCTGTCATATATCCATTTCCCTGTCCAAGTGTCTTCTCAATGCTGTTATCATACTTGCCTCACCTACCTCCTCTGGCAGCTCACTCCATATACACCACCCTCTGAGGTAGAAAGTTGCCCCTCAGCTCCCTATTAGATCTTTCCCCTCTCACCCTAAACCTATGTCCTCTGGTTCTTCATTTCCCCTACCCTGGGAATAGATTGTGCATTCATTCTATCTATAAATTTGGATGAAACCAAGCTACTGAGGCATATTGCAATCAGCAAATTATAAAGGATTAATTGATTCCTCTCCAAAGAATGGTGCTTACTTTCACCATGGTAAAAACGAAACAGAATATTTATGTCCCAGCCTTATTCCATTGTCCCAAAGTGCTTCTCCTACAATGACTTTCTTTGAAGTGAAATGAAGGTTGTCAGGGAAAGCAACAGACATTAACAATAGATCTCACCATTCCCTTATTTATGAGCTTCATGGATAGGTGTACCAGTGAGCGGAATGATGCGTGGGAGGGAATGAGAACGAGTTGGAAGACTGAGGTACATGGTAAGGGACAGACATAGCAACAGGGGAGCAGGGAAACTGCTTGCAATGTATTGCTGGCAGAAATGAACCTCGCCAGCATTATGCGGCATGCTTTGTCTGGTCCTATCAATAATACACTAGACCGTGGCTCCCAGCACGTGTGAACAATGGGCTTGGCGCTGAAGGATGGCATGAATGCAGTTATCACCGTGATCTGGGATCACACTCCTCAACTGTTGTGAACCCACCCAAATGGAATTCTACCCGCTAACTAATTTATCGTTCTGCTTCAAGCAGAAAGATGCTGGACTGTTTCAGGCTTCCTTTGAACTTACAATGCCGCACAAAAAGCCCATGAACAGTCTTCGGGCTGATGTAAGTTTAATCATTGAATGGCAAAGGCTGTTCAATTGTCGGTGGTATAAGAAGCAGGAGCAGCAATATGTCATGCAGTCCTTTCAATCTGATCCGGAGTGAAAGCAATGTGAGTTTCATACACGCTCAGCTGAACTGCCAACATTTTAACTCATTTTTTCTGCCTCACCAGCAAAATTAGGATAACATGGAACTAGTGTGAACGGGTTATCGATGTTCGGAGTGCGCGCCGTGTGCTGAAGGGCACATTTCCATCCTATTTCTTTCACTTAACTGTAACATCCAGGTTCAGGAGTCGCATCTTCCCAACACTATCAGCCATCAGGCTATGAAATGCTGCAACGTCCAAATAAACTCTGAATTACATAGACTTGGGGGCATTAATGTTGTCTTTGGACATTTATTGTTTGTCTTTATATATATATTCCTCTCTCTCTCTCTCTCTCCCTCCCACTCTTGTTCTCTCTCTCTTTCTCTCCCTATCTCTTTCTATGTATATATATATACATAGAGAGAGAGAGAAAGATGTATACATATATATATAAACATATACATATATACATAGAAACATAGAAACATAGAAAATAGGTGCAGGATTAGGCCATTCAGCCCTTCGAACCTGCACCGCCATTCAATATGATCATGGCTGATCATACACACACACATATATATATACATATACATATATACATATACACACACACACACACATATATATATATATATACACTTTTTTTTTCTGGGGTGATTCACTGCTCAGTCAGATTATGGCCGGTGTATTGCCGAGAGTTGTGAGCACAGCCCAGTCCATTACACAAACCAGCCTCTCCCTCGTGGACTCCATCTATACTTTACACTGCCTCGTGAAATCAGCCAACATAATCAAGGACAACTCACACTCTGCTCATTCTTTCTTCTCCCCTTACAATTGGGCAGAAGGTACACAAACCTGAACGCACCCACCACCAGCTTTCTCTCCACCACCACCACTTTCTTGAGTGGATTTCTCATAAGCTAAGGATGTATTCATGATCTTGCAATGTAGAAACATAGAAACATAGAAAATAGGTGTAGGAGTAGGCCATTCGGCCCTTCGAGCCTGCACCGCCATTCAATGTGATCATGGCTGATCATCCAACTCAGTATCCTGTACCTGCCTTCTCTCCATACCCCCTGATCCCTTTAGCCACAAGGGCCACATCTAACTTCCTCTTAAATATAGCCAATGAAGTGGCCTCAACTACCTTCTGTGGCAGAGAGTTCCAGAGACTCACCACTCTCTGTGTGAAAAATGTTTTTCTCAACTCGGTCCTAAAAGCTTTCCCCCTTATCCTTAAACTGTGACCCCTTGTTCTGGACTTCCCCAACATCGGGAACAATCTTCCTGCATATAGCCTGTCCAATCCCTTAAGAATTTTGTAAGTCTCTATAAGATCCCCCCTCAATCTCCTAAATTCTAGCGAGTACAAGCCGAGTCTGTCCAGTCTGTTGTACCTCGTTGTGGCATTTGCAATTTTTTCATCTGCACTTTCTCTGAAACAATACAGTTTATTCAGTATATTTAATTCCTCTTTCGTGCACTCTATGGTAATCATGATTGGATGATTATACTCATATATGATATGATTTACCTTGATAATACACAAAATATAGTTTTTCACCATATCCCAGTACTCATGAGAATTATAAACCAATACCAATGCTCAAAAGGAAGTGAAATTTGTTGTTTGAAGGACACCAATCAAGGCAACTATTGGAGATGGCAAGATAGTGTCAGCCACGGACACCATCCCTAAACTATGTAGCTTGGCCAGAAGAAACCTCATCGCCTTACTAGGTGTGTCAAGGTAAACTGTAGATCAACATAACTAATGTTGTTTCAAGCTGTCTCACTTTCTCCCTCTCTCCCGCTCTACCCCACCCCCTCGCTCTCTCTTCCTCCCTCTCTCTCTCTCTCTCTCTCTCTCTCTCTCTCTCTCTCACATACAAACGTGCAGACACACACATAAATATGCACACACGCACACACACACATGCACACACATGCACACACACACGCAAATGCATGCGCACATACCTGCATGCACACATACATTCACTTTCACACAACCCGTACATGCAGGCATATCCAGACTTATGTACAAAGACACAAAACACACATGGTTAAACATGTATGTGTAGGAAAGAACTGCAGATGCTGGTTTAAATGGAAGGTAGACATGCCGGAGTAACTCAGCGGGACAGGCAGTATCTCTGGAGAGAAGGAATGGATGACGTTTCGGGTTGAGACCCTTCTGAAGAAGAAGAAACCAAGACAGTCTGAAGAATGGTCTAGACCCAAAATGTCACCCATTCTTCCTCTCCAGAGATGCTGCCTGCCTGAGTTACTCCAGTATTTTGTGTCAATCATCATCATTAGGTATGTACAGTGCAGTATCTGAAACCAGAAAGACAGCAATTATACGACCAGGAAGTGGCCAATCCAACTTTGAGATTGGCATGGTAGTACAGGGAAGTCTTGGCCCCAATGCCATTTGGAAACATTTGTTACCATGAATTACTCCTGATTTAAGTTAAATCCATTTTTATGCTGTTCATGCATCAAAAGAGGTTAACTAATCCAATGTTCAGGCTAGCTTTTGGGAAAGGTTGGAACTGGAATTACTGTCCATCAGGGTTCAGATCCAAGACCTTAACACACACCAGGGAGATAGGTCAAGAGCAATTAAAGTCCATGCTTCAGAGAAACACCAAAAAAGGGACCAGATTTGTGGCCTTTTGGGCAATATTTCCTGTGTTCTTCTAAGCTCCCATGCTCCAGATCAATATATTGCTTGACAGTTTCCTCCAGCAATCTGTTTCAGCAAAGCAGTTCAACGTCCTCCAGCATATGGAGCCATAGAGTTATACAGTGTGGAAACAGGGCCTTCAGTTCAACTTTCCCAAACCGACCAACATGCCCCATCAACACTGGTCCCACCTGCCTGCATTTGGACCATATCCCTCTAAACCTATCTTTTCCATGTACCTGTCCAAATGCTCTTTCAACATTGTGATAGTACCTGTCTCAACTACCTTCTCTGGAAGCTCAATCCAAATACCAACCACCCTTTGTGCCCCTCAGGTTCCTATGAAATCTTTCTCCCCTCACCTTAAACCTATGTCCTCCGGTTCTTGATTCCCCTACTCTGGGTAAAAGACTGTGTGTTTACCCTATCTATTCCTCTCATGGTTTGTTGAATACTGCACAGTACAGGTAGAGCATGTCAAATATAACACGATTCCCAGTTTTCTCTCAGCTTCAGCTATGAAGCTGAAGGAGTGCTGTCAATGTTTTCCTTTGCTGTGTGCAGCACATTACAATCACCAGCAGCAAAGCTAAACCTTCCATTTTGCTGCCTGGTCGCTCAGCTCTTGCAGAGTTTCTGAGCCACAGGCTCATCAACTGTCCTTACCCGAAATGTCACCCAAACAGATTGTCCCAACCCGGCAACACAGCGGCACAGCGGTAGAGTTGCTGCCTTACAGTGCCCGAGACCCAGATTCAATCCTGACTGGGTGTTGTCTGTACGGAGTTTGTATGTTCTCCCTCCAATTCATGTGCTTTCTCCGGGTCCTCCGGTTTCCTCCCACATCCCTAAGCCTTACAGGTTTGTAGGTTAATTGGCTTAGCTAAAATTGTCCTCAGAGTGTAGGATAGTGCTAGTGTGCGGGGTGATCGCTGGTCGGCACGGACCCGGTGGGCCGAAGGGCCTCTTCCACGCTGTATCTCTAAAGCCTAAAGTCACTTAGCCATGTTCTCCAGAAATGCTGCCTGACATAGAAACATAGACAATAGGTGCAGGAGTAGGCCATTCGGCCCTTCAAGCCTGCACCACCATTCAATATGATCATGGCTCAATATTCAATATACCATTCAATATGATCATCCAACTCAGTATCCCGTACCTGCCTTCTCTCCATACCCCCTGATCCCTTTAGCCACAAGGGCCACATCTAACTCCCTCTTAAATATAGCCAATGAACTGGCCTCAACTACCTTCTGTGGCAGAGAGTTCCAAAGACTCACCCCTCTCTCTGTGAAAAATATTTTTCTCATCTCGGTCCTAAAAGATTTCCCCCTTATCCTTAAACTGTGACCCCTTGTTCTGGACTTCCCCAACATCGGAAACAATCCCTGACCCTCTGAGTTACTTTTTGTTCTCCTCATGTTTCCAGCAACGGCAGTTCCATGCGCCTTTAGCTATCACCTATGATTCCCATCAATTTGCGTTCAGTTTCTATCTGCAGATCTCATTGTGTATTAATAGTCTCAGAAAAAAGCCCTGACATCCCAATTAATATCTCTTCCCCATTCTGTCAGAGCTCCTGTAATGAGCGGCTGCTTTATCGGTGAATGTACTGGCCTAAATGTGACGGACCTCAGGAGGGTAAGGCATCGATGGGATGGAACCAAACCGCTATCAAAATATCTACTGTAACAGCAAACCTATTGCAGCTATAATGTGTGGGAAGGAACTGCAGATGGTTGTTTGCATCGAAGATAGACATAAAAAGCTGGAGTAACTTAGTGGGTCAGGCAGCATCTCTGGAGAAACGGAAGAGGTGACGTTTTGGGTCAAGACCCTTCTTCAGACTGAGAGTCAGGGGAGAGGGAAACACGAGACATGAAAAGACACATAGAACTTTCTCTCCGACGAGAATCCTGCAGCACCCTCTCTCACTGCACCCCCTCTGTGATTCCTCCAGCTCTCCGGCTCTGCGACCACGTTTTAACCCTGACTCGCTATTTATTTGTGCTATGAACCTTTTCGTATCTCTCGATTTCCCTCTGGGGCTGGTTTGGTTGTCAGACCCAGCTGAAACTGGGATCCCAAGAGGCCCCTTTAAAAGATTGTTCTTACCCAAACAAACATGACATGCCTTCTCCGAGGGCGAACACATGGCACTAATCTTTGATACATTGAATTCTGACAGCCTGTGGCATCGTTTCCACAGACAATTGTTTATACTCTCTGTGGATTAATTATGAGGTAAGTAGTCTCACTGTTTTCTTTGTTCTGCCTTGAGTCTGTTCACAGTCAAGGGGTTCACTACTCAGTTCGCCTTCAGTTTAATTCATATTACCTGCTGTAAGGATTTCTCTCCATTAAACTGCTAATCCAGGAAACAGTGTAATAAATATTTATCAGCCTGATGTAGAATTACAATGTACGCAGTGGGAACATTGTTGCCCAAATCTTTTGTGGTTTGCTGTTCTTACTCTGCTCCTAATCTTCACAACAAACTGCAGCACAATTTTTCAAGGAGAAACATGGCCCTTTTGTCGGAAGTGTAGCTGTAATGCAATGTGGTGCGTGAGAGAGGGAGATCACGTGTTACTGGAAGAACACACACAGGCACAGAAACAATTTGCAGCTTTCTTTCCTTCAACCACTGAGTAATTTCAGCCCTATTGAATGCTCTTATGTATTGGTGCTCTTAGATGAAAACTCTGGTATTTTATGTGGAAATAGAAATGGTATCACACAACCCACCATCGCTGATCTTCGTTACAGTGCCGTAACGTTGTCACAGTGCATCTGGCAGCAATGTACACAGCGGTAGAGTTGCTGCCTTTTAAGCCCCTGTCTCACTTAGGAGACCTAAACAGCAATATCCGGTGACCTTGCCCACCCCACCCCAAAAAAAATCAAGGTCGAGGTGACCTGCAACCTCCTACCACCTCCCACGCATTGGTTGAAAACCTTCCTCGACTATGAAGAAAACCGGCTTCGACTAGACCTGCGACAAAAAAATTATTTATATTTAAAATGGCAACCTATTTTTACTCGAGGCCGGTTTTAATCACGATGAAAAAATAGCAGCAACCTAGATGAAGCCTCGACCACGCGGAAACCACTTTCGACCATTAGGGAGTGTGTCCAAAACCTCCGGTGACCTCATGGAAACCTTGGGTGGTGGGCAAGGTCACCAGAGGTTGCTGTTTAGGTCTCCTAAGTGGGACAGGGGCTTAACCACGCCAGAGACCCAGGTTCGATCCTGACTACACAAAGAGTTCTCCTTGTGACCCGTGTGGGTTTTCTCCCGATTTCTTCCCACACTCCAAAGACGTACGTGTTTGCAGGTTAATTGGTTTGATATAAATAGTAAATTGTCCCCAGTGTGTGTAGGATAGTGCGAGTGTGCGGGGATCGCTAGTCGGCACCGACTTGGTGTCCCGAAGGGCCTGTTTCCGTGCTGCATCTCTAAAGTACATCTTGAGAAAGAGGCCCAATATTTACGTTCACATAATTAGTGATTAGTCAAGAAATGCAACTGTTGACCACGCTGAAAGCTCAGATCTACTGGCCTTTCATTGTACATTCTTGATCTGCCTTTAATGGGATACATTTCCTCAGAGTCTGGTCTGCTGAATAATTTATTAAAACAAAGTGAGATACTACAACCGCATGGCTGTCATGACATTGCCTCCAGTGTCACAACAGAGTCAGTTTACAACGGTCTGGTAGAACAGAATTATTGGGGAAGGAAGAAAGACCAAAACTAGCGGGAACTTGTTGCCTCCAACGTCTTCATGTAGGCTGCAGGAGGCACCCCTGGACACAGAAGCGATCAGGCGAGGAGAAGGACATCAGCTGGTGGGTGATGGAGGAGGCCCTGTGGCAGCCTGGGGCTTACCTGCGGGCAGGGGCAGAAAACGTGGGGGGGGAGGCCAGGTGGGACACGTCCCCCCCTATTTTGAGAGGTGGGGGCAGTCACCCCCCATTTTTTGTGATCCGGATTTTAAAACCTGTGAGACAGTGGGGGTGGGACTGCTGATCGAGGGCGCTGATTGGACGAGAGAGACGTCAGTCAGCAGGCAATGGGGGCGGGAATGATAATTCAGCGCGATGATTGGAGGAGGGAGACGTGCCAAAACACTCTCGGCACAGACCTGTGCCTCATCCGCAGCCAGGATCGATCCCGGCTCTCCAGCGCTGTCCTGTCCCCACCCGAGTGCCCCCCCACCCCCCCCACGCCCGGGAGTAGCCAGAGACGTCGGGAGTCAGACGGGCGTGGTGCCCCCAGGCCCACAGCCAGCGCAGACAAATAGCGCTAAACCCAGCTCAACTCTGCCTGTCCCGCCAGGCTAACCTACAGCCCTGCCTGGACTTGCGGGAAATATGGCCCAGGTTTACAGCCAGCGCGGAGAAGCAACGCTGGTGTCCCATCAGTCCAGGCAGGACAGTAGGTTAGCCCAGCGAGACAGGCAGAGTTCAGCTGCATTTAGTGCTTGATTGAGCCTCCGAGACCTCTCGCGCGTGTGTGTGAGTGCGCATGCGCGCGCGGCCGGCAAGAAATTGTGTCCCCCCGGCCCCCGGTCCACTCCATATTTTGATAGCCATTTCCGTGCCTGCCTGCGGGCACTCCAGTACATCCAGCATGTGGACCGGATTTTTATTTTTCTTTCACAAATGGTGCTTAAAATATGGAGATGTGTGCAAGAATTTCACTGTGTCGTGCAGATGTGACAATAACGAACCATTCAGCCATTAATGCTTCACAAAGCAAAAGATCAATGTATTTTCTACATATTTTCAGTCAGTTGCACCAGCACTCTTCCACCCTGCTGCCCACGTTTCTATGGGTATATAGACAGTTAAGAGTTGATCTTGCCATCATGTTCGGCACATACATTGTGTGCATGTTTCTGTGCTGTACTTTTTGATGTTCTATGCTAGATTTGCCTTCACTTTCTTTGGAGAAGCTTCAGAAATTGTTCATGGTACACATCACTTTTTGATCAATTTATATTTCTGCCTATTTCACTCCTTGTAACTGCAATATGATGTCCCGGCCCCAGAGGGGAACCAGAGAAAACAAAGGCAATGGGAAGAGGTGGAGATGGCAGTGGTAACTGATGCACAGTCTTATTCTTAGTATCAGATCCCTTTTTTAGTTTAGTTTAGAGATACAGAGCGGAAACAGGCCGTTCAGCCCACCGAGCCCGCACTGACCAGCGAACCCCGCACGCTAACCTACACATGCTAGGGACAATATACAATTATACCAAGGTTAATTATACCAATTAACCTACAAACCTGAATGGCTTTGGAGTGTGGAGGGTGGAAACCGAAGATCTCGGAGAAAACCCACGCGGTCGCGGGGAGAACGTACAAACTCCGTACAGACAGCACCTGTAGTCGGGATCGAACGCGGGTCTCCGGGGCTGTAAGGCTACCGCTGCACCATCCTGCCGCCCCTAAGTGAGGTCTGAGCACGCTTTTGGAGGTGAGGGTGGGGAGCACAACGCTTTAGGAAGACAAGTTGCAGTAAGCCGAAGGTTATATTTGTATGCCGGGATGGTCCTGGAATAAGACACAGGGAGGGACCAAATAGAGCTTTAAGTGGTCCTGCCATGGCTAAACCAGTCGCCTGCCACAGCTGTTCACAGCTCAGCTCCTTGGATATGGCAGATGACTGGTTTAGCCGTGCACTGCCATTTCTAGCAGAACCACATAAAGCACAACTAAACAGACTGCTTTTACCCCAGGACCACCCCGGTATAGCCTCGATACTGTATATTGTCCTCTTAAGTCTCCATACCTCTATGGCCGTATCTGACCCTAAGGGTGAAGCCATCCATCATTTGCCTCTACCATGTCTGCTTCTTTAAAGTTGAGGTTTAGGTTCACTATCGTCATGCTTTGTTTTGCATGCAATCCAAACATCTCAGATAAGCCATGCATAAATACTATCAAGTCAAACTCAAGAACAATATTTAGAGTAAAGGGGAAGATGCAGAGTGCAGGGTATAGTTCTCAGCATTGAAGCGCATCAGTCCCATAGACAAAGTCCAATGTCCTCAATGGGGTAGATGTGAATTGGACAGTCTCCTGGCTAATGGAAGGGCCATTCAGAAGCCTGGTAACAGCGGAAGAAGCTGAGTCTGGTGGTGCGCACTTTCAAGCTTCTCTACCTTCTGCCAGACGGGAGCAGAAGGAAGAAGGAATGACCGGGGTGGGACAAGTCTCTGATTATGTTGGCTGATTTTCAGAGGCAGCATGAAGTGCAGATGAAGTCAACGGTGGGAAGTCTGGTCTGTGCTACGTCTTCTTGTGGTCTTGGGCAACAGCTGTTTGGCAACAGCTCTGCAATTTCTTGTGGTCTTGGGCAGAGCTGTTGCCAAACCAAACTGCGATGCAATCTGACAGTGTGCTTTCTGTGATGCATCTGTAAATGTTTTTAAGAGTCATCGGTGAGCTGCTGCAAGTAAGAATTTCATTGTTCCGTTTTGATCCAAATAACAATAAAACACTCTTGTCTCTGTTTGGTTTAGTTTATTGTCACGTGTACCGAGGTCACTGCTTGTTGCGTGCTAACAATCAACGATTGTTATGATTATACAGATGATTACGTGATTACATGATTATGTATGATTACAATGGAGCAATGCACAATGTACAGATAGTTTAAACGAGTGGAGTGATTGCAATATGTGAATGCAGATCCATTTCTGGGACCAGCACACAGAGTGTCACCTGGCTTGAGCGCCATCTTGGATCAGGTCTTGACTCTCGACCAAATTTCCTCAGTCTTCCCATTGCCTTTGGCTTTACAACTTTGCGGTCACGGTGGCGCAGCAGTAGAGTCGCTGCCTTACGGCGAATGCAGCACCGGAGACCCGGGTTCGATCCCGACTACGGGTGCTGTCTGTACAGAGTTTATACGTTCTCCCCGTGACCTGCATGGGTTTACTCCGAGATCTTCCGTTTCCTCCCACACTCCAAAGATGAACAGGTTTGTAGGTTAATTGGCTTGGTAAATGTAAAAAAATGTTGGGTGTAAGAGTGTTAATGTGCGGGTATCGTGGTTGACGCGGACCGGGTGGGCCGAAGTGCCTGTTTCCGCGCTGTACCTCTAATCTAAACTAAACTCACATTCACCATTCTCTTGATTTTCTATAAACCCTTTTCTATGTTTATCCCTGAGACTCATGTTCTGATCCTTGCATCCTATTTCCACTATAATGAGTATATAACTTCCCCTCCACAATAGCTGACATTGTTAATGCCCCTGTCCCACTTAGGCAATTTTTTAGGCGACTGCAGGCGACTAGGCTGTCGCCATATGGTTGCCGGGGTGTCGCCTGTACGGTCGTGAGTAGGCTCCTCAGTCGCCCAAAGAATCAGCGATAGTGGGCGACAGTTGGCTTGTTGTAGGTTGTCGCCAGGATGACGTGGGTTGTCCCCGGTGCTGACGTCGGTGAATTCCATTGGTGACTACCTACCTCAACCTATGTCGACCGGCGACATTGTCTTCAGTTGTCGCCGACAGGGTCGTGCCTTGTGGTAGCTTGTCGCGGGTGGACGTAGGTTGTCGTAGGTGTGGTCATAGGTGGACGTCCTAATGGGTCTCCGGTTGTCGGTAGCTTGCCGTAGCTTGACGTCGATTAGGTGGTAGGTTGTTGTAGACATTGTCGTGGACATTGTCGTAGGGGGGGTCCAGTCACCGGTTTTTCGGCGACTTGCTACGACCAAGACAGTTGCCGGCAGTCGCCGAAAAATCGCCTAAGTGGGACAGGCCCGTAATGCTTCTCTCTCATCAGGTAAAGCCTCCACCTCCTTCAAACCTGTTTGCTTCAGAGACTTTTTCCTCAAAAAATAATCTTGATCTCTCAATCTTGCTAAAACCATGATCTGTGTTTTACCCTCTTTTCCCTTAAAATCTTTGAACATTAAAGGCCACTCCTCGCGACTGCCCCATTTCTACCTCTGTAATATTACCAAACTCTCTATTCCTGCTTGTTTTACCAAAACCTTGAACTATCATGGAGTTGTTTATCTGACTGTGGATTTGTGCACGAATGTCTTTTGCTTACACAGTCTATTTGTTTTATCGTCATGTAGAATTCACGCGGAGCTTGTGAATAATTGATGCTTTTCATGTTGTGCGAGTCTCTGTGCCTGTGATGCTGCTGCAAGCAAGGCATTCTTTGCACCTGTACCTCACTGTACTCAGGCATATGACAATAAATGCAACTGGACTTGGCTTGGCTTGATTTGAGTGGGCTATTACATTGGGTTGAAACATGTACTCTGATTGTGCTGACAAGAAATTAAAATCTTTGCAAGCTTCCTTTAACCTGCATCAATTATTCATAAAAGAACAAAAGAAAGAACAACTTGTTTTGATGGGAATTTATGCATATGTGACTATGTGGGTGTGTGTGTGTGTGTGTGTTGAGGACAATTCTTTGTAATCTCATTTTAGAAGGCATGGTAATTTTAATCCTTTGTAACCCTATACGTGTTGATATCTCATGCAGTGTGTGTTCACCTGATGTGTGATCCCCCAGTCTATTTAAATTAAGTAAACCTCTGCACAATTCACAGCCTTGTGTTATCGTAGTACTTCATGCTCAAGTCAGGATATACCCTTGATCACGACTGCATGGCATGAATATACAAACTGATTTCATTTAAGCACAGGTTAAGGTCAAATGCTCATAAGGAATAGGAGTAGAATTAGGCCATTCGGCCCATCAAGTCTACTCCGCCCTTCAATCATGGCTGATATTTCTCTCCCTCCTCCCCCCATTTTCCTGCCTTCTCCCCATAACCTCTGACACTTGTACTAATCAAGAATCTTTCAATCTCTGCATCTCCAGCCTTCCGTGGCAAAGATTCACCACCCTCTGACTAAAGACATTTATCCGCATCTCCTTCCTAAAAGAACGTCCTTTATTTATGAGGCTATGACCTCTAGTTCTAGACTCTCCCACTAGTGGAAACATCCTCCCCACATCTACGCAATCCAGGCCTTTTTGTTGATAATTATAGCTTAAGGTTTAATATATATATATACCGGGACCGTTTTCTCCAAGAAAAGCACTCGGTTAAGACCCAGCAGGCTTCTACCTATTCTGCAAAAGGTACACTGTAACATTGTCCACAGCTTCAAAATAATGTATCGACATACAGAGATCTATGTGTTTCTCATTGTAATAATGGACACACAGGGATCCTTACATCACAAAGCATTTGGTTATACGTTGCAGAGTCCAGCATGTCATGCTGTTATGGGCTTAGGTAATAAGGCATAGCACCAAACAGATAGCTTTAAATCCTATTGCATTATTGTTGTTCACCTTGTTCTACACTAACGTTTCTGCATTTAATAAGAAAATGCAAAATCAGGACACATTTCTCTGAATTGTATTGTAGGACACATTTCTACTTTGATCTCAGCTCCAATCCTTGTGAGAATCTCTAATCGAGACCTGCGATTAATTATTTACTAGTTAAAGATATATGGCACATATTAATGCACAGCGACAGAAAACATCAAAACACAACCAGCTGGAGTAACACAGAGGTTCAGGCAGCATCTGAGGAGAGAATGAACAGAAGTTTTGGGCCGGGACCTTCTTCAGGCTAAATGTAGTAGAAGGGTTAAAACTGGAAAAGAGAAGTGGAATGTAATAAAAAGAAACTGCAGATGTTGGTTAATATCAAATATAGACACAAAATGCTGGAGCTACTCAGCGGGTCAGGCAGCATCTCTGGAGAAAATGAACCAGCGATGTTTCGGGTCAAGTGGGGTCAGGACAAAGTCTGGTAAGTGATTGGTGGATAAAGGTGCGGGTTTTTTAAGTGGCAGATGGGTGGACATAGGCAAGAGGTGGAAAGGAGGCAAAAGGGTGTCATATCAGGAGAGGAATTGGATGTAAAAGCTGAGAGAGAGATGTAGCCGGAAGGAGATGGGGAAAGAGGGGAAAGTGGGACAGGGTAGTGGCAGAAAAGGGTGCACAATGGTTGAGGGGAAAAGGCACAGAAAAGAGACAGAGGAAGGAATGGTTTTATTTAAAATTGGAGTATTCAATGTTCATATCTTTAGGTTGTAAGCCACCCGAGGGGAATAAGAGGTGCCATTCATTGAGTTTGTGTGTGGCGTCATTCTGGCAATGGAGGATGGCCAGGACAGACAGGTTGCATGGGAACGCAAAGCTGAAGTAAAATGATTAGAGAAATGGATATGAGGTGCCGTTCCTCCAGTTTGCATAAGGCCTCCCTCCATTACCAGAGTGAATGGACTGGGATGTGTCCTCCAAAGCTTGGAACAATATGAGGAGATCTCATGAAAACGTACAGAATTCTGGAAGTGTATGACATGGTGGATGTGGAGACAATGTTTTCCCTGACTGAGGAGCCTGGCCCCAACGAGCAGAGTTTGGCAATAAGAGTTAGCCAGCACCTTTTTGTATTTATTTTCACCTTTCTAGCATGTGCAATGCTTTTGACTTTCATTCAATCAATCCAACACTGGTGATTCGGCCTTCCCCTATCAAAGCTCCAGATTCCGCAATTCCCTCCCAACCTCTCCACTCTACTATTTCTCAAGGAGAATGGGGTTGAGAGGGAAAGTTAGATCAGCCATGATCAGATGGCGGAGTAGACTCGATGGGCCAAATGCCCTAGTTCTGCTCCTATGTATAATGGTCTTATGGTCTCATCTCCCATACGGTTTCCTTTAAAATCTAAAGTTTCATCAGGCATTTTGGCCCCGATACATCATGGTTTGGTGTTACATTTGATAACGATCCTATCACTGGGGTGGCATATTGGTAGAGTTGCTGTCTTACAGCGCCAGAGACCCTGGTTTGATCCTGACTATAGCTGTTGTTTGTACGGAGTTTATACATTCTCCCTGTGACTGCGTGGGCTCTCTCCGATGCCCCGATTTTCCTCCCATTTTCCAAAGACGGAAGGTTTATAAGTTAATTGGCTTTTGTAAATTGTCCCTAGTGTGTCCGATAGCTCGTGTGTGCGTGATTGTTGGTCTGCATGGACTCGGTTGCCCGAAGTGCCTGTTTCCACACTGTATCTCTAGTATCAAGTTTAAAGTCCAAAACGTGCTGGCCCAAACAATTAATAATTGAGTTTTACATGCTCGATGGTTCAATGGTTCAAGGTTCAATGGTCCTTTATTGTCATGTGTACTGAGGTACAGTGAAATTTGATTTACCAGTCATACCAAAAAAGCAACAATGCAAAACTACATAAAGATGAAACATAAACAGCCACCACAGCGGCGTGTGAGAATCACTGGGGCACGCAGCATAAGCAGAGACCCACAGGCATCAGTTCAATGTCCGGGCCACACACGCACTCCTTCACCGTGATGTGACAAGTGTTGTACCGACCGCTGTCACTCTCTCTGCAGTCCCTGTCCGCCCAAACAGTCAGAAAACTGTCCACACTCGCACTAGACTCCAGGATGTCCTCATGGAGCCATGTCCCTGCAAAAAGCCGAGATCACTGCACTCACGGCAATCCCTCCGAGTCCCCACCGGCGCAGGCAGCACGCCCATCTTGTTGTTCGGCGACCTCGCATTCCCCACTGTGATGGACGGCAAATAACTTTTACCTTCTTCCTCCTTTTGGGGTACTCTGGTTTCCTCCAACACATCAAAGTTGTGCGGGTTTGTAGATTAACTGGCCATTGTAAATCGCCCCTAGTGCGTAGGTGAGTGGTGGAATGTGAGGGTAGTTGATGGGAACATGGGTGGAATACAAAAATGGGATTAGTGTAGATGGTTTTGTTGGGGCAAAGGATCTGTTTCCATGATGAATGACTCTGTTACTCTTTAGTTTAGTTTAGTTTGGAGATATACAACATCAAATGACCCTTTGGCCCACCGAGTCCGCACCGACCAGCGGTCCACAGAGTAACGCTATCTACTCTCACAGAGAAGTGGGAAAAGCAAAGAGGAAGAAGTGCTGTTGGAAATGTCTTATTCCCATTATTTTTGAGTGAGAGGTGCGATGCCATCCCTTTTCCAGCTTGGAATGTTCATTATTACCTTGGTACTTCCATGCATTATTTTGGAAATGATTACTGACAAAGATGTAGTGATTGATAACTGCATAACTGTCCCATCATCCGTGATTTGCCTGCATCAGTGCGAATATGAGAATAACGAGCAAAGAAGAATAGAGAGGATTTATAACTGAACTATTAAAGGTTTATGGGAAGGACTCCATGTAATTGTACAGTGAGAAGGTAAGAAGCTTTATATTTTGTTAATAGCACTTTCCCTCTGGTTAAATGGGCAATACTCTTCTGGTCATTTGTTCATCTTATTACTTAGATTACCACGTGCGAAAACAGTGAGGCAAAAATGCAGACACATAATTAATGGACTGCACAACTCAGCCGGAAGCTTAGTCTTCCATGTACATTCATCAAACTGACTCAACAATCCACGTTTCCATTTGCAAGGAACTCTCTGTCCAACTCATTGTCTCCCCTGTGGAAAGGTCTGACGTCACTGACCGCTCATGTTCAGCTCTTGGGATATCACTGGCAGTCTGACAGTGGCAAATGCAAGTGTATTCAGCTCACGGCAGTGTGCAGCCAGGATCTCTCAGTGATCCTGCACTTTGCAGCTTATAGCCTGATCCTCCTTGGCCTTCTAAATGCATTGAGCTTGTTCACCTTGGCTGCCTCATGAATCTCAAATAATGACTTATGATCCGAGCCAGCATGAAATCACAGGACTAGCTCAGCATTTGTTCACAGGGATGATAAATTGTTTGTGCCATTTTGCACCTCGGACTTCCAGCAAGTTGGCTTCAGGCCAGATCTGGAGGCAGAGAGCTGTACAAATGGGTTAATGGGGAGAGGGAGCCCATTGTACTGGAAATACATTCACATTGAGTCATCGAGAGCCAAACAGCATGAAAACAGGCCCTTTGGCCCAACTTGCCCACGCCGACCAACATACCCGTTTACATTAGTCCCAAATGCCTGCGTTTGAACCAGACCCATCTAAACCTATCCCATCAATTTTTCCTGTCCAAATGTCTCTTAACTGTTATGATAATTCCTGCTCTTAAAGGTTATAATAGTATCTGCATTGCTCTGTTAAAATCCGTTTCAAAAGTGTCTCCAAATTGGCTTAAATTGAGGATTCACAATACGCCCTTGTTTCATAAGTTTCTAAGTGATGGGAGCAGAATTATGCCATTCGGCCCATCAAGTGTACTCCACCATTCAATCATGGCTGATCTATCTTTCCCTCTCAACCCGGTTCTCCTGTCTTCTCCCCATAACTCTTGAATCCTAACTAATCAGTACACCTGTACTGTTTCCTTATCCCTGCGTAAAATCTCACATTGATTCACCAACTTTAGATTGACATTTACAAACAATACTGTGATGCTATAAGGGATCCAAATATACGATGTGAAAGGCAACAAGGTAGGTGCACTGTCAACCTTGAATTAATATCAGCAAGTCTGTGAGATCTTAATATCAGCTCTGTTTCTCATCAATACAAAAGTGGGCTGCAGTTTGAGAAGCATTTGAATCCCAATGGACTTCAAGCCAGCATTAAAGTTTAAAATTTGTCGCTAGTGAGATTGCTTTCAATTTTCCAAACTTTCTTGATGCACAAAAGATAGCAAAATAGCAAATTCATTTCATCCTATATTCAAAAAAAGGGTGGCACAGTAGCGCAGCTGGTAAAGTTGCTTTCTCACAGCATCAGACACCCCAGTTCGATCCTGACCTCAGATGCTGTTTGTGTGGCGTTCGTCCGTTCTCCCTGTGACCTCGTTGAGTTTCCTCTGGGTCCTCCGGTTTCCTCTTACATCCCAAAGACATGTGGGTTTGTAGATTAATAGCCCGCTGTAAATTGTCCCTGTGTGTAGGAAGTGGATGCGAAAGTGGGACAACATAAAACTATCGTGAGTGGGCGATCGATGGTCAGCATTGACATAGTGGGCCGAAGGACCTGTTTTCATGCTGTATCTTTCAACCATTCAATCAAAGAGGGAAGGAAACAGAAAACAGGGCGATAGGCCAATGAGCTTAATATTTATCATTGTGACTGCAGATCATTCAAATAAAGTTTCAGATCATCAGATGAAGCCAACATGATTTGGTGAAAATCATGTTTGACCAATTTATCGAGGTTCCTGCTGAATGTATAATACGTACATAATTGTACGCCTTTTTAAATACACGTAGGAAATTTAAAGTTATTGTGTAAAATAAAAGCTTATGGTGTAGAATATAATAAAATGGTGTAACGGCACCAAACGTGGTGAATGAAGGTGAGACGTCAGGTCGGTTCAAACGGTTGTTTATTCAGTGGTGACACGTTAGGTGGGTGCGCTAACTGTATTACTCTGTTGCTGTAGCTGAGCGAGGTTGTCCACTCGGGCTCAGCTGCCAGTTGACTCCTCTAAGGTCTCGAGGTGAGAGACCTTAAGTACCAGGACACACCCTCTAGCCCATGACGTCACGTGCCCGCCCTCGTATCTCCTGACGAGGGTTCGAGCATAAGTGGCCCGTGTTTAGGCTGACGCCACAATGGTATGGATAAAGATTGGTTGACCAAAGAGAAACAGAAAGTAGGATTGTTTTCCCGGTTGATAGGATGTGATGCAGATGTGATGCGATGTAGAGTTCTGGGATAGAGAAGGATTACAAATCTGTGCCGCATGATTCGCAGAAGGATGGCTTGCAAGTGAAGCAAGTGATCAGAAAAGCAAACAAAGCTTTTCATTTATTGAGAGGGGAATTGAATACTAAAGTAGGGAGGTTATGCTTCAGTTATACAGAGCACTCGTGAGACCACATATAGAGTATTGGTCTCTTAATTACAGATAGTATGCTGGTGTGTTGGAAGCAGTTTACTCACTGGACTGATAGGTGGAATGGGCAAGTTTAGTTTAGTTTAGTTTAGTTTAGAGCTGCAGTGCAGAAACAGGCCCTTCGGCCCACTGAGTCCGCACCGACAGGCGATCCCTGCACATTAACACCATCCTACACACACGAGGGGGAATTTACATTTATACCAAGCCAATAAACCTACAAACCTACTGGAAGGAACTGCAGGCGCTGGTTTAACTTGAAGATAGACACAAAATGCTGGAGTAACGCTGGAGTTTCAGGTCAAGACTGAAGTCTGAAGAAGCTCTCGACCCAAAGCGTCACCCATTCCTTCTCCCCAGAGATGCTGCCTGTCCCGCTGAGTTACTCCAGCTTTTTGTGTCTATCTTCAACCTACAAACCTGTACGTCTTTGGAGTGTGGGAGGAAACTGAAGATCTCGGAGAAAACCAACACGTTCACGGGGAGAATGTACAAACTCCGTACGGACAACACCTTTAGTTGTGATCGAACCCAGGCCTCTGGCGCTGTAAATGATGTAAGGCAGCAACTCTACTGGTGAACCATCGTGCCTTATGTTGGCTTATGATTTCTTATGTTGTCTTATGTCTTATGTTGTTTTATTTGTCATAAGAAAAGGTTGGGCAGCCTAAGGTAGCGTTGACTGAAGTTTAGAAGCGATAGACATCATTTCCTTGAAACATGTAAGATCTTAAGAATTTAATCTTCTTGTTTGTCTTGTAGGACAATCTAGAGGTAAGTGTCACTGCTTAAATATAACGGGTCACCCATTTACACCAGATGATGGACACAAAATGTTGTAGTTACTGAGCGGGTCAGGCAGCATCTCTGGAGAAAAGGTGACTTTCCGGGCCGAGACCCTCCTTCAGACTGAGAGACAGGGGAAAGGGGAACGAGAGATGTAAGATTGATAGATGTAAGATTGACAGATTCTTGATTAGTGCAGGTATCAGGGGTTATGGGGAGAAAGAGAAGGCAGGAGCATGGGGTTGAGAGGGAAAGATAGATCAGCCATAATTGAATGGCAGAATAGTCTTGATGGGCCAAATGGCCCAATTCTGCTCCTATGCCTTATGAATGTCAACCTCTGAACTTAATTAGACTCTCTAAATTGCTCCTAGTGTGAAGAGAGTGGAAGAGGAAGTGGGATAACAAAGAACCAATGTGAACGGGTGATCGATGGTTAGTGCGGACTCATTGGGCCAAACAGCCGGTTTCCACGTTGTATCTCTAAACTAAATTAAACTAGACTAAGCTAAACTAAACTACACTATACGTTCAACGCAAACACAATCACATTCATCTCAGGTTTTATATATTTGCTGAGTTAATCCATTTCCTGACTCTTTTTAAATGGCCCCCTCTGCTTCTCATTCACTCCCTTCATCATTCATCTTCAACCTCTGCAAGTTATTTTATGGTACTTTTCCCCATTGAAAAATAACTGCTGCACAGTTGGAGAACCAAAATGACATTTGTAAACCAGCAGGTTGCCAATCTCCATTCCACTCTCAGCAATCTTCAGTGTGTAATTACAGTTTCAATCTACCTACATAATGGCACAGAATTATTTAACGCAGAAACTTAAGCATTAGTTGTTTCAGTTCCAATTTCGTGTTCACTTTCCAGTTTATGTCTCAATGCATCAACTATGATTGTGGCATCTCCCACTTGATTCCCTTCATTGACTCACTCACTGCATCCTGTCCATGAGACTCAACTCTAACTCATTCCCCATTTTTGCGACAAAACACCTGACAAGATTTCCTTTTAGAGTTATAAAGTAATTCAGTGTGGAAACATGCCCTTCGGCCCAACTTGCTCATACCGACTAACATGCCCCATCTACACTCGTTCCATGCACCCACCACCCTCTGTGTGAAAAGGTTCCCCTCAGGTTCCGATTAAATCTCCACCCCCCCCCCCCCCCCCCTTAAACCTACATCCTCTGGTTCCCCTACTCTGGGCAGGAGACTCTGTGCATCTACCCAATCTATTCCTCTCATGATTCTGTGCACCTCTATAAGATCACCCGTCACAGGGTGAGCTTTTGCTAGCTAATATTGTTTATTATTTCCTCTATCCCTCTCATCTTTAAGTAGCAATCATCATTGCCATCCTCAGTAAAACCATCCTTGAAACACCACGGAGCCTGGGATCCCTCGCCGAGATCGCCAGTGTCGGAGCTCCGACCAGCGCGGCCTGTGGACTTCGGGAGCCGCGGACTCTGGGGAGGAAGCGGACGTTGCAGACGCTCCAAGCCGCTGAAGAGTGTTCTCCCGACGCCGAAGCCCCATCATCCGGCTGAGAGGGCCTGAACACCGGGCCATCATCGCGGCGACTGCAGAGGCCTCAATAGGCCCGACCATGGGTGAACAATGGGAAGAGGACTGGACTTTGTGCCTTCCCTCACAGTGGGAACCATTGTAGGCCGATGTGTTTATGTTTTATGTTAGATTCTTCTTTAATGTGGTGCCTTATTTTTGTTGGTGTGCTGCAAATGGCAACTCAAATTTCACTACACCAGAAATGGTGTATGTGACAACAAATGTCCTTTGTCCTTTGTACTGGTCTTTGCCAGCCATCGGTCTTCATATTCTCTTCAAAGTCCATGATTATGATATCGCGGTCTGAAGAAGGGTCTCAACCCGAAACATCACCTAGACCTTTTCTCCAGAGATGCTGTCTGACCCGCTGAGTTACTCCAGCATTTTGTGTCTGTCTTCAGAGGGATTGTGTTCAGGTGGTCCTCATCCTTGTTGTGGCGTGCAGTGGGACTTGCCATGGGCATGTATTAGTATAATAGTGTGCAGTGGGACTGGTGTTTCTGAACTGAAAGCTGTTTGTGAAAGGAGCGAGCTCCAGATACCGGAAAGTTTAAATAAAAACAGAGCCTGTCTCCCTTCCCCCTGACGTCTCATATAGAAAATAGATGCAGGAGTAGACCATTCGGCCCTTCTAGCCAGCACCGCCATTCAATATGATCATGGCTGATCATCCAAAATCAGTACCCCGTTCCTGCTTTCTCCCCAAATCCCTTGATTCCGTTAGCCCTAAGAGCTATATCTAACTCTCTCTTGAATACATCAAGATCAAAGCCGATCTTCTACCTCAGGGTCACTTCCCTTCACAATTTCCATGCCACTTGACTCTCTTGATATCGAGAATCATGCCGACCTCTGTTTCGAATGAACTCAATGACCTCAACTTCAAAGCCTCATGGTCATCTGAGTGAAGACATTTCTCTTCGTCTCCAGCTTATATAGCTGACCATCTTATTCTGATACGGTTGTCCCTGGTTCCAAACTCCCCATCGAGGGGAAATAACCCTCATGCAATTATTTTGTTAAGCCTTATAAGAATTAATGTTCAATGAGATCTACCCTCATTCTTTTTGACTTTAGAATTTGGAGATACACCCCTCACACTAGCACCATCCTACACAGTAGGGACTATTTACAATTTACAGAAGCCAATTAACCTACAAAACTGTAGGTCTTAGGAGTGTGGGAAGAAACCGGAGTATCCGGAAAAACCCACGCGGTCACGGGGAACACGTACAAATTCCGTACAGACAACACCCAAAGTCAAGATCAAACCCAGATCCCTGGCGTTGTAAGGTGGCAACTCTTTTGTGACATCACTGTGCCATCCATGGGGCCATACAGTCCTAGTCCTAGCTATCTTTCCACATACATTAAGATTTCTCTCATCAGAACAAGTATACTGAATCTTTGCTGGTCAGCATCAATTTTCAACATAGAGTCACCAAAGATTAATTGGGTTGATTAGGGAGAGTCATCATAGTTTTTTGTATGTGGTAGATTGTGTCTCACAGCACCAGAGATCTGGGTTCGATCCTGATCTCGGGTGCTGTCTGGATGACTTTGCACTTTCACTCCGTGACCAAGTGGTTTTCCTCCGGGTACACCGGTTCCTTCCTACATGCCAAAGATGTGCAGCTTTGTAGGTTAATTGGCCTGTAAATTGCTCCTAGACTGTAGATCGCAAAAGTGGTATAACATACAACTGGTGTACATGTGATCGATGGTCAGTGTGGACTGGAAGGGCAGAAGGGCCTGTTTCCGTACTGTGTCTCCAAACTAAACAATTAAAGGATATGGACATGTACATGCATAGAAAAGAATTATAGGTGCCTGCATATGGGCCAAACACAGGCAGTTGGGACTGGTGTAGATGGGGCATGTTGGTCGGCATGGGCAAGTTGGGCCGAAGGGTTTCATTCCATGCTGTGTGACTATGACTCTATGACCCTTTCTATCACTTTTCCAAATGTCAGTGCAGAATCACAAGCACTATATATATTCTTTTTACTCTTAAGGTCATAAGGAATAGGAGTAGAATTAGGCCATTCGGCCCATCAAGTCTACACCGCCATTCAATCATGGTCAAAAGTTAAGAGTCAAGAGAGTTTATTGTCATGTGTTCCAGATAGGACATCAATAAATAAGCAGATAAAGAGCAAATAAACAGATAATGGTCTATTAGTGTTCAGAGATTTGTTTCAGTTGAGTTTAATAGCCTGATGGCTGTGGGGAAGTAGCAGATTCCTGAACCTGGACGTTGCAGTCTTCAGGCTCCTGTACCTTCTACCTGAAGGTAGCGGGGAGATGAGTGTGTGGCCAAGGCTGATCTACCTCTCCCTCTTTACCCTATTCACCTGCCTTCTCCCCATAAACCCTGACACCCGTACTAATCAGGAATCTATTGATCTCTGCCTTAAAATTATCCACTGACTTGGCCTCCACAGCCTTCTGTGGCAAAGAATTCCACAGATTCATCATCCTCTGACTAAAGAAATTCCTTCTCATCTCCTTCCTGAAGGGACATCCTTTAACTCTGAGGCAATGACCACTAGTCCTAGACACTCCTACTAGTGGAAACATCCTCTCCACATCCACTCTATCCAAGCCTTTCACTATGCTGTATGTTTCAATGAGGTTCCCCTTAAAAGCCTGTCCCACTTATGCAACCTTTATAGGCGACTGCCGCCACCCGTGATAGGTCGCCGACATTTTCACAATGTTGAAAAATCAGCGGCGACCAGAAAGACGCTACGACTCTTTGGAGACCTCTCACGACCATTCAGGCGACCCCTGGCGACATGTCGCGGGTGATCTCTCACGACCATACAGCCTGTGAAGGTCACGAAACTGGGACAGGCCCTTTATTCTTCTAAACTCTTGTGCTCAAATTCTTTCACAATAAAAGCACCATTTGCCTTCCTTAAATGCTTGCTGCACCTTCCTGCTAGCTTTCAGTATAAGGTCATCTGGGTCCCCCTGAATAGCAGCTTTGACCAATTTGTCACTGTTTTAAATATATTTGCAGTTCAATTCTGTGCATTAAAATGCTGACTTTACATTTTCCACAGCTTTCCATCTGCCATATTCACACCCTCCAAAGACGTACAGGTTAGCTTGATTAGCTTGTCAATCTCCGCCTGAGATAACTGGCACCTCGTCACATTTTCCGCCCTACTTGCAGGTCCCGCCTGTCGGCAACAAATGTGCAAATATGATATTTGTGCCCCTCAGCCAAATCGTTGAGGCACATGCACAGATCCCTATGTTACCCCACCAGCCACAGACTGTCGCATTGAGAATAAACCCATCTATTCCTATTTTTCGTTGTCTCTCCATTATCCCATTCTCAAGACATATCTGTACATTCCCTCCAATTCCATGTCCTCTAAGAGGGCGTGCACATCTCTGAAGATCTTTCCTGGTCCGAGAAAACTAATGCAATCATTAAGAAAGCACATCAGCGCCTCTACTTCCTGAGAAGTTTACAGAGTCAGTTTGTCAAGGAGGACTCTTTCTAACATCTACAGGTGCACAGTAGAGAGCTTGCTGACCAGTTGCATTGTGGCTTGGTTCGGCAACTTGAGCGCCCTGGAGAGGAAAATACTTCAAAAAGGTAGTAAACACTGCCCAGCCCATTATCGGCTCTGACCTTCCTTCCATCGAGGGGATTTATCGCAGTCGCTGCCTCAAAAAGGCTGGCAGCATCATCAAAGACCCACACCACCCTGGCCACACACTCATCTCCCTGCTGCCTTCAGGTAGAAGGTACAGGAGCCTGAAGACTGCAACAACCAGGTTCAGAAATAGCTACTTTCCCACAGCCATCAGGCTATTAAACCTGGCTCGGACAAAACTCTGATTATTAATAACGCATTATCTGTTATTTGCACTTTATCAGTTTATTTATTCATGTGTGTATATATTTATATTATGATATATGGACACACTGATCTGTTTTGTAGTAAATGCCCACTATTTTCTGTGTGCTGAAGCAAAGCACGAATTTCATTGTCCTATCAGGAACACATGGCAAAAAACTCACTTGAACTTGAACTTGATGAGTAAACTCCTTAACTAAAGCAAGCGGAACATCTAAGTACACAACACCCACTGGTTTTCCTCTAAGTACGTTACTACTCACATCTTCAAAGAATGCCCATAAATAAATCAAACATGATAAACACATGTGGACTCTGCTCAGTCCTATTATTAATTCCTAGCTATTCCATTAGTGCCTGCTTCATGATAGATTCTATCATCTTCCCCACCACTGGTGTTAGTCTAACAGCTCATTAGTTCTCTGTTTTCCTTCTCCTTTTTAAAAAATAAATAATGGAGTTACATTTGTTATTCTCCTGTCTCCAGAGACGGTTCCAGAATCTGTATCATGTTAAAAAAGATGATAGATGTATCCATCAATAATATTGCATCCCTACAAATTTGTGTGTGGCAAGATCATCAGGTCTTCTGGGTTCATTGGCTTTCTTGAGGGAAGAGACGCAGGAGTTACTTGAAGTGAGAGAAATCAATGCTCATACCACAGTTGTAAGCTGCCCAAGCAACATATGAGGTGCTGTTCCTCCAATTTGCGAGTGGCCCCAGTGGAGTGGAGGAGGCCGAGGACAGGAAGGTCAGTGTGGGAATGGGAAGAGGAGTTGAAATGTTTAGCAACCGGGAGATGGTGTAGACATACTCCTGTGGTGGTGTTCACTAGAACTCGCATATTAGTTGTGTTCAAGTGGGCCGTTGGTTTTGATTAGCAATTGACACCTAGCTGCTGTTCATTGGGAGTGAAACTTAAGTGTGAAGTTGAGATTCAGTGCTGGGATTTTGGTGCTGTAGTTTGATGAGGCAAAATAGGTTTCTGGTTTGTTCCTTGCATGGTTGTTGCATGGAGGTTAGATGTCAGTTACAATCCAATGGCAGAATGCCTCGATATCAGAAGTGATTAAGAACCCTGGTTGGACACAAACCGCTGGAGTAACTCAGCGGGTCTGACAGCATCTTCGGAGAACATGGTTTATTTTATTTAGTTTAGTTCAGAGACACAGTGTGGAAACAGACCCTTCAGCCCACCATGTCCGTGCCAACCAACGATCACCCGTATGCTAGTTCAATCCTACACACTATGGACAATTTACAGAAGCCAATTAACATACAAACCTGCACTTCTTTGGTATGTGGGAGGAAACTGGAGCGCCCGGAGAAAACCCTCGCAGTCACAGGGCGAATGTGTAAACTCCGTACAGACAGCACCCGTGGGCAGGATCAAATCTGGGTCTCTGGCACTGTAAGGCAGCAACTCTACCGCTGTGTCACTGTGCCCGCCCACCCCCCACCCCAGATGGGTGATGTTTCAGGTTCGGACCCTTTGGAACACTAGTCCACTGATTAATTTTGACCTCTTTCTTTTCGAGGGAGATACTTTAAAAAAATCTAATATCCCAAGTTGCTGAACAATATAAGTGTGATTTGCTCTCTGGATTCAAGCTGTCCTATCGCCTAACCCTTGCCCATTGAATCTTCGATTTAGTTTAGTTTAGTTTAGTTTGGAGATACAGCATGGAAACAGGCCCCTCGGCCCGCCGAGTCCGAGTCGGCCAGTGATCCCCGTACACTAACACTATCCTACACACATTAGGGACAATTTACAATTTTTACCGGAGCCAATAAACCTACACACCTGTACTTCTTTGGAGTGTGGGAGGAAACCGGAGCATCCGGAGAAAATCCATGCAGGTACCGGGGAGAACGTACAAACTCCATACAGACAGCACCCGTGGTCGGATTCAATCCAGAGTCTCTGGCGCTGTAAGGCAGCAACTCTACCGCTGTGCCAGCCCCAATGTGGTTAGTACTGTTGCTGTAGCAAAAACTCCACCGCTGTGCCACCTAGATGGTAGATTTCTAAGTTCTTTTGAGAGAATCCTCGAAACTCACACATGTAAAGCCTAGCATGTGGTTTCTGGATATTGTGATGTTTTGAATATATATGGTGTTACTTTTTTCCTCTATTCTCTTCAACTACAGTCAATGCCCTGAATTCTCAGTGGAAATGATTAATGCAGCAGAGCCGGTGATCAAAAGTTAAGAACTTCACAGTCTTCAGCGGAAGGCATTTCAGACCAGTTGATTGATGGAACGCTGATGTTGGGTGAGTGCTACATAGCATTACCCTGGCATCATCATCTATTCCATTAACAATGCAGTTTTTAATACATAAATAATAGATGCTATTAAATCAGCGCACTGAAGTTAATGAGTGATCAGAATTGTGAAACTTGAGGACAATTTGAATGTCAAATTCATCCTATTACCAGTGCATTTTTACACATCACCGCTTGACTCTGCAGACTTTGTTTTATCTGTAAGATATTACGGCAGTGACATGCAGATAGAATCAAAGCACAAGTTTTCAATCAAGCCATTTGCCAGTGTGAGTCATCTTTATTTTATGAAAGTACACTGCGCATACGCACATATTCACTGATAAGATCATTAATATGTCACGTGTCACATATACCATTCTGGTACTCAGTTCTTAAAGTTACACTTACCATTACATACACAACACTATGTATTCATTTATTTGTGATCTGGGCTGTGCCTGCAAGGCCAGCATTCTTTGGGCATCTTTAAAAGCCCTTGAAAAAAATGATGGTGAGTCTTCACCTTGAATTGCTGCAGTCCTTTAAATGAGGATGCTCCTACAGTGGTGCTTGGGGGAACATTTTCCAATTTAGACTTAGCAACTAAGATGGGACCACATTATATACTCAAAGCAAGATAGTTGATGACTTGTGGAGGATCCTGCAGGTGGTACCTTGCTGAAGCCCTATCCTTTTTGGTCCCGGAGGTTGGAGTTCTGGGCCATTTGGGTAGGTACATGGATAGGAAAGGAGGGATATAGAGGGACACAAAATGCTGGAGTAACTCAGTGGGACAGACAGCATCTCTGGAGATGAGGAATGCGTGGTGTTTCGGGTCGAGACCCTTCTTCAGACTCGAGGAATATGGGCCTAACACGGGCAGGTGGGACTAGTGTAGTTGGGACATGTTGGTCGGCATGGGCAAGTTGTGTCGAAAGACCTGTTTCCACTCTATGACTATAGATAGACGCAAAATGCTGGAGTAGTTAGTTGGCATCTCTGGAGAAAAAAAATAGGTGATGTTTCAGGTTTTTAGCAACTATATAGATAACTACCTCTACAGGGCTGTTTATGAAGCTGTAAGACTAACTGATTGCTTTGTCAGATTTTTTTAAATTTCAGGGTCTTTAATTAAGGTGAACTCACATGCACCCAGATTCAAGTCCGAACATTACATGTTTCCCCTACTGAAATAAAAGCTATTTTAAATGCAGCTATTCCTTAATATAAGAAAAAGGTGTGTTCCTAAAACGTGTTGTTCAGGGTAATTCCATATATTGGAAAGGCAGGGCAAAATGTATAATGTGAACTTTAGTATGATGCAATCCGACTGAAAGATAGTGGTGCAAAATATAGTTTCATGGACTGAATGCAGGATCGTCAGAGTCAATGGTGACCAACCAAAACCATATAAATTGAACATTGGTAAATCAAGGAATTAATTTAACAATAATCTAACACTGTGACTATGTTGGGCCATTGTCATTGGGTCATTAGGCCATCATTGGGTATTTTTAAAGAGGAGATTGGTAGATTCTTGATTAATAAGGGTGTCAAAGGTTACGAGGAGAAGGCTGGAGAATGGGGGATCGTCAGTGAATATTTTTAAGGCAGAGATAGACAAGTTCTTAATTAGAATGGGTGTCAAGAGTTATGGGGAGAGGACAGGAAAATGGGGTTGAGAGGGAAAGATAGATCAGTCATGATGGAATGGGGGGTACACAAAATGCTGGAGAAACTCAGCGGGTGCAGCAGCATCTATGGAGTGAAGGAGATAGGGAACGTTTCGGTCCGAAACCCTTCTTCAGACCCTGATAGGCAACGTTTCGGGCCGACACCCTCCAAATGCTGCTGCACCTGCTGAGTTTCTCCAGCATTTTGTGTACCCTCGATTTTCCAGCATCTGCAGTTCCTTCTTTAACAACAGCCATGAAGGAATGGCGGAACAGACTCGATGGACCAAATGGCCTAATTCTACTCTGATTTCTTGAGGTCTTTTGGTCTAACATTTGGCACTTTTCAGCTCTCTGATGAGGAAATGACACATTAGGTTGTTTTATACTACATACTTTCTGCTGTATTAATTAATGCCCGTGAAACATTTGACATTAAACTGGGGAGGTGGGAAGATGTCCCATAAATAACATGTATCCAAGTGAATGAGGTGTTGGCATCTCATTGGGACCAGGGCCCAGCCACGAGTAGCACCTGCCTTTCGTTCTGATGCTTGCAAGAGTGCCCCAGACATTGAGCTCCATCAGAACAGCAGCTCGCTTGGGATGTCTATTGGCTGGTAAACACCAGCCAACTGACTTAGTCCAGATCAGTGAACATATGTTGGCAGCAGGGGGGTGGCAGGATGTGCCAGTGAATGGGATTGTTCTGTCAGACCCAGCATCAACACACTGGGTCAGTCTGAGGGGAAGATAGACGAGGTGCAAGGAGACTGTACCTGAGACCTCAATGGAGCACGGAGAAAGGGAATAAAGTGATTACAAAGAAAGAGGCGTCCACAAAATGGAATTCATACAGTAGCAAATCGGGATAAATTTAGAAATCAGTACGATATCGTGGAAGAAATAATGACGAGCTAGATCCACATTTAAAATGATGCTTACAATGTTCCAGTAAAATGGGATTCCTTGTAGCACAGTAACGATGAAAAGACTGATAACTTTTTGATATGTTAATGCAGAGAATAGCATTTCTGGCAAATTCTTGGGATATTATTTCCCTCATTATATACTCGTTTCAATTTGAATTGAATTAAACTAGACAATTGACAATAGACAATAGGTGCAGGAGTAGGCCATTCGGCCCTTCGAGCCAGCACCGCCATTCACTGTGATCATGGCTGATCATCCACAATCAGTACCCCATTCCTGCCTTCTCCCCATATCCCCTGACTGCGCTATCTATAAGAGCTCTATCTAACTCTCTCTTAAAAGCATCCAGAGAATTAGCCTCCACTGCCTTCTGAAACAGAAGAATTCCACAGACTCACAACTCTCTGTGTGACAACGTTTTTCCTCATCTCCGTTCTAAATGGCCTACACCTTATTCTTAAACAGTGGCCCCTGGTTCAGGACCCCCAACATCGTGAACATGTTTCCTGCCTCTAGCGTGTCCAAACCCTTAATAATCTTATATGTTTCAATAAGATCTCCTCTCATTCTTATGAAAGTATCTGGGGAGAGGGAGGTTTAGATGGGAATGGATGAGTGAACCAAGGAGTTGTGGAGGGGGCAGTCTCTGTAAAAAGCGGAAAGGAGTGCGGATGTGAAGAGGTGATTATTCTGCTTGGGTAGCTTACAACCTGATGGTATGGACGTTGAATACTCTAAATGAAGTAACCCCCTCCAGATACCTCTTCGCTTTCCTGTGCACTACTTCCTGCACCTTGGTGCATGTCCATTTCTTCCACTATCTTATCCCTCTTGTCCAAACACCCCCTCTCCCCATCCCCTTTCACCTATATCTTTCCATCTGGTTTTATATTTCACTCTTCATTTTTCCTTATCTGACGCCATTTTGACTTTTTTTAATCTCTAGTCTTTGTCATTTGCTCCGGCCATTTGCTAATCAAACCCCGCTCACCAATCCACGTATCACTTGCCAGGCAGTGTCTTGCCACCACCTCCTGTCCAGCATTCCCCACCTATTACAATCAGCGTGAAGAAGGGTCCATACCCAAAATGTTGCCTGTCCATTCCCTCCACAAGATGCTGCCTGACCCGCTGAGTTACTCCAGCACTTTGTGTTATGGAAAGCTACATTACGGCTGCTGGGAACAAAGGTGGACGGGCAAGGAGAAGGCATCAGTTGCTGGTCAACCAAGGGAAGGCGATGGCTGGAGGCCCACAATAGTCTGGGTCTTGCCTGAATTTTGCACCACCCATAACAAATGGAGCATGGACTAGACTTGGAGAATGGTGCCAAAACATGGCACCGCTTGCTTGAGAGATTAGCAGACTATTTCTGTAACATTGTTAATCAGGGAGTGATATGGTGATACTCCACTGGACTGTTTGTAAGAAAATAATTTTGGGTGGCATGGTGGTGCAGCGGTAGAGTTGCTGCCTTAGAGAGCTCACAGCGCAAGAGACCCAGGTTAGATCCTGACTACGGTTGCTGTCTGTACAGAGTTTGGACATTCTCCTCGTGACCATCACAGATCTTCGGTTTCCTCCCATAATACAAAGATGCACAGGTTTGTAGGTTAATTGGCTTGGTATAAGTGTAAATTGTCCCTAGTGTGTGTAGGATTGTGTTAATGTGCGGGGATCACTGGTCAGCGTGGACTCGGTGGGCTGAAGGGCCTGTTTCCGCGCTGTATCTCTAAACTAAACTTCACTGTGCATTTGCACTTTGCACATGTGACAATAAAGCACCATTTAAAAAATTGAAGTTGATGAGAGTGAACCTGGCAATTTATCATGGAACCATACAGCACCAAAAGGGTTTTCAGCCTTTTATGCTGAATATTTCTGTACCTGTGCCATTTAATGGCAAGAGCATTTCTGACAAGACATTAATTGATTTCCTATCACAGGTTCCAGATAAATGAGGATATTTGCTACCCCTGTGAACCGACAGTAAGAAAGGGAATGAATCACTGGCCTGGGGCAATAGTGCCGTTAGTCCATTTTGTTCTTTGTGAAGATTTTCTCTCAAAAACTCACTTTGATGGGAACATTAAGCAATACCAGGTTTTATCCCGTTTTTTGTTCGAGTTAGCAGAACACAAACCAGTGTGCTGGAATTAGTCTGGCAACTCCAGTATCAACAGGCACAAGAATCAGGTATAGTTTCTGAGCTTGATCAGAATGAACCGATCCCTGCCGAGGGACTGTTTCTGTGGACATTGGATGTAAACAATCATGTCTAGTCCCTCTTCACTTCTATCCGTGACACCTCGGCCACTTTGACAGATCCCTGATCCCAAATGGCTGATCTTTACTGTGAATATACAAATCTTCTGCACCCCCATCCCACACCAAGATGGCTTGAGGACCCTTAGCTTCCTCCTTGTCCCAATCAATTATTTTGCAATGACATCAACAGCAAACTCAGCCTCATTCTATTAGAGATAGTTCATTTTTTATCTCATTCATAACTCCTGCAACCTTTTTAGTTTAATTTAGTTTAGGATACAGCGTGGAAACAGAGCCCTACGACTCACGGAGTCCGCGCCAACCAGCGATCCCCGTACATCAACACTATCTTACACACACCAGGGACAATTTACAATTTTACCAAAGCCAACTAACCTACAAACCCATACGTCTCTCTTTAAGAGAAATTTGTTTTTATTTCTCAAACAGTTTGAACGAAAGGACTTCAACTGAATTCCTCTTTCCACGGGTGCTGCCTGACCTGTTCAGTGTTTCCAGCATAAGTTGTTTTGAATTTGGATTTCTACCACCTTTGCAATTACTTTCATTTCCATGTTCATCTGTCCCTCCCATCTCAAATTAATGGCTACTTGGAGGAGGTGAGTAACTGGAATGGTTACACATTCAGCTAAGACAATGTTATAAATATTCCACATTAATTCTGCCAGCATGAGTTCTCTGAAGACATTAGCCCAAGAAAGAGGGCATTATAGAAAAGCTAACTTTAGGTTTATTATTTTGGTCACACGTACTAAGCTACCGTGAACATACTTTGTTTGGCCTTCCATCCAGGCAGATCATACCACACATAAATACATATCGTACATACATCATGGTTGCGCAAAAGATACAAAATAATATAACGTGTGATATGTACACGGTGGCACAGCTGGTAGAGCTGCTAGAGACCTGCACTTGATCCTGATCTCGGGTCCTGTCTGTATGGAGTTTGCATGTTCTCCCCGTGACTGTGTGGGTTTTCCTCGGGTGTTCCAGTTCCTCCCACATCTTAAAGACATGTGGGTTTGTAGGTTAATTGGCCTCTGTAAGTTGTCTCTAGTGTGTCGGGAGTTGATGTTAGAGTGGGAATTGATAGAACTAGTGTATGCATGATTGCTGGTTGGCGTGGACTTAGTGGCTGTACTTTAGACTCTAGACGTTAGACTTACAGCATGGAAACGGGCCGTTTGGCCCACCGAGTCCGTGCCGACCAGTGATATCCTGGTACACTAGTTCCACCCTACACAATAGGGACAATTTACAGAAGCCAATTAACCTACAAATCTGTACGTCTTTGGAGTGTGGGAGAATGTACAAACTCCGTACAGACAGCATCCCTAGTCAGGATGGCACCCGGGTCTCTGGCGCTGTGAGGCAACCACTCTAGCACTGTGCCCATTTCCACACTGTGTCTCCAAACTAAACCTCAAAGAAGTACAAAATCTTAAGGCGAGACCACTTTGTACGGGTGTTGGCAAGCCTATTCACCAGCAGTAAGATATACCTTACGCACACTTATATTTTCCAAGTAGGGAATCCCAGGATAATGGTCCAAAATAGAAACCCTGCTTTATCTCAAGAGAACGAAAGCTGGAGTTAGCTTAAACAGCAAAGACCAGTGATTACTTCTATATTGAGCTTTGGAATCAATTTAGTTCAGTCAATCCAATCTAGTGTATCTAAATTAGATTTAACTTGCCCAAACCAAGTTAAATTCTGGCTGAATGACCTATGGACCCTAGGCCAATGTAGCTTAACTCAAATGTCAACATTGCAACTGGATGTTCTCTGCTGATTCATCGTGTTTAAACCTCTCTTTAAAATATCATATTGTTCCGTTAAATTGATTCATGCTCTCTATCCACCATTAAGCAATATTTATTTTATGATAGACCAAAATGCTGGAGTAACTCAAAGGGTCAGGCAGCATCTCTGGAGAAAAGGAATAGATTCTTCAGATTGAAGAAGGATCTCGACACAAAACATCACCTGTTTCTTTTCTCCAGAGATGCTGCCTGACTCGCTGAGTTCCTCCAGGATTTTATGTCCATCTTCAGTGCTAAACCGCATCTGCTGTTCCTCCCTACACAACATTTATTTTACCTGTTTTTCCAGTTAGATCCTCCACTTGCTTACATACTTATGATATCATTTCACCATCAGCTGGTCACTACTTTGTTCATACATCACTTCTATTTAATTAAGAGGGAAATTAAAAAAGAAGTAGGTTAAAATGAAGCTGCCCGATCCACTGTAGTAAATGGGTTTCATTAAGATTAATGGAAGGCCAGTTTTCATTCTGCAATACACAAGCTGCTGACACCAGGATTATCAAGCAGCAGAAGATTGAAATTCAAATGGGAAATAGTTGAACTTTGGCCATTTCCCCCTGGGACCACTTGTATGGAGGTGAAAAGAATCCGTGGCTGATACTCTTGCTTGTCTTCAGCACCAGCGACCAAAATTAAATTTCTTGCCAAAATATTTTAACTTGAAACAGTTAAGCTCACAATCATTGATTCTGAGAGTCAGATGAGGGGCTGATACGCCCTGTTCAAATACGCTCCTTTCACCTCTGCAAACGCAATTTTCCGGAGGATGTGAAGATCTTGTCCAAAGGAAACTTCCCGAGAATTGGGAACAGTTTGATATCTGAGATTCTACACCTGTCAATTGGCAAGCATTGTTTGATGTCAGCTTTGGGGTTTAACGCAAGGCCCACTTCATATTCCACTTGGGAACCTTATAATCCAATGTTATGAACATTGCGCTCTAAGATTTTAAGTAAATAACCAATAAACTCTCCTCTTTTGTTTCTCCTCCCTCTCTAGTGTTTAGTTTAGCTTAGTTTATTGTCACAGTGTAAAGCTTTTTGCTGCGTACTAACCAGTCAGTGGAAAGACAATACATGCTTACAATCGAGCCATCCATTGTGTACAGATGCAGGATAACGGCTATAATGTTTAGTGCAAGATAAAATCCAGTAGAGTCCGATTAAAGATATTCCAAGGGTCTTGAAGTAGATAGTAGGTGTTTACTGCTTTCTGGTTGTTCATAGGATGATTGAGTTGCCTAATAACAGATGGGAAGAAACTGTCTCTGAATCTTGCGGAATGCGTTTTCACACTTCTGAACCTCTTGCCTGGTGAGAGGAAGGAGAAGAGGGAGTGACTGAGGTGAGACTCATCTTTGATTATGCTGGTGGCCTTGCCGAGGCAGTGTGAAGTGTAGATGGAGTCAATGGAAGGGAGGTTGGTTTGTGTGATGGTCGGGGCTGCGTCCATAATTCCCTGCAACTTCTTGGGGTCTTGGATGGAACTGTTCCAAACCATGCTCTGATGCATCCCGATAAAATGCTTCCGACCCAGTTCCCCACCTGAATGCACACCCATTTCTCCCACTATTCTGCCCAGCTCTTTCCTTCCCATGTCTTCCACTTACATCCATTCCTGAGCCTTCAAAATTCATTATCTCTTTATCTCACAGCATTTTGATTCCGTTTCATCTCTGGAATGTATCCACATATCTGCCAAATAATATCCACCTATCACTTGCCTGTCTTTGACACCCCCCCCCCTCTCTTCCAGCCTCTCCACCCCCACTCCCCCCCCCACCACAATCAGTGTGAAGAAGGGTCCCGATCCGAAAAGTTGCCCCTCCACGTTCTTCAGAGATGCTGCCTGACCAGCTGAATTGCTCCAGCACTCAGTGATATTTTTGCCAAACTGTTAAGCTCTTGGATGCTTCTAGGGCTGAAGAGTATCAACAATGTGCCAGAAATTTATCGAGAGGACCAAGTCTCCAGCGCTACACTCTTGCAAACTTAATTTCTGAATAAATTACTTGTGGCACTTAAGAACTGTCTTTAGGGATGTGACTGCAAGTCTAATTTCCTCTTTTCTCAACACTTGATATTGCAGCGCTGAATATCATTTTCATCAATTTTCATCAGGCTATTCCATCACATTATATCTTTGAAAAGATTAAAGTTATAATTCTTACTTTCCAAAACGTTGGCAAGTGAGAGGGAAAATAGTAAATAGCAGGGCTGGCTCCAATGCTAAGGGGATTTACTAGAAATGGCTCAACAATATTACCACAACAGCAGAAACATATTGCAATTTGTATTTTGCCTCTGACTCAGACTGGTGATAATGGGCAGATGTAAATAGCGTGTGTAATTGGAACATATATCAAGTCTGCCATTTTAAGAGCAAACCCATAAGCCCCTGTCCCACTTAGGCGATTTTTTTCGGCGACTACAGACAACTAGGCTTTCACCACTTGGTCCTTTGGGTGACGCTTGTATGGTCGTGCGTAGTCTCCTCAAGTTGCCTAAAGAGTCGTAACATTTTTCTGGTCGCTGCTGGATTTTGAAATGTTCAAAACTTTTCTGCGACTGTGGGCTTGGCGTAGCTTGTCTTCTCCTGTCATAGATTGTCGCCAGGATGATGCAGGTTGTCGTCAGGTGACGTTGGTTGTCACCGGGTGCTGACTTCAGTGAATTCCAATGGCGACTACCTACGTCAACCTCCGTCAACCGGCGACAGGTACCGGCAACTGAATTGTCTTCAGTTGTCGTCAGTTGTCGTTGCTTGTCATAGCTTGTTGTCGCTGGACATAGGTTGACTTTGGTTGTAGTAGGTTGTTGTCTGTGTGGTCGTAGGTTGTCATAGGTGTGGTCATAGGTGGACGTCCTAATGGGTCGTTGGTTGTCGGTAGCTTGTCGTAGCTTGACGTCGACATTGCCGTGGGGGGGTCCAGTCGCCTCTTTTTCGGCGACCTCCTACGACCGTGACAGTCGCCGTTAGTCGCCGAGAAAATCACCTAAGTGGGACAGGCCATTTAGTAAATTGAACCAGAAATCAACTCAGGGTCAGTGATGTGATTAGAACTCTTCTGAATTCCACAGTCTTTTCCTCAGAGAGTTTCCAGAACTTTGTACCAACTGAGTATATATTAACTATAAGCTTTAATTACAGTTGTGACTTTGGAACCAAATACTGTACATGTGTATTATTGAATAGACAAACCAAAACAAAAGATTGACAACATAGAATTAAAAGCAGAAAATGGTGGAAAGAGCATCTACATTCTTTGTTTGTTTGCATTTGCATAGAGAATGGTATCAGTTTGCCAAAAAGTGGCAATAAACTAAACTAAACTAGATTAGTCGGTGGCACAGCGGCGCAGCTGTAGATTTGTTACCTTACAGCGCCAGAGACCCGGGCTCCATCCAGACTGCGGGGTTTGTACGTTCTCCCTGTGACCGTGTGGGTTTTCTCCGGGTGCTCCAGTTTCCACCCACATTACAAAGACATGCAGATTCGTAGGTTAATTGGTTTCTGTAAATTGTCCCAAGTTTGTAGGATCACACTAGCATACTGGGGGGGGGGGGGGGGGAATCGCTGGCCAACATGGACTGGTTGGGCCAAAGGGCCTGTTTCCACTCTGTACCCCTTAAAACTAAAACTAAATGGGTCCAATGAGATGATGCAAATAATCCATTGCATTTAATATTAAAATCTGTGTCTTTTTCATGCATGTTTCAGGACTACCTTCCTGAATGCATCACAAACACAGCCACTCTTTATCAAACAGCAAATGTGTTGGATTTGATGTTAACTGAGAGGATAATTTATATCCTGGCCAGTTGTGTGTGGAGATCAGTCAGCCTCAGTAAGCAGGCCTCAGCTGTCTGGCTTCGGCCCAGAGATTTATTTTCAGTGGGGCTGCTTGCAAGCTTCAGAAGCAAAAGGCTGTCCGTACATTCTCCTTATTTTTGCATTTTATAATTTAGAAGCATAAAATACTTCTTAAAAAAAACTTACTTTAATATTCTGATAAATATTCCCCACCAGAAAGGCAAACCGAAGGAGAATGAAAGCTATTGGAAATAATCACTCCTTACAGGCTTGGACGGCAGAATGGCGCAGCGGTAGAGTTACTGCCTTACAGCGCCAGAGACCCGAGTATGATCCTGACTACGGTTGCTGGCCGTACGGAGTTTGTACCTTCCCCCTGTGACCGCCTGATGCTCCAGTTTCCTCCCACGCTCCAAAGACATGCAGGTTTGTAGGTTATTTGGCTGAGGTAAAAATTTGTAAATTGGCCTCAGTGTGTCGAATAGTGCAAGTGTACGGGATATTCGCGCAGTGAACAAAGTTATTCACTATATCTCTACGCATGATCATAATAATAAATCAATAGCAATACCAATAGAGTTTGGCGATTTTTAGGCGAGTGCAGGAGACTCTGCCCTTGCCACATGGTCGCTACATGGTCCCCCCATGTTCGCTGGTGGTCTCTGCTGAGTCTCCTTCACGGTCGCGGGTAGATCCCGCATTCTGGGAACTAATCGCGGCTTCAGAATGGTCGCCGCAAATCTTTCAACGTGTATCACCTTGGATTTGCACCGTGTGAATTTCACACAGCGCTCCCCCGCTTTCCCTGGCCCCCGCCTTTGCGATGTGTTTGTGTATGTGTGACACTCGCCGTTCCAGTTCCCGTTTTTTCAGGCGAGTGCTGCGAACTTGACAGTCGCCGGCAGTCCGCTGAAAAATCGCCCAAGTGGGACAGGCCCTTTAATGTATTAGGGAAAACATTTCCAAAAATACTATTGATCAAAATCAACTCATATTCGGTTGGTCCAACAATTCACATTCGTTTCAGCCACATTGGGATGAAGGGTCACCGACTTGATTCTCTTTCCACAGATGCTACCCAACTTGAAGGTTTTTTTAAAAATTCACATGGGGCAAATCCAAGGTGATACACGTTGAAATTTTTGCGGCAACCATTCTGAGGCCGCAACTAGTTCCCTGAATGCGGGAACTACTCGCGACCATGAAGGAGCCTCACATTTTCTGCCTATGTTTCAGATTTACAGCATCTGCATTATTTTTACTTTATAACAAAGATAACCAGTTATGTTGTGTGGAGTTGGCTGTGGCTTTATTGAATGGTAGACTGGACTTGTGGGTCTGTGTGGCCATCTCCTGCTTCTAACCGTATCTCCTCTCACAACCACGACAAACTGTGATGAATGTATAATGCGACTTTATAACCTGCGAATGATTGAATGATGGGCATCCCAGATCTGGATGTGAATATGCGATCAGTTGAAAAGCAACCCATTTTTGCATCAGCTTTTACTGCAATAAATGGGCAAAGGTGCCAAATGGAAGGAGCATTTGTAGACTACATGAAATGGAGTAGTTCAAGACGATGGCGCAGATAGTCCATGGTGACCCCCAGGATATTGATGGTTCAAGGATTCAATAGTTTAGTTTAGTTTAGAGATACAGCACGGAATCAGGCCCTTCGGCCCACCGAGTCCGCACCAACCGGCGATCCCCACACATTAACACTATCCTACACACACTGGGGACAATTTACATTTATACCAAGCCAATTAACCTACAAACCTGTACGTCTTTTGAGTATGGGAGGAAACCGAAGATCTCGGAGAAAAGGCACGGAGTCATGGGGAGAATGTACAAACTCCGTACAGACAGCACCCGTAGTCGGGATCGAACCCGGGTCTCCGACACTGCAAGTGCTGTAAGACAGCAACTCCCCCGCTGCACCAACGTGCCGCCCTCTATTCAATGGTGCTTTATTGTCACGTGGGCACTGCACAGTGAAATTATTTTTGCATCGATCACACATGCACGAGTCGCCATATTTTGGTGCCATTTACAAGAAGTCCAAAGTCCGGTCCATGCGCTCGATGTACTGGAGTGGCTCCTGATCCAGGTAAGCCCCAGGCTGCTGCAGGGCCTCCTCTGTCGCCCTCAGCCTGCTCAACCCACGAACCAACGTCCCTCTCCTCGCCCGACTGCCTTTGTGTCCTGACCTTGAAGGGGCTGGAGGCAACACCTCGATCCCCCTCCTACCTGCCCACTCCTCGAGTCCGTCGTCATCTTCGACTCTGGGGCTGAGCTTGGCGGCTTCCGTGACTCCCCCCTGTAGATGGGGGCTTGGCAAATGGCAAAGCCATTCAATTGGGTGAAAGATTGAAAGATCCAACTTGAAAACAGGCCATTTGCCCACCCGAGACCACACTGACCATCGATCGATCGCCTGTTCACTCTCTCAAATGCAATTAAGAATGGGCGTTAAACTCCGACCTAATAATCAGTTCTCACATCACACAAGAACATAAGAAATAGACACCAAAATATCTCTGACGGCATCAACTGAAAAAAATGAAAAATAGTGGCGGTCTCAGTCCCAGTAATGGAATTAATCAAGAGTTCCTTTAGTGACGGGAAGTTTCTCTAAATTATTCAAGACATGCACTTACTGTAATAGTGAATAATAACTAACGTTATTACATTCTTCAAGGAGCTATTAGAGTTCTATTCATAGCTTTGTGTCTCCTTCAGAAAATACTACAGTAATGGAAAATTACGCTTGAAAGATGCCTCTAGTCTATATTACAAAAAGTAATTTTCTGAGTTTGGTATTTATATTTGACACATTATTTTATGATATTGTATGTTGACCTTTAGGTTGAACGGAATCTGGAGCTGTCACTCACTGCAGGAATATCTTCCGTCTGAGATGCTGCTGTAACTACAGTATTTAAGTGATGGGGAAAGTTAGTTAGTGGTGACCCCAGGATATTGATGGTGAGGGCTTGGCCAATGATAATGGCATCAAATTGATTTAAAGATTGTAAGATACAAACTTGGAACCAGGCCCTTCGGCCCATCCAGTCCACATCCACCATAGATCACCCGTTCACACTGGTTCACACCAGTTCTGTGTTATCCCACTTTCTCATCCACTCCTTACACATGAGGGGCAGCTTACAGAGGCCAATCAACCTGCCAACCCGCACGCCTTTGAGATGCGGGAGGAAACTGGAGCACCCACGCGGTCATAGGGAGAACGTGGAGAACTTCACACAGACAGTACCAGAGGTCAGGATTGAAGCATGGTCTCTGGCACTGTGAGACAGCAGTTCTACCAGCTGTGCCTTTGTGCCACCCCAATGTCAAGGGTGTGTGGCTGCGGGATTGGTCATTACCTGGTACTTGTCGGCATTAATGTTACTTGCTAATTATCAGCCGAGGCCAGAATGCCATCAAGGTCACGCTGCAGGTAGCAATGGAGACCGTCACTTGACAAGGAGTTGGAAATGGAATTAAATATCCACATTTCTCACCTCATGATGGAACAAAGGTTATAGTTGAAGATGGGAATTTGCTCATCAGGCATTGGAATTACCTCAATTATTGAGGGCTGGGACTGATCATCTGAAAAGATGCATTTGTCTCCAACCTGTTAGAGTCATCAAAAAATTGTCCTACTATGTGCAGAAAACAATATTCAGCAGAATTCCTATAAATTGCCCTCGTGGCCATCAATTTTCTACTTGCCACGTATGAAATATCCCTACACATTTACCACAGAGGTGATTGGGGATGATTCAGGGTTAGGATTCTGTTTAGAATCAGAGAGATGGTTAGTCCACATACTGTACACAGTTGAATTCAATGGTTTGGAAAGCTAACGATGTTGAGGGCATTGTAAATGGGATACTCGTACAGAGATAGGTGATGCTCGCTGTTTATTTCTTAAAAGCTCTGATCCACATTTAAATTTAAAAAGGGGGCCCACTTATGTCTAAGCCAGGCCATCATAGATATGGATATTTTCCATACAAAATGAAAACATGTAACACAAGAGATTTATTAGCCACACATTTATCAAATTCCACTCTGTCTTTTCTCGACCAGTTTTCTGAACAGTAATATTCACGGCAAAACATTCACATCAGTTAAATGAGACCTACATATAGAGCAATGTTCTGAATAGTGGACATTTTGTACAACCCATGAATGTTTTGGATTGACATTTGAACTAAGCTCATATCATTTCACAGAGTAGTGAATAGGAAGGTAGACGAAAGTGCTGGAGAAGCTGAGCGGGTGCGGCAGCATCTATGGAGCGAAGGAAGTAGGCAACGTTTCGGTCCGAAACCGTTCTTCAGACTGATGTAGGGTGGGGTGGGAAGGGGGGGGAGAAGAAAGGAAGAGGAGGAGCCAGAGGACTGAGGGAGAGCTGAGAAGGGAGGAGACAATATGGGCTACCGGAAATTGGAGAAGTCAATGTTCATACCGCTGGGGTACAAACTGCCCAAGCGAAATATGAGGTGCTGCTCCTCCAATTTCCGGTGGTGCTCACTCTGGCCATGGAGGAGGCCCAGGACAGAAAGGTCGGATTCGGAATTGGAGGGGGAGTTGAAGTGCTGAGCCACCGGGAGATCAGGTAGGTTATTGCCGACCCAGTGGAGGTGTTCGGCGAAGCGATCGCCAAGCCTACGCTTGGTCTCACCAATATAGATCAACTGACATCTAGAGCAGTGGATGCAATAGATGAGGTTGGAGGAGGTGCAGTTGAACCTCTGTCTCAGTCAACCTCTTGGAACCCTTGCTTGGGTCCTTGAATGGAGTCGAGGGGGAGGTAAAGCGACAAGTGTAGCATTTTTTTGCGGCTGCAAGGGAAAGTGCCCGGGGAGGGGGTGGGAAGGGTGGGAAGGGAAGAATTGACCAGGGAGTTACGGAGGGAACGGTCTTTGTGGAGAGCAGACGGTGGGGGGGGGGGATGGTAAGATGTGGCGAATGGTGGGGTCATGTTGGAGGTGGCGAAAATGATGGAAGATGATTTGTTGTATGTGACGGCTAGTAGGGTGGAAGGTGAAGACTAAGGGGACTCTGCCCTTGTCACGAGTGGGGGGATGGGGAGAGAGAGCAGTGTTGCGGGGTATTGAAGAGACCCTGGTGGGTGCCTCATCTATAGTGGGGGAGGGGAACCCCTGTTCCCTGAAGAATGAAGACATTTCCGATGCCCTGGTGTGGAACACCTCATCCTGGGAGTGAATAGGAAGTTAGTTTTGCCTTGATTATCTTATACTATACTACAAGGTATCATCTACAGCAATCTATAAAGCAGGAGGAATAGATTAATTTAAATGAAGTGAAATTGGGATGTTTTCCTTGTAATCATGCTTTTTTAATATATGAAAGAAAGTTATTTTCATAAGTTCATATGTTTTCGGAACGGAATTAGGCCATTCAGCCCATCAAGACTACTCTACCATTCAATCATGGCTGATCTATTTTTCAATATCTATCTATATCAACCCCAATGTCCCCATAACCCCTGACACCTGCACTAATCAAGAATTTGTCAATCTCCCCTTTAAAAATATCCATTGACTTGGCTTCCACAGCCTTCTGTGGCAATTAATTCCGCAGATTCACCACCCTCTGACTAAAGAAAATCCTCCTCCATTTTGATGTAATACAAAGCTCTTTCAAATATATTTAAAATACGACCCAACAATTAGTATTCTCAGAAATGCACATACATAAATAATTTATATACAGATTCTGAGCTATACTGAGCCCAGAATAGTAGGATTAGATTTGATGAGGGGACAACTTCACCAATTATCAGAGCAGATCAAAATGAAGAAGCAATTAATCTTGATTGCCATTATTATAATTCTCATGTGTAGGAAGGAAGTGCAGATGCTGGTTTAAACCGAAGATAGATACAAAAAGCTGGAATAACTCAGCGGGTCAGACAGCAGCCCCGGAGAAAAGAAATAGATGATGTTTCGGGTCTCGACCCGAATAACTACCTGGAAGATCGCAGAGCAGCAGCAGGCAGACCAGCAAGTGAGTGCATTGGATGAGACATCTCAATTAGTTGAGTGGGTAGTTGAGTTGATTAGACAAAATTAAGTTCAGGTCTTGGGGAGCAGCCTTGTTGAGGGGAAGTGCGAGTCTTTGGCTCAAGAGTCTTCGGCAAGGAGGCTTCACTTGCATCGGCTGTGTGTTTAATTTAAATAGTTACACTTGTGGTGGCAGGAATGTTATTGCAGTGCATTTGTTGCAGGGTGTGGGAAGTCAGGGGCACTGCTGGTGTCACTGGCCACGACACCTGTGGGGACCGTGTCCAGATGCAGCTCTTCAAGGACCGGGTTAGGGAGCTGGAGCAGCAGCTGGATGACCTGCGGTCCATCTGTGACAACGAAAGCTGCCTGGACAGGACCTACAGTCAGGTCGTCACTCCAAGAGTGCAGGAGGTGTGACGGAAAGGAAGCAGATGAAGCGAGTGCAGGAGACCTTGGTGGAAGTACCTCTTGAAAACAGCTAGGCCCACTTGGGAGCTGTCGGGGCAGACGACACTTCCAGTCCGAGCAACGGCAGGTCTGTGACTCGAATCATGGTGCTGAGGCTCGACCGGCGAGACCGACGTCAGGCAGAGCCATAGTGGGTGACTCCATTGTTTGAGCTGTGGCAACAGGTGAGAGTCAAGGAAAGTGTGTTGCCTCCCTGGTGCCAGGGTCCAAGATGTCTCAGACCGACTTAAGAGGGAAGGTGAACAGCAGGAAGTAGTTGTGCATGTAGGCTGCAACGTGAGTATGGAGAACTAGGTAGGAGGCTGAAAAGCAAGACTTCTAGTGTGGTTATCTCTGGGTTGCTTCCAGTACCTCGTGCTAATGAGGAACAGGGAGATAGGGGATCTGAATGTGGGGCTGAGGAGTTGGTGCAGGGGGCAGGGATTTAGATTTCTAGATCACTGGAATCTCTTCTGGGGCAGGGGTGACCTGTACAAAAGGGATGGGTTGCACCTTAATTGGAAGGGGACCGACATTCTGGCAGGCAGGTTTGCTCGTGCTACACGGGTGGGTTTAAATTAAACTGTGTGGGGGAGTGGAGTCGACAACGTGGTGGCGTATGTATGCAGTTAACGGGAAAGAGAGCGTAGGAAAGGTCACGTTTAAACTAACAGGGCAGGGGGATGGGAACCAATGCAAGGAGACAGAGATAAGAGGAGGGCAGAAGCAAAAGGTAAAAGGGATATAAAAAAACTAACCTGAAAAATTTGTGCCTTAATGCGAGGAGCATTTGAAATAAAATGCGCAGTTAGTAGTTAAGGGATATGATATAGTTGGAATTAGGGAGCATAGCTCCAGGGTGACCAAGGCTGGGAGCTAAACATGCAGGGGTATTTGATATTCATGATGGATAGACAGAAAGGAAGAGGAGATGGGATGGCATTGCTGGTCAAAGGGGAGATTAATGCAATAGCAAGGAGAGACAATAGCTTGGATGCTCTGGAATCGGTACGAGTAGAGCTGCGAAATAGCCAAGGGCAGAAAACGCTTGTCGGAGTTGTTTACAGACCACCAAACAGCAGTAGGGAGGTTGGGGATAGCATTAAGCAGGAAATTAGGGATGTATGCAGCAAAGGTACAGCAGTTATCATGGGTGACTTTAATCTACATATAGATTGGGCCAACTAAATTGGTAACAGAATTTCCTGGAATGTATATGGGATGGGTTTTTAAACCAAAATGTCGAGGAACCAACTAGAGGGCCGGCCATCCTAGACTGGGTATTGGGTAATGAGGAAGGATTAGTTAGCGATCTTGTTGTGCAAAGCCCCTTGGGCAACTGACCATAATATGGTGGAATTCTGCATTATAGGATGGAGAGTGATACAGACTCGGTTCCTGAACTTGGATAAAGGAGACTTTGAAGGTATGAGACGGGAATTGGCTAGGATAGACTGGCAAATTATCTTAAAGGGTTGACAGTGGAGATGCAATGGCTACGATTTAAAGACCGCAAGGATGAACTCCAGAAATTGTACATCCTTGTCAGGCAAAAAAATAAAACTGGGAAGGCGGCTCAACCATGGCTGACGAGGGAAGTCAAGGATAGTGTTAAAGGCAAGGAAGAGGCATATAAATTGGCCAGAAGAAGCGGAAAACCAGAGGACTGGGAGAAATTTAGAATTCAACAGAGGAGGGCAAAGAGGTTAATTAACAGGGGACAGAAAAGTATGAAAGAAAGCTTGCGGGAAAAAGTTTCTATAGGTATGTAAAAAGGAAAAGGTTTGTGAAGATGAATGTAGGTCCCTTACAGTCAGAGACAGGTGAATTTATAATAGGGAAACGAGGTAATGGCAGAACAGTTAAACGAGTACTTTAGTTCTGTCTTCACAAAGGAAACCATCTCCCTGAAATACTACGGGACCGAGGATTTAGTGGGAGGGAAGAACTGAAGGGAATCCACATTGGTCAGAAAATTATGTTAGGTAAACTTTTGGGACTGGAGGCAGATAAATCCCCAGGGCCAGATGGTCTGCACCCCAGAGTACTCCAGGAGGTGGCCCTGGAAATTGTGAATGTATTGGTGATCATTTTCCAATGTTCTCTCGACTCTGGATCAGTTCCTGGAGACTGGAGGGTAGCCAATGTAACTCCACTTTTTAAGAAAGGAGAGAGAGAGAAAACAGGGAATTATAGACCAGTTAGCCTTACATCGGTAGTGGGGAAGATGCTCGAGTCGATTGTTAAAGATGTAATAGCAACGCATTTGGAAAGCAGTGATGGGATCGGTCAAAGTCAGCATTGATTTATGAAAGGGAAATCATGCTTGGCTAATCTTTTGGAATTTTTTGAGGATGTAGCAAGTAGAATGGTTAAGGGAGAGCCAGGGGATGTGGCGTATCGGGACAAGGTCTCACACAAGAGATTAGTGTGCAAAATTACAGCATGGTATTGGGGATAAGGTATTGACATGGATAGAGAACTGGTTGGCAGACAGGAAGCAAAGCGTAGGAGTTACCAAGTCCTTTTCAGAATGGCAGGCAGTGACTAGTGGGGTGCCGCAAGGCTCGGATCTGGGACCCCAGTTGTTTACAATATATATTTTACCCAGAGAATTGTGAATCTGTGGAATTCTCTGCCACAGAAGGCAGTGGAGGCCAATTCACTGGATGTTTTCAAGAGAGAGTTACATTTAGCTCTTAGGGCTAAGGGGATCCAAGGATATTGGGGGGAAAAAGGCAGAACGAGGTACTGATTTTGGATGGTCAGCCATGATCATATTGAATGGCGGCGCTGGCTCGAAGGGCTGAATGGCCTTCTCCTGCACCGATTTTTTATGTTTTTAAAGGCTCTCGACCTGGAACGTCAACTATTCCTTTTCTCCAGAGCTGTCGTCTGACCCACTGAGCTACTCCAGGTTTTTGAGTTTATCTTCACCATAAATCTTGTATCTGTAATTCAGTCTTTCATTGTATATAGGCATCATTATGCTAAGCAAGGCATCACCTCTCTGCAAGGAGGTGTTGTGCATTCAGAAGCCATTCGAGATTTCATTAAACAGTGCATTTGCAGGATTGGCAATGGGCTTACAACTTTATGCTGGGTCACCTTTGACAATAAGTGGGCGGTGGTTTCTTTCTGAGAATCAGAACCTTACAAAGTGAACCAACTCCAGTGAACCTTATGGGCGGCACAGTGGCGGAGCGGTAGAGCTGCTGCTCTACAGCGCCAGAGACCCAGGTTCGATCCTGACCACGGGTGCTGTCTGTATGGAGTTTGCATGTTCTCTCTGTGACTGCTTGGGTTTTCTCCGGGTGCTCCAGGTTCCTCCCACACTCCAAAGACGTACAGGTTCGTAGGTCAATTGGTTTCAGTAAAAAATTGTAAATTGTCCCTTGTGTGTAGGATAGTCAGTGAAGGGGGTGATCGCTGGTCGGCGCGGACTTGATGGGCAGAAGGGCCTGTTTCCACGCTGTATGTCTAAAGTCTAACTCTCCCTGCAGCCACCATCTACTTTAAGAATCACGCAGCACACAACTGATGCTACCCCTGTTGTTATATAACCTGCATTGAATATACATGCTGCTGCATGTGGAAGAATGCCAACCTCTAACACAGGGCATTCTCTCAAACTGCTTTTCCTGAGCAGTTAGCATTAGGTAATTAACACTTTGCAGATGGATCTTCAACAAACAATGGCATGGCTCGCATACTAATTTTTATTTCATTGGTTACTATGGCAATGACCAAACGGAGGGGCTGGAATTCATTCCTTTCTCGCCTGCCTCGGGAGACTGCCTTCCTTCAGCTGTGCTCCTTCCATCTGGGAGCTGCTTTGTGAGCGTGTTTACTGCGACTGTGGCTTATTGTACATGAACTGCAACGGAGTGCATGTGCGTCACTATGCCTGCGCAGAATTGGAATCAGCTACTCCTTGCCCACCTCATCAATAAGACATAGTCTGCCAACCAGGCAAAGTAACAGCTGCAGCTCCGGGGCAGGTAAGATTCCACTCCAGTTGATAAAACGGCAAGCGCAGGAAAATCCTGCTCAGAACTAATATTGTTGACCATGTTGAAAAAAGATACAAAGTGCTGGAGTAACTCAATGCGTCAGACCGGTTCACTGGAGACCATGGATAGGTGATGTTTTGTGTCAGGACCCTGGAGACCATGGATAGTTGACGTTTTGTGCTGAGACCCTTCTTCAGACTGATTGTAAGGTGGAATGGGTGGAGGGAGCCATTGTTAACCATTTCACCTCTCCTTCCCATTCCCATACGGGTTTGCTCCATTGCCAGAGAGTGGCCACACCCAAACTGGAGGACTAGCACCTCACATTCAGCTTGGATAGTTTATAACCCAATGGTATGAAAATTGACTTTGAACATTTTGGATTATCTCACAACCCCTCCCCTCCCCCACCAACTTTCCTCTTCTCTCCCCTGTGCCCCACCTGGGTTCCCACCAATTTTCCCCCTCCAGCCACTATCCACCCTCTGGCTTTACAATCCACAGCTTCTCAATCCTGTTTCACACCTTTCTTTCTTACTTCCTTATCTTCAGCTTTTATTCCAACCAGCTGCCTGTCACCCATCCTTTTTCTCCAGAGATGCTGCCTGACCTGCTGAGTATTTTCCAGAGATTCTACCTGACTCACTGAGTTACTTCAGCCTGTTGTGTTCTTTGCAAGATTCCAGCATCTGCAGTTCCTTATGTCCTCATGGGTCTGAGCTATAGGGAGAGGTTGAGCAGGCTGGCATTCTATTCCTTCGAGCGCAGGAGCATGAGGGGTGATCTTACAGAGGTGTGTAAGATCAAGAGAGGAATAGATTGGGTAGATGCACAGAGTCTCTTGCCCAGAGTAGGTGAATCGAGGTCTAGAGGACATAGGGGAAAAGATTTAATAGGAATCTGAGGAGTAACTTATTCACACAAAGGGTAGTGCGGGTATGGAACAAGCTGCCAGAGGAGGTAGTTGAGGCTGGGACTATCCCAACATTTAAGAAACTGTTGGACAGGTACATGGATAGGACGGGTTTGGAGGGATATGGACCAAATGCGGGCAGGTGGGACCAGTGTAGCTGGGACATGTTGGCTGGTCTGTTTCTATGCTGTACTCCATGACTCTATGACACTCCTAAACTTGTCTTTCGTTGGTGTGTTTGTTGATCCTATTAGTTATTTATTCAATGCAATTTTCTCTCTTCCTGCTGCCATTTCCCCCTTTCATGTTCCCCTTTGTTGAAATAGAGGCACAATGGTTGGAGCCAGGCAGGTCATGTGTTGTCACGTGTAAGTGGTGGTGAAAGTAGTGATATCCTCCTGTCACAATAGACAGGTAAAATGTGCACGTGCTTTCATTTGTTCAGGGAAGGATAATCTACAGGAAGGAACTGTAGATGCTGGTTTACAGCGCGTTCCCAGCCCCCTTCTTTACTCATTGTGCAGCCATGTACAAATCTAATTCAATTTTCAAATTCGCAGCCGAAACCACCATTGTGGGCCGGATACCAAATAATGATGAGACGGAGTACAGGAATGAGATTGAGAACCTCGCATTGCGGTGTCGAGACAACGTCCTTTCTATCAACGTCAGCAAGACAAAGTAGATAGTGATTGACTTCAGGAAGTGAAGCGGCACACATACTCGTTTGCATTGACACCGCCAAAGTAGAGATGGTTCAAAACTGCAAATTCTTAGGAGTCAATATCACCAACAACTGCTCCTGGACCAGTCATATTGAAGCAATGAAAAAGAAAGCACACCAATGTCTCCTTAGAAGGCTTGGGAAGTTTGTCCCCTACAACTCTGTCCAGCTTCTACAGATGCACCATAGAAAGCATTTTATCAGGATGCATCACAGCTTGGTTTGGGAACAGCTCAACCAAGACCGCAAGAAATTGCAGCGAATTGTGGACGCAGCCCAGGCCATCACACAAACTAATCTGTTAAAGAAGGAACTGCAGATGCTGGAGAATCGAGGGTACACAAAAAGGTTGGAGAAACTCAGTGGGTGCAGCAGCATCTAAGGAGCGAAGGAGATAGGCGACGTTTCGGGTTATTTATTTGCAACGTCGCCCATCTCCTTCGCTCCTTAGATGCTGCTGCACCCGCTGAGTTTCTCCAGCCTTTTGTGTACCCACACAAACTAACCTTCCTTCTATTGACTCCATTTATACCTCACACTGCCTCAGCAAGGCCAGCAGCATAATCAAGGATGAGTCGCACCCTGGCCATTCCCTCTTATCCTCTCTCCCATCAGGCAGAAGGTATAGAAGTGTGAAACCGCACACCTCCAGTTTCAGGAGCAGTTTCTTCCCAGCTGTTATCAGGCAACAGAACCATCCTACCACCAGAGAGCAGTGCTGAACTACTATCGACCTCTCTGGTGACCCTTGGAGCATCCTTGATCGGACTCTGATGGCTTAACCTTGCACTAAATTCCTTAATGTATTTATACACTGCAAATGGCTCGATTGTGATCATGTATAGTCTCTCTGCTGACTAGATAGCATGCAACAAAAGCTTTTCACTGTACCTCAGTACACGTGACAATAAACTAAACTGAAACCTTTCGTTTAAACCAGGCCTACCGGGAGGAGGTGGCTGATCTGGCACTCTGGTGTCAGGACAACAGCCTCCTCTTGAACATCAAAAAAACTAAGGAGCTGATCGTGGACTTTAGGAGGGCACATCATCCGAGGACGTACACACCATTGAGGATAAATGGGGATACTGTGGATAGGGTGAGGTGTTTTAAATACCTGGGAGTCCACATCTCTGAGGATATGATATGGACATCACACGCTGCAGCACTCGTGAGTAAGGCAAGGCAGCGCCTTTACCACCTCAGGCAATTGAGAAAATTCAGAGTGTCTGAAGTCCTCCAGTGCTTCTACTCAGCAGTTGTGGAAAGCATCTTGTCCAAAAATATTACAATCTGGTTTGGGAATTGCTCTGCCCAGGACAAGAAGGCTCTGCAGAGAGTAGTGCGTTCGGCCGAACGCACTATGGGAACTTCACTCGCCCCTCTGCAGGAACTACACATCAGGAGATGCAACTCCAGAGCCAATAAGATAATGGGAGACCCCTTCCACCCCTGCAACGGACTGTTCCAGCTGCTACGGTCAGGCAAACGCCTCCGTTGCCGTGCTGTGAGAACGGAGAGGATGAGAAGGCGTTTCTTCCCCGAGGCCATTCGGACTGTAAACTCCTATCTCACCAGGGACTAACTTTACTGTACCACTCTACTGCTTTTTAAAAAATTGCTGGGGCTTTTTCCCCTTTTCCCTTCCGTCCACAATATTTAATATGTAAAAGAATATGTGATTCTGTTCCATTCTGTTTGTAATTTGTTTGTTTTTTGCACAATTCATGAGCTTTGCCACTTTTCATTTCACTGCGCATCTCGTATGTGTACGTGACGAATAAACTTGACTTGAACTGAAGATAGTCACGAAATGCTGGAGCAACTCAACGGGTCTGGATAATCTGCATGCCTTCTGCTTCACCAGGGAAACATGCCAAAACTGCATTATAGGCGGCAAGCAGACCTGCATCAATCCTATCTAACCATGACAGACTCCTGCCTAGAAATCCATCCTCTATTGATAGGACCAAGCATGCTTTATTGCAGTGATGCGCATTCTGCTTTGCCAACCAAGTCTCACTTTATTGAAGTCGGTTGAAAGATTTTTTTTATTGAACTGATTGAAAGATACAGCATGAAAACGGAACCTCGGTCCGCTGAGTCCAACCCGTTCACATTGGCTCTATGTTATCCCACTTTAGCGTCCACTCTTTACACAACAGGGGCAATTTACAGAAACCAATTAACCAACAAACCCACGTGTCTTTGGGATGTGGGAGAAAATCGGAGCACTCGGAGGAAATCCACACGGTCAGACGGAGAACATGCGAACTTCACACAGGCAGCACCCTAGGTCAGGATCGAACCTGGGTCTCTGGCGCTGTGAGGCAGCTGTTCCACTGGTGAAAGTGTGTAATTTCAGAGGCAGCGTGTAAAGCATTGGCCTTGCCATTCAGCAAGCTTGACACTAATGATGGGGGAAGGATTTTAAGGCATCGGTGATGACTGTAAGAATCCTTTTAACTTGCCATTTTTGACATTTCTAACATAAATATTAACATTTCATCTTCCTATCATCTTGACACTATGAAACAAATGTGAGTGCAGTCACTTCTATTTTGTTGACATATCATGCTTCAGAAAACCCTATATGTTAACTCCTTGACTGTGAGATTTTGTTTTTGGAAGTAACCTTTGATTTGGCAACTTATCAATGCCTTCTGCAAATCTGTACACGTCATCCACCCATGGTGCTTTATCCACAGCACATGTTACTTCTTTAAAGAGGTCCATTACATTAATCCTGTCCCTTAACTATAATTATACTTTCCTATATTCACATAATCACATATCACAAATCTGCTGTATTTGCAATTTTATTAAATACTCCGAAATCATGAAGTCACTGCAAAATCAGACTGAGCCGAAACCTGGTTTAATCTCCAAATACTGCACTTATGTCGAAATCTCTACTGAGATGCTTATTTTTTAATGCAAACATCAACACTATATGCTTCTATCTCATTAGCAAAATAATACAAACCAATTGATTCTTGTGAACAAGAGATTTTCTAGATTCTTGCTTTGATGCAGTTAATGCAATGCTCGCATTTATTTCGAGAGGACCAGAATACAAAAACAGGGATGTAATGCTGAGGCTCTATAAAGTGCTGGTCAGGCCGCATTTAGATAATTGGGAGCAATTTTGGGCACCATTTCTGAGGAAGGTTTACAAGAATGATCCCAGGAATGAGTGGTTAACATATGATGAGCATTTGACGGCACTGGGCTTGTACTCGCTGGAGTTTGGGGGGGGGGGGGGGGAACGGGACCTCATTGTATCTTACTGAACAGTGAACGGCTTGGATGGTGTGGATGTGGAGAGGATGTTCCTACTAGCTGGAGGGTGTAGGAACAGAGGTCATAGCCTCATAATTAAAGGACGTTCGTTTAGGAAGGAGATGAGAAGGAATTTCTTTAGTCCGAGGTTGATGAATCTGTGGAATTCTTTGCCACAGAAGGCTGTGGAGGCCAAGTCAATGGAATATTTTTAAGGCAGAGATAGATTCTTGATTAGTATGGTGCCAGGGGTTATGGGGAGAAGCAGGAGAATGGGGTTAGGAGGGAGAGATAGATTAGCCATGATTGAATGGCGGAGTATACTTGATCGGCCGAATGACCTAATTCTGCTCCTTTCACATATGTTCTGAGGTAGACTTGCTGTGGGCTGTAAAACATCTGCTTCTGCAGAAGAAGTCGGTTAATGTTATCATCCTTAAAGTGGCGCAGCGCTAGAGTTGTTGCCTTAGCACGCTACATACCTGGGTTCAATCCTGTCAATGGGCGCTATCTGTACGGAATTTGTATGTTCTCCCTGTCACCTCGTGGGTTTTCTCCGGGAGCTCAGGTTTCCTCCCACATTCCAAAGACATACAGGTTTGATGGTGAATTTGCCTTGGTAATTTGCAAAACAAAATTGTCCCTTGTGTGTAGAACTGTGTTAATGTGTTGGGATTGTGTTCGTGTACGAGGTGATTGCTGGTCAGCACGGACTCGGTGTTTCCGTGCTGTATCTCTAAAGTCTGAGACCACCAACATCCAGTTTTGTTGTAGGTGTGCCAAGTTGTTGCACACTGTTTTATCAGAGCTGTAGCCAATGTGATAACACAGGGCCTATAGACCTCCCACATTCCTCATTCCTCTCCTATAGATGATCCCCCGTTTTATTGAGAGGTTGAATGTCAGCGAAGGAAAGGGAGGATTAGAAATTCTGCCCTTCATGATGCTGCCGAGGGATTGGAACTAAGCCAGATTCTCCTCCGCAACTCTCTACTTCTTGCTGGTATTAGTACAGGTCCATCGCCTATTTCCCGGCACCTCCTTTAATCCAGACAAAATGACGAGAGCCCACTTGAAATTGCCCCTGGAAGGCCACCCCCCCCTCCCGAAAATGTGGCACCTAGACCGGTGAGGTGGCCGATCTCAACCTCATCTGAACTTCCGTGGCCAATCAGCAGGTTGAATTTGCCCCCCTGGGGCGCGACTCTGGAACTCCGGAAAGAAGAGGTGGAAAACTTTTTGAAGGTGGGCATACCTTGAGGAGATTTCTTATGGAAATGTAGAAACAAGGAACTGACTATGCTGGTTTCCTCTATGTTCTCCAGAGATGCTGCCCTGACCCGTTGAGATACACCAGCACTTTGTGTCTTTCCTGGTATTATGTTGGCCAATCTCCCAAGGCAGCATGGAGAACGGCCTGTGACAGAACTGATTCCAGAGAGCCCATGGGGATCTTTGCCCATGTGGGGACCTGACATTTCACCTTGTGCTCTCTCAGTGTTGGAGATAGAGGTGGAGGACCAGCCCAGAACAGAGTGGCCAACTGAGTGCTTGCTACAGCAACAGTGCTAACCACACTGGGGGCGGCATGGTGGCACGGCGGTAGAGTTGCTGACTTACAGCGCCAGAGACCCAAGTTCGATGCTGACTCTGACTGCTGTCAATACTGAGTCTGTACGTTCTCCCTGTGACCGTGTGGGTTTTATCCGGGTGCTCTGGTTTCCTCCCACATTTCAAAGATATACAGGTTTGTAGGTTAAGTTGGCTTGTGTGTAGGATAGTGCCAGTGTACGGGGGTGATTGCTGGTCAGCATGGGCTCAGGGGCCGAAGGGCCTGTTTCCGTGCTGTATCGCTAAAACATGTGCAGAACAGTACAACCGAGATACAGATAATGCAAAGGTTTTATTATTTTCCTGGAGTCCTTTTTCACAAATCAAATTGTTATTGCATCCAACTTTTGCAATTCAATGATGTTGTTCTCAATTTCTGCCGACAGGAAGTTCTAACCAAGTTCTAATCAAAGGATTGGGAGAGGGAGCTCTGTGTTTTAATCTTCTGTTTGCATGTTAAAGCTTGAACACAATTTACCTTGTGGGAAAAACAATCCCCATTTCATCACGAAGGAATTACATTTGAAAGACTGCATCAAACAATGGTAATAGAATCATTTTCACATGCAACATCCATATAGTTTAGTTTAGAGATTCACCGTGGAAACAGGCCCTTCGGCCCACCGAGTCCGGCCCAATAAACGATCACCCGTATTCTAGTTCTATGTCATCCCAGTTTCATATCCTACACACTAGGGATAATTTACAGAAATTTTAAGGCGGAGATTGGCAGATTCTTGATCATAAGAGTGTCGGGGGTTATGGTGGGAAGGCAGGACAATGGGGTTGAGAGGCAAAAATGGTTCACCGTGATTGAATGCTGGAGTAGACTTGATGGGCTGAAAGGCCTAATTCTGCTTCTATCACATATGAACATTAACTAATTCACCATTAGCAGTATGAAGAAGGGTCTCGACCCAATAAGCCACCTATCCATGATGTCCAATGATGCCACCTGACCTGCTGAGTTACTCCAGCATTTTATTCTATGACAACCTCCAGCATGGACAGGTACATAGTTAGGAAAGGTTTAGGGAGATGTAGACCAAATGCAAGCAAATGGGCTTATATGTTGGGGCATTATATGTTGACAGAATGTTAACACTTTAACAATGCAAATTATTGGTTAGAGAAACTGATAACTACATAACGGGGCAGGTTGTTCTGCCTCTTGTGTTGTTTTTTCTTATCCTTCCAGCTCTAGGGATGTTATATTTCATTTATTCAGTCACAGACATTTATTGTCTGTTCCAGTGGTCCTCAAGAGGGTGATGATGCGTTGGCTTAGTCGGCATGGATGAGTTGGGTCAAAGGGCCTGTTTATGTGCTGTAATGACTCTACGACTATGTGTAGGAAGGAACTGCAGATGCTGGTTTAAACCAAAGATAGACATAAAAAGCTGGAGTAACTCAGCGGGACAGGCAGCATCTCTGAAGAGAAGGAATGAGTGACGTGTCGGGTCGGAACCCTTCTCGATCCGAACCATCGCCTATTCCTTTTCTCCAGAAATGCTGTCTGACCCGCTGAGTTACTCCAGCTTTTTATGTCTATCTATGAACTCTATGTACAGTTCCTTGTGTCTCCAAGTCTTGTGCAGTTGTAAGCTGCAGTGGAGGAGTCCTCTGTCATGCTGGCCAATAGCTCCGGCAAAGCAATGTGCAACAGTATGACGTACCTTCAATTTACCTGACTAGGCTTGAAGAACATAATAGATGCCAAGACATACCCTACTGAATATCCTGCTCAAAGAAATCAAACTGAGTTTTAATGTTTTTGATCTAAATAAAACAATCCCATGCCAACCAAAATATCATGGTTGTCAGAGAGTTGTGCCTCTTGCATTGTTTTTCTTATCCTTCCAGCACTAGGGATGGGGTTTTCCCCCCCATTTATTTTGTCATAGACATTTATTATCGATCCTAAGTGCTCCTCAAGAAGGTCATGAAGCATTGCCTTTTTGAACTGCTGGGTTTCGAGTGTGGACCATAGGACTTTGATTCAGCAATTGTGAACGAGTAATCAGGAGTATAATTTCCAAGTTAGCGTGATGAGAGGTTTGGAGGACACTCGAGAGGGTGGTGTTATTCCCAGCTTACTTTTATAAACATCCACCTCCTGCCTTGGAATGTTGTATTAGAGCTTTTATAACAAACAGGAGACTCTTAGTTACAAACAATGTCCAGATTCAGAGACAAGAGGTTCTGCTTACCACGGAAACCGCAAAGCACGATGAGTTGAGTTTATTGTCAGGTGTACCGAGGTACATAAAAAACCTTTTGTTGGATGCTAACCAGTCAGTGGAAATGCAATGCATAATTACAATCGCGCCATCCACAGTGTACATGGGGATAAAGGGAATAACGAGGATAATGTTTTGTGCAAGGTAAAGTCCAGTAAAGTCCAAACAAACATAGTTCAAGGGCCTCAAATGAGGTAGATGGTAGCTGCAGACTGCTCTCTCGTTGTTGGTAGGATGGTTCAGATGCCTGATAACAGCAACTGAACACCTATGATCATCTCATTAATCCTTTGATAGATACAAAATGCTGGAGTAACTCAGCACGTCAGGCAGCATCTTGGGAGAGATGGAATGGGTGACGTTTTGGATCGAGACCCTCCTTCAAACCCCCTCATTTGTAATCACTACTTTAATCTATAATCCACCCCCTCATCTTTACAATATTTATAACATGGCCTCCAACCGTATCGTTCCCCAACCCTTCACTGCACGGGTTTCCCTTCTCCCCAAAATCCATGAACACAACTGCCCAGGCAGACCCATTGTTTCTTCCTGCTCCTGGCCCACTAAAATTATTTCCACGTACCTCGACTCCATCCTATCCCCCCTGGTCCAATCCCTCCCGTCCTCTGTCCAAGACACTCCACACGCCTTTCGTCTCTTCAATGATGTCCATTTCCCAGGCCCCCACTCCCTCATCTTTACTATATGTATAAGCTCCTCCTCTCAATAATCGTTTGACAATATCAAAAACATTCCACATGTGGACAAAATGTTAACATTTTGACAATAGCGATTATTTGTTGGCGAATCTGATAACGACATGTTTTGCATGAAATGTTGGTTTGCTTCACATTTTCAATTTGTATACCTACTCCGAAATCTTGCCCTCAGCAACAGCCTCGGGTGGTAGGCGATGGGAATGTCACGCACATTGCTTTCCTATCACAAATTCTGACCCCCTACTGCGACTCTCTGCAGATCCCTAACAATTCAGGCAGACCTTTAGATGAACAATAATGCTTCAGATTCCCACACATTAATTCAGCTACATATTTGCATGATGAAATACAGTATCACAGCATCATACATCGCAATAGTGTCAGATATTTATATGAATAGATATCACCAATCACTTGAAATTCCTTATATCCTGCTATGAACATGGTTACCTCGATAAGCTTGTAGTCATATATCACAAAATTGTAAAGTAATCAGAGGGAAAATAAAATCAGACGACAAATTGCCTTGTCACCTCATTGTCACCATCCCCTCAGCTAACAATAATCCATTCTAGATATCTCTTGAACATTGTCCCCTTTGATCTCTTGTTTTCACACCTTTCCCTTCCATATCTCTAAACCAGCATCTGCAGTTCCTTCCTACTGAATAGATTTCAGTTTGGATTGTCTGTTCATGGTTTAAATTAAAAAAAAACTCACAATCAAGTTTTGAATGCATAATTCACTGTAAACGTTCCTGACAAAATTCTTTATGATTTATTTCTACACTGAACTACTTGGCTACCTTTTATCCATCTATACTTCTCATGGGTCTTTCATCAAATTTTCTAAATGTATTGCAGTTTCTCGCCAGACCCTGTAATCCATCAACAAGCTCTTCACAGCCCTGGTATCAGTATTCTGTCCACTTCACCTAGATGTGTCCAGTGAACGGATGCAGAATACATATCAGCCAGGAACTCACTGAATGATGCAGCAGGGTTTGAAAGTCGACATATAGTCTTCCTTGTAAAATAAAAGCATTTCCTTAAAAAATATCTTTCAATTTACAAAGGTTAACAGGTGCATGGGCAATGTAGATAATAGGATTTTTTTTCCCCCCGAAGCAGAGGAATCTTAAGGGCCTGCCACCCTTAGGTGTCTTCTTTGGCGTATGCTGTCATATTTGTGTTGAATCGCTGAAAAGTGAATGTATCAAACGCATCCTACGACTATGTAGAAGACAAGCTACGACTTATCGCCGATGCACTCGTGACAATAGGCGACCCAATAGTGGGGTCTGAAGACGACCATCTTTGACTTACAAACTACTACACCCACGATCACAGAAAGCAAGCTGCGACTGGCTACGACACTATAGTCGTAAGATCACCTAATTTTACAATGTTGTTGCACTATAAAATGGCTTGGAGGGTGCGGTTTAAATTCAGTGTATTGCTTGTTTTGGTTGGATTTATCGAAATGTATAAAAATGTTCTTTTAAATTCAGTGTATTGCTTGTTTTAGATTTATCGAGATGTATAAAAATAAAATCCTTTTAAATGCAGTGCATTTGAAGTGCTTGTGTCTTCTTCATCAAAACAAATGTGAAGTCAAACTTTAAATACAGTACATTCCTTCCTTGCGTTTGTGTGTGTTTCAATGATCTAAATATATGAGAAATTAAATATGAGATATAAGTGCTGACATGAGGGGCTACAATGAAAAAGAATGATATTCATATATCAATTTGATGTTAAAAAGTCAGGGATTTCCTTTATTGGTAATGAAACATACAAAAGGCATAAACAAACAGATGTTGATAACAACATACCATGGTGAATAATAAAATTTGATGACCAGATAAAATGTTAAATTTTCAATAACAAATCTTTAAAGAATCGTCACTTTAATGAAATAAAAGTTGGATTCAGCTTTAGATTATAAAGAACATACAACATCCTTAGAAAAAGTCCTTAAAACAAAGTTTTCTTTTTGCATTAAACGTGAGATTGTCTATGATGGATCTATAAAGAAACAACAATAAAAGTAGGAAATACTTTTATCACAAAGACTAAAAAACAATGCATAGCACACTAAAACTTGTGGTGTTGAGGGTTGTGCTCTGCCCCTGTGTTGGAGCCTTCTCCTCGGAGCCATGTCTCACCGGCCTGATCCACTGAAAGAAAAATAGCGCAATGACTGCGCACTGGAATGACGGCGCATCACGTGCTGCTGCTTACATTCCTTTCTTTTCGCAATGAGCCAATGAAAATGACCGGTCAGCAAAGACTACCTAAGACTATCACGACTACCTACGATTACCTACGATAACATGGCGGCCCCACAACGAGTAGATCTATGTCTACAGGATTATCGATTTTCTCCATGGCAACCAATTTTTGGTCGCCGAAGTTTTTTAAACATTGAACATTTTTCGGCGACCATATTGAGGCCGTGACTAGTTGCCAGCATGTGGAAACATCTCGCAACCATGAAGGAGACTCACCAGTGAACATGTTGCGCTCTTGTGGCGAGCGCAGAGTCTCCTGCACTTGCCAAAAAAGTCGCCTAAGTGGGACAGGCCCTTAATGTGCAGCAAGGAACTGCAGATGCTGGTTTATACAGAAGATAGACACAAAATGCTGGAGTAATTCTGTGGGCCAGGCGGCATCTCTGGAGAGAAGGAATGAGTGATGTTTCGGGTCGGAACCCTTCTTCAGACTGTAGTCCGAGGAACAAGTTATCATGCCTGTACTGAATAGATTTCAGTTTGGATTGCCTGCGTATGATGTTAGAATAAAACTCACTATCAAGTTATGGATGCATAATTCTTCAGCCTCTAGTCTGAAGAAGGGTTCCGATCTGAAGATTCACCTCTTCCTTTTCACCAGAGATGACCCGATGAGTTATTCCAGCATTTTGTGTCTATCTGCAGAGGAATCTAACATTGGCGGGTAAAGGGAAGAGGTTTGGTGGGGATCTTTTTTTTTTTTTTTTGAATAATTTTTTTATTAGCAATAAACAATTCTCAATGTTTAAAACTGAGTTATAAACATCAACTTAAATCAATATTTGTACTCTAATGATTATTATCTTATTTTTTTTTTAAAATAAAAGTGGGTAAAGAGAAATACCATTATTAATCAATAAAATTATAATTCCTTAATAATTATTTGGTATAAAAGAAAAAGAAAAAATGAAGAAAAATAAAAAAGACATATTATGTATATTGGTTTGGTGGGGATCTGAGGAAGAACTTTCTCACACAGATGGTGGCTGGTAGAGCGGCTGGTTCACGACCGGGTTCGATCTCAACCTCAGGTGCTGCAGTGTACAGTTTGTACATTCTCCTTGTAATCACATGGTTTTTCTCCGGGTGCTGCGGTTTCCTCCTACATCTCAAAGACGTGCAGGTTTGTAGGTTAATTGCCCTCTGTAAATTGCTCTGTAGGGAGCAATTTACAGAGGGTAGGGAGTGGATGCGAAAATGGCATATAAAAGAACTAATGTGAATGGGTGATCGATGGTTGGCATGGACTCGATGGGCCAAAGGGCCTGTTTCCATGCTGTAGTGTAGTTTTAGAGATACAGCGTGGAGCAGGCCCCTCGGTTCACCGACTCTGCACCGACCAGCGACTCCCACACACTTACATTATCCTATACACTAGGGACAATTTACAATTATACCAAGCCAATTAACCTACAAACCTGTACATCTTTGGAGTGTGGGAGGAAACTGAACATCTCAGAGAAAGCCCACGCAGGTCACGTGGAGAACGTACAAACTCCGTACAGACTGTACTTCTAAACTAGACAAAAAATTACCTCAGGATCACCTGAAGTGTCCATCTATTGTCAATCCTGCTGCCTCACAGCTTCAGGTACCTGGTTTGATCCTATCCTCAAGATGTCTATCCGTGTGTACATTTTCCTTGTGACCATGTAGGTTTATCCTTCGTGCTTCTGCTTCCTCCCACAACCTGAAGATGTGCGAGAGGTGCATTGAAATGCACTACAGGAATGATTACCAGACTAATGATAAGTTGTCCACTATTTCATTCACTGTCATGAAATGTTAACAACCTTTGTGATGAGGATTGTCACAGATAGCTGGGTGTAGCGGGATAAGCAAGTACAATTCAAGGTAGAAAAATATGTAAATAACACTTTCTTGAAGCAAAGTTTTAGTTTAGAGATCGTTTAGCTACACCGCATGGAAACAGGCCCTTCGGCGCACCGAGTCCACGCCGACCATCAACCGCCTATTCACACCAGTTCGATGTTATCCCACTTTCTCATCCACTCCCTGCACGTTAGGGGCAATTTACTGAGGCCAATTAACCTGCCAACCCACACGTCATTGAGATGCATGAGGAAACCGGAGCACCCGGAGGAAACCCACACTGTTACCGTGAGAACCTGCAAACTCCACACAGACAGCACCAGATGGTCAAGATCGAACCCGGGTCTCTGGCGCTGTGATGCAACGGCTCTACCAGCTGCGCCACTGTGCTGCCCCAAAAGTTAAATATACCATTTTACATCTGATCTAAGCCTTCTCAGTTAGAAATCCACCCTGCAGTGATTACTGGAACCAGGCAGCGGTGTAAATACAATTCCTGCATGGACATCTGTACTGCTGCCGGAAAGAATTGAAGAACCAGGTAGTTGATTGTTGTCTCTCTGTGGCCTGCTAGGGACAATAGCTGGGATGTTGACAAAACCATCAGTTGGTCATCAGTTCCCATTTCCCCCAGGGCTATGGGCATGGGGGAGCAGCGATCAACATAAGAAGCATGAAAGAAATGTGTTTCAATATTTCTGTCTGTCGAGATGCTTGCCCTCCTGACACCCTTACATCTGTATGTTATTATAGAAAGATGGATAGGTTGGTTTACATGCAGCAGGAACACCAGCTTTAGCACTCAAAACCCCTCACGCCTGTGTTCACCTGTTACCTGCTATGCTTTGTCCTGCCCCTTCTCTATTCCAGCTTTCTTTGTGTGTGTGTATAATATATATATATATATATATATATATATATATATATATATATATATATATATATATATATATATAATATATATAACAATGTATATAATATATACACACACATACACATAAAAAACAAACAATAATAGTGCAAAAAGACAAAACTAATGCCCCCATGTCTATGTCGCTCGAAACTTATTTGTAAGTTGTAGTGTTCAATAGCCTGATGGCTGTAAGGAAGAAGCTGTTCCTGAATCTGGACATTATAGTTTTCAGGCTCGTGGAAGGGGGGGAGGGCAAGGTGAAAGAACAAGAGGGCTAACCATTGTTTCTCTTGTCCTTCAGAAAGAACTCTGTTGATTAAATCTTGACTGTAATTAGGATGAAAACACAAATATGTTCCTTAGGCAATAGAGGCTTCTCCTGCTCAAAGCTGGAAATCCCCATTGGGGATTCTTCTCCCATGGTCAGAACATTCCAAAACCTATTTTCTCAGCAGTGACTGGGAACTAGCTTTATACAAGAAGCACTGCCTCAAAAAAGCAATCTGCATCATCAGAGACACACACCAACCTGGCCACGTTCTCATTTCTATCCTGCCATCAGGAGGAAGATTTACGAGCTTGGAAATTGTAATGTTCAGGTTCAGGTTCAGGTTCAGGAGCAGTTTCTTCCCTACAACCATCAGGCTATGAAGCACTACAACCTCCAAATAGGCTCCGAACTGTATCGACTTTGGGGGCATTGTTCATGAGTTTGTACCACTATTGTATATATATTTGTCTGTTTATATATATATATATATATATATATATATATATATATATATATATATATATATATATATATATATATATATATATATATATATATATACACACACACGTAGATACACATGAAAGTGTGTAGTAAGGAAGTGCAGATGCTGGTCTACACTAAAGATAGACATAAACTGCTAGAGTAACTCAAAGGAACACACACAAATATATTCTTATATACAAAAAGAGGTTCAGTGTACTTGAGGGCATTGTTTTTAATTTGTTCCACACACACACACACACACACACACACACACACACACACACATATATATATATACCTACTTAGTCTAAGGTAGACTTATATATATATATATAAATTAGACTAAGTACGACCCGTTGGGTCCCATGTTCACATGGGAGGGCTGGTCCCTCAACGCAATATTCCACCTCTCCACCAATTCTAATATGTATGGACATTGTGGGCCGAATGGATTCTTGGGCTGACAGCTCAGTCACTCAAGCCTGGTGTGCTGGCAGCTCACTCACTCACGGCTGGTGGGCTGGCAGTTAACTCACGGCTATTCCTTGAAATTCTATTTCAAGCAGGGTGCAAGGCCACCAAATTCAAGTGCAGTTTCCTACCACTTCAAGCAGGGTGCAAGGCCACTAAATTCAAGTGCAGTTTCCTGCCACTTCCAGTAGGGTGCAAGGCCACCAAATTCAAATGCAGTTTCCTACCATTTCAAGCAGGGTGCAAGGCCACCAAACTCAAGTGCAGTTTCATACCATTTCAAGCAGGGTGCAAGGCCACCAAATTCGAGTGCAGTTTCATACATTTCAAGCAGGGTGCAAGTCCACAAAATTCAAGTGCAGTTTCATACCATTTCCAGCAGGGTGCAAGTCCACAAAATTCAAGTGCAGTTTCATACCATTTCACGCAGGGTGAGAGGCCACCAAATTAAAGTGCAGTTTCCTACCATTTCAAGCAGGGTGCATGGCCACCAAACTCAAGTGTAGTTTCATACCATTTCAAGCAGGTTGCAAGGCCACCAAACTCAAGTGCAGTTTCATACCATTTCAAGCAGGGTGCAAGGCCACCAAATTCAAGTGCAGTTTCATACCATTTCAAGCAGGGTGCAAGGCCACCAAATTCAAATGCAGTTTCATACCATTTCAAGCAAAGTGCAAGACCACCAAAGACAAATATTCATGACCTCTCCCTCCCCCATCTTGCAGAGACTGAGCCACACCCACACTTCTGGGTTTTATAGTCCCTCCCCCTCCCACCGGAAGGGGCATGGCCTTCATGGCATGATTGACAGGAGAGAGACTCAACATGTTTAAAACATTAATATGTCCTTTATTTTTCATAATTGGGAAAAATCCTCTTGTCCTGCACAGCGGAGGGGGACTCCGAGTAAGATGGCCAAAAATCACAGCCGTAAGTGGTAGCGTATTTTCTAAAATCAATATGCAGTGCAAACAGGAAGTGGTCAAGATTTGAATTTTAATTATATAGATAAGGCACATCACTTTTCAATAAGGCACACCACTTTTCAATAAGGCACACCACTTTTCAATAAGGTACACCACTTTTCAACTAGGCACAGTTAAATGGCACAGTTAATCCACCTTTTTCATTTTCAAACCAACCACCTTTTTCATTTTCAAACCAACCACCTTTTTCATTTTCAAACCCAACCACCTTTTTCAATTTCAAACCAAACGCCGTTTTCATTTTCAAACCAACCACCTCTTTCGTTTTCAAACCAACCACCTCTTTCGTTTTCAAACCAACCACCTTTTTCATTTTCAAACCAACCACCTTTTTCATTTTCAAAGCAACCACATTTTCATTTTTAAACTACATTATGGGCACTGACAGATCAGTAAAACCATACTCACAGTATAGTAGACATGTGTTCAGTGTTATTCACAGCTCAGACTGAGAGTTGTAACCTCTCGCTTCCCCATCTTGCAGCGATTGAGGCACGCCCACACTTCCGGGATTTATAGTCCTTCCCCCTCCCACCAGAAGGGGCCTGGCCTCCATGATTTGATTGACAGGAGAGAGAATCTCAACATTTTTAAAACATTAATAAGTCTTTTACTTTTCATCGATGGGAAAAATCCTCTTGTCCTACGCAGTGGAGGGGGACTCTGACTAAGATGGCCAAAAATCAAAGCCGTAAGTAATATATATATATATCTACATAATTAAAACTCAAATCTTGACTACTTCCTGTTTGAACTGCATATTGATTTTAGAAACAACGCTACCACTTACGACTGTGATTTTTATCCATTTTACTCAGAGTGTATATATATATATATATATATATATATATATATATATATATATATATATATATATATATATACACATACAAGAAACAGGAAATATATATAAATAAATTATATATATAAATATTTATATATATATATATAAACACACACACACACACACACACACACACACACACACACACACACACACACACACACACACACACACACACACACACACACAAATATATTTCTATAAACAACAAAAAAGGTTCAGTATATATATACAACCTTTGTTGTTGTTTTTTATGGATTTTGCAGAGTAGTATGCTTACATATCTGTTGTGCTGCTTCAAGTTGGAATTTCATTGTTCCATTTTGAGATACATGATAATAAAACAATAGAGACAATATCTCTAGGCCCCTGACTTTGATGTATTCTCCCTGTGACAAGAATTAGTCAGACAAATTGAAATCAGTTTCCGGTCCTGGATGGAACATGAATTTGGGGAATTTGGCGGGTGTCCGTGGGGGGGGGGGGGGGGGGGTTGGTAATGGGGTCTGTTGAGAAAGAGAGTGTCAAATGAGGTGTATTGAGAAAAGGTCATTGGTTTGAAACAGCACCTCTGTTTCTCTTTCCACAGATGCTGTCTGACCCACTGAGTGTTTCCTGCAGCTTTTACAATATTTTAGCTGTGAGGAATACTCTCCTGCCTCTTCTTCCCATCCCGTTCTCTTCGCTGTAAGCATTTGCAGGTATTGAACTGTGAGAGGCATCATGGAGGAATCCAATCCTGTCCCATGTCAACCATCACATAAGCTTGTCGAAACAGGGAACTGCAAATGCTGATTAATACACAAAGGGACACAAAGTGCTGCAATAACTCAGCGGTTTAGGCAACATCTCTGGAGAATATGGATAGGTAATGTTTCGGGTCGAGACCCTTCTTCAGTCCTTGCTTTCTAGCCAGTCAATCTTGTCAAGTAACCTGAAAGACACTGTTGTAAAAACTGTCATTTCATAAAAACTGTTACTTCATAAAATCATGGCTAATTCGATTGTAACCTAAACTTGGAACTTCTGGACATCCATGTAACCTTTCACCCTCTTGTTTATCGAGCATCTCTCTACTTACACCCATAAAATATTCAGACTCTGCATCTGCTGCCTTTCAAGGAAAGGAATTCCAAAAAACTGCTCCACTCTGCGGGAGCAAATGTCACCACAAATGCACAACCGCTTACTTTTGATGGATCAACCACAGTGATAGGCCAACCCGCACAGTGGGAATAAAATATGGATCCTCCAGGTTAAGGTCATAGGTCATAAAGTATAGGAGTAGACTTAGGCCATTTGGTCCATCGAGACTGCTCTACCATTTGATCATGGCTGATCTGATTATCTCCTCTCAACCCTATTCTCCTGCCATCGCCCTGTAATCTTCGACGCCCTTACTATTCAAGAACCTATTAATCTCCGCTTTAAAAATACCCAATGACTTGTCCTCCACCTCTGTCTGTGGCAATGAATTCCACAGATTCACCAGCCTCTGAATAAAAAAAATCCCTCATCTCCCAGTCTAAAGGAACGTCCTTTCATTCTGTGCACTCTGTCTTTGACTCTCCAACTCCTGGGAACATCCCCTCCGTGAGTCAAGCCAAGAGTGTCATGTGTCCCAGATAGGCAATTAAATTCTTACTTGCTGCAGCACAACAGAATATGTAAACATAGTACACTGTCAACAATATGACAAACGAGAGAGACAAAAAGTTCAGTGTGTATATATACTCATACTCACAAGTACACACACATATATATATATTGAGTATGTGTGTATGTGTATATGTACATATACACGTGCACACACACTGATAACCAAACAATAGTAGTGCAATAATAATAATAATAATAATAGTACTAGTAATAGTCTATTGTACTTCAGAGCTTATTGAGGTTGTAATGTTTAATAGCTGTTTAATGGCTGTAGTGAAGAAGCTGTTCCTGAACCTGGACGTTACAGTTTTCAGGCTCCTGTACCTTCTTCTCGATGGCAATGGTGAGATGAGTGTGTGGACAGGGTAGTGTCTCGCCACATCCGCTCGATCTAGTTTTGCATTGATTGGCATTGTATAGGTCAGCCCAAACCAAGAATTCGGCATTTCATTTAATAACTGAGTGCACCATGCCCTGCAATAGAGTCTGGGGAAGCTGCATCATGGATGTCCATTGGCTCAGCACCACCGGAGAGCTCAGGCTAACTTACTGAAATTACTCTCTCTGGGAACATTAGGTGAGTGGATCAGTGGGCCAGACCAGCGGGCCGCTTGGCCGGATGCAGTAAGACCAGCAGGCTGCGGCCTGTCGAAGGCAGCCGCCGCTAAACCTGGCCCTGCTCATCCCCGAAGACCTGACGAACCACCGGCAATGATGGACGCAGGGCCACGTGGCGGAGGGTTCTCAGAGGGTCAGAGGTCAAGTTGCCAAACAGCTTACAGGCAGTCGGCTACGGAACTGTGTAGCCCGCCTGGAGTTTTGTTTTGTTTTGTTTAGTTTAGAGATACATCGCATCAAGGCCCACCAAGCCCGCACCGACCAGCGATCCCGCACATTAACGCTATCATACACACACTAGGGACAAATTACACTTATACCAAGCCAATTAACCTACAAACCTGTATGTCTTTGGAGTGTGGGAGGAAGCCAAAGATCTCGAAGAAAAAACCCACGTGGCCACGGGGAGAACTCCGTACAGACAGCACCCATAGTCAGGATCAAACCCGTGTTTTCAGCGGCGCAAGCGCTGTAAGGCAGCAACTCTACCGCTGCGCCATTGTGAAGCCCAAAGTGGGCCCAAGGCTTGTCTCTCATTTGTCCCCAGAGACCAGGAACCAGAAGGAGGAGAGAGTCTGCTGGACAGTGGGCAGGCCGGAGGACCGGGTGGGGGGGGGGTCTAATCTTCCACACCTTCAAGGTCGGCTCTGGGAGGCGGCTTCCAGGGCAAAAGGATCTAAGGCCCGGGAGGAGGAAGATGGCTCGCTGGAGAACGCAATGAAGTAACGGCTGCAACGGGACTGTGTAAAATGGCGCCAAAATCTGGTGACAAAATCTGGACTCAGTGGGCTGTGACCATGCATGGGGTACTCAATCGGAGATTGGCCTTATGTATGGCAATAATCTCACTGACCTATATGCAAAAAAATGTATTTCAATAGACAATAGACAATAGGTGCAGGAGTAGGCCATTCGGCCCTTCGAGCCAGCACCGTCATTCACTGTGATCATGGCTGATCATCCACATTCAACCTTGGAAAACGCAACCCTTGGTATACACAACCCTTCACTGTACCTTTGGTGCACGTGACAATAAAAGAAACATTGATCCCATTGAATCAGTGTGAAGATTTATGCAGCCGGCTTTTATTCCTGTATCAATACTCGGCACTACTGAATGAGTGACATTGTGTGTCACTATTCGTCCATCTCCAATTACATTGAATGACCTTCAGAATAAACCATGAAGCTATTATAGAAACTGTATATTCAGGATTAAAGGATTGTAATTAAAGGGTTGTAGATTCATAGTGATTTATGGGAGGCACAGTGGCGCAGCTGGTAGAGCCTCTGCCTCACAGCGCCAGAGACCAGGGTTCAATCCTGATCTCAGCTGCTGCCTGTGTGGACTTTGCACGTTATCTATGTAACCGCGTGGGTTTCATCCGAATCCTCCAGTTTTCTTCCACATCCCAAAGGTGTGCCGGTTTGTGGGCTAATTGGCCTCGATAGAGAAAAAATTGTCCCTTGTGTGTAGAGAGTGGATGGGAAAGTGGAATAACATAGAACGTGTGTGAACGGGTGATCGATGTTTGGTGTGGACTTCGTTGTCCAATGGGCTCGTTTCTGTGCTGTATCGCTAAACATACAAGTTGAGAGATTAACTGGTCTCTGTAAATTGCCCCTAGTATGTGGTTGAATGGAGGAGTTGGTGACAATATGGTGAGAATAAAATTGGAAATTAGTGTAGGATAAGTGTAAATGGGTGGTTGGTGGTCAGCATGGACTAGGTGGGCTGAAGGGCCTGTTTCCTTGCTGTCTCTCCAGCTATCTTATGGCACAGAAGGTACACAATTCAACCCAACATGTGCAGGTCTACTAACAGAAATACCCACAAAGGCAATTCCCAGTTTCCAGTTCTTGGGTTGTAGCCTTCTTGGTTATGAAGTGTGATATCAAGAACAACAAACCCAATGCAGAGAGATTGAACAGTATTCAAGTTATCTATTGTCTGTTATTGCTCCGTAAGAGTTCCCACAGATCCTTCCATGCCTTCTCTCAAACATAGCTTGCAAGGTCAGAAGATGTTCTACATCTCATTAGTCCAAATGAAACCTCATTAGAAAAGGAGGGTTAAAATGTAGATCCTGTATCAAGCACCAAAGGCAGAATTAATCATAGCCACCGCAGTGTTTAGTAGTTGAACTCTTGCTTGTTGGAGACCAGCAAAGGAACTGCAGATGCTGGTTTACACTGGAGATAGACACAAAATGCTGGGGTAACTCAGCAGGACATCTGAAGTCTGAAGAAGGGTCTTGATCCGAAATGTCACCCACTCCTTTTCTCCAGAGATGCTGCCTGACCCGCTGAGTTACTCCAGCATTTTTTGTCTATCACTTGCAAAGAAATGTTGTGACTAATTTAGTGACAGAGGTCCACTATTCTGTGGATGCTGTGGAGGAAGATAGAAAATATCATGTCTGTATCTGAGTGCAAGGTGACAGGGATGCAGTGGGACAATGCCAGATCTCCATCTCGTCTCCATATCGCCCTCTTTCCGTTTTTTTTGTTTAGACCAGGAAACAGGCCTTTCAGCCCACCTAGAGCACGCCAACCAACCATGACGCGAATCCTACACACTACGGACCAATTAACCTACAGACTTGCACATCTTTGGAGTGTGGGAGGAAACCAGAGCACCCAGAAGAACCCAAGGAAGTCACAGGGAGAACGTGCAAACTCCGTACAGACAGCATCCATAGCCAGGATTGAACTCGGGTCCCTGGAGAGGTAAGGCAACAACTTTACAGCTGCGCCACTGTGACGTCCAATGTAGAATGATTTATGTCAACTTAATCCAGGGTAATGTAGTGGAAAATGATGAATCTAACTTTGCTCAGAGTTTTTGCTGCCTGGCCTCTTTGTGCAGGGCAGCCAGCCGTATCACTTTCCATGACTGTGACAGACAGTTCCATTCCACAACCTGTAACTTGTTCAATTCCACAGTTTTTTGTCAGATGGAGCCAGCTCAGTGAGCAAGGCTGCAGAGGAGAGAACAGGACTGACAGAGACTAAGTGCAATGAACAGCAATCACCATCTCAGACGGGCAATTTTAAAGCAGTGTGTTACAAGATCAAAGCTCAGCCAAGTGTCAAAGGAGAAAATCAGAGGGATTAACCCAACACTGAGGGTTCTCTACTAAAGTGCGGCAAGGTGGCACAGTGGTAGAGTTGTTGCCTTACAGCGCCAGAGACCCGGGTTCAATTCTGACTACGGGTGCTCTCCGTATGTTCTCCCTGTGACCTGCGTGGGTTTTCTCCAGGTGCTCTGTTTTCCTCCCACACTCTGGAGACGTGCAGGTTTCGAGGCTAATTGCTTTGGTATATTTGTGAATTGTCCCTAGTGTGTGTAGGATAGTGTTAAGGGCCTGTCCTACCAGCATCCGATTCCATGCGGTGAGCGCGATCAAACTAGAAGTGGGGGCCGCGCGGAGGTCAGGTGATCCCCCGTACAGGGTCGTTCCCAACAGTATGCGCCTGCATGCGAAGTGCGCGACCAAACTGGCAGCGAGGGCCGCTCGGAGGTCGGGTGAGTGGCGCAACGTGGCGCAAAGTGAGGCGAACTTGGAGCGAAGTCTTAAAGGTAAGTTCGCCAGGACAGAGAGGGCCACAAAGAGAGGGCCACGGAGGCACCTACAGAGAGGGTCACGGAGGCACGACGTCGAGGCGGTGTGTAATGCGTCGAGGCGACTGCGAGCCGACAAGCCGTTGCCGCTCGGAATTTTTGAACATGGTCAGTTTTTCGGAGCCCCGCGCGATGTCGGGACGAACTCCGCACAATTCCGCACGGCTCCGGCGATCGAAGTGGGACCAGCCCCGCGAAGCCGGACGGCTCAAGCGACCACGTTAGGTCGCGCTCATCGCATGGAGTTGCATGCTGGTGGGACAGGCCCTTTAATGTGCGGAGATCGCTGGTCAGTGGGCCGAAGGATTGATTCCATGCTGTATCTCTAAACTAAACTAAACGTGTCAGTGAGTAGAATATTCAAATACTGTATGCAAAGGAGTTTGGTCTGGTTGCTCATCAGCTATCCTTTTTCTGTAAAGATGCTACCTGACCCGCTGAGTTACTCCGGTACTTTGTGTCTATCTTCTGTACAAACTAGCATCTGCAGTTCCTTCCTACACATAAAATCTGGGGAAGATGGTGCTTCTTACCTCTTTAAAAGGTTAACATCAGCTGTTTTTTTTAATAGAGAGATTCATGTTTCTTTTTCATCAGATCATTCAATGTTATGTTGGAATAATTTCGAGTTGGAAGACAGTTTGATCCGTGCAAAACCATAACTGGTTTGTCGGATAAACAAAGAGAAGCTGCTCTCATCTGCTGGTTGTTCATGGAACCATAACACAGGGAATTACAACCGTGAGCAATTGTGGACGGACTTACTGCATGCATATTGCTGACATTTTACTGAGCTGAACGCAACACTTTTAAACTCAATGAGCATTATTATTGATTAGCGCAAGATGATGTGTATCAAATTGTGGATCATACAGCTCAGGAGCATGCCATTCGGCCCACAAACTCAGTACTGACCATGATGCTGATTGAAATTAATCCCATCTGCCTGCACACGGTCTACGTCCCACTATCTCCAAGAGATGTACGATAGGAAGGTTGTCTTAAAATGTAGCAACAGTCATGAATTGAATGCAGAATTGTAATGCAGGTGGAAGCAGAAACAGTCCAGGCCATAAAAAAACTGGAAAGGCCTTTGAGAAACATTTTTTCTAGAGATACTGCATGGAAACAGGCCCCTAAGCCCACCGAGTCCACGCTAACCATCAATCACCCAATCTGAACCTTGCTCTGTGTTATCCCACTTTTGCTCCAAGCACACCCAGGGCAATTTACAGGCCAATTAACCTATAAACCTGCATGCCTTTAGGAATATGGCAGGAAACCAGAGCACCAGAGAAAACCCACGTGGCCGCAGGGAGAATGTACAAGGTCTGCACAGACAGCACCCAAGATCAGGCTGGAGCCCAGGTCTCTGCCACTGCGAGGCATCAGCTCTACCTCTGCGTCACCATGCCGCCCACTTCACAGGCTATGGGGAAGGAGCCAGTGAATGATTCTGGCACAGACTCCTCGTCGGAATGGTCATCTAGTACACTACAACAATTGTCTGCTGCCTGCCTGACCATTGGATCCAAAGCTGCTACAAACCTGGCACCATTTAGACAGGCTGAGGCATTAGTCACAAGTTGAGGCTTGGGTTGCCCCTTGGGTTCCTATCCCATCTTTCGCATCTCAGCTTAAATCTATGTCTTCGGGTTCTTGATTCGCCTACTATGGGTAAAAGTCTCTTCCTTCACCCCATCTATTCCCTTGTTGATTTTATACACCAATAAAATCACCTCTCAGTCTCCTGCGCTCCAACGAATCAAGTCCTAGTCTGCCCAACCTCTCCCTGTAGCCCAGGCGCTCGAGTCCTGGCAACATCCTCGTAAATCTTCTCTGGACAGGTGCAAAGTAGAGAGTCGAGTTGCATCGTGGCTTGGTTCGGCAACCTGAGCGTCCAGGAGCAGAAACGGCTGCAAAAAGTTGTAACCGCTGCCCAGTCCATCATCGGTTCTGACCTCCCTACCATCGAGAGGATCTATCGCAGTCGCTGCCTCAAAAAGGCTGGCAGCATCATCAAGGACCCACACCATCCTGGCCACACACTCATCTCTCCACTGCCATTGGGTAGAACGTACAGGAGCCTGAAATCTGCAACATCCAGATTCAGGGACAGCTTCTTCCCCACAGCCATCGGACTATTAAACACAACTTCAAGCAAACTATGAACTATAACAACCTATTGCATTTTATCTGTTTACTGATGTGTGTATATATATATTCTATGGTATATGGACACACTGATCTGATCTGTATGTATGACTACAATATCCTGTTGTGCTGCAGCAAAGCAAGAATTTCATTGGGACACATGACAATAAACTCTCTTGACTCTTGACTTGACTTGAACTCTTTCCAACTCAATAATGTCCCCCCGAGGCACGGCGACCCAAACTCCAGGTACAGCCTCACCAATGTAACATAACGTCCCAACTTCTAATTCTCAACACCCTGACTTATGAAGTAGCCTGCCCAACCTCTCCCTTCAGCTCAGGCTCTCGAGTCCTGGCAACATCATCGCAAATCTTCTCTGCATTCTTAATGATGTCCTTCCTGTAGCAGGGTGCGCAAAACTCTGAATGCAGCCTCACCAATGTCTTGCTCAAATGTAACATAATGTCCCCACTTCTATATTCAATACTCAAGGCCAATTTGCTCGAAAGTGAAGGCTTGCTATGGGGGAAATTCCACAAATGCCAAGGCCTTGTTTTATTGCAGAAATCCATGAGTTGTTGGAGCAGAATTGTAGGTAAACATGACTCTATAAAAAATTGCTGGCTGTCTCATATCAATGGAGGAATTACAGCAGTGCTACCATTAAATAAGGAGGTTGCTGAATAATGGATGAGACCTGTTAGTTCTGGGCACCTCTTCCTCTCTGGTGCCACTGGGAGATATGGTTCAAGAGCAGGAATGCTGACACAAGTCTCTACATGTGCGCGCTGCTCCATCCTGTTGTCAGCATTGTGCATAAATGAATTTCTCCAGGAGCTCACGCTGGCTCTGATGGACTGAGTAAATCCTTGCCTAATTGTGCAGTGGAGCCAACCTGATAGATTTACAAAAGCAAACAACGTGTACAAAGAATAACAAATCACTTGGGCTGGAATAAGTATTAGTATGGGGGAGCCACGGTGACGCAGCTGTAGAGTTGCTGCCTTACAGCGCCAGAGGCCCATGTTGGATCCTGACTACGGGTGCTGTCTGTACGGAGTTTGTACGTTCTCCCTGTGACAGCGTGGGTTTTTCCCGGGTGCTTTGGTTTCCTCCCCCACTCCAAAGATGTACAGGTTTTGTAGGTTAATTGGCTTCTGTAAATTGTCCCTAGTGTGTAGGATAGTGCTAGTGTATGGGGTGATCGTGGGCTGGCACAGACTCGGTGGGCTGAAGGGCCTATTTTCACACTGTGTCTCTAAAGTCTAAAGTATCTCATAAGAGGAATTGGTGCTTGGGTGGTGCCCTGAATTAATTTTGTTGCGAAGAATTTTCCAAGTTATTTTCCTCGCCAGAGTATGGGTTTTGATAGATTGAAAGATACAGGTTGAAAATGAAAAATGGCCTTTCGGCCCATAAGGTCCGTGCTGGCCATTGATCATTCGTTCATACTACTATGTTATCCCATTTCTCATCCACTTCATACACATTAGGGGTAGTTTTCAGAGGCCACTTAATTGCAGGCTGTCTTTGGGATGAGGGAAGAAACCGTAGCACACAGAGGAAACCCACACAGTCATTGGGAGAACATGCAAACTCCACACAGACAGTACCCAAGATCAGGTTCGAATGAGGGTCTCTGGCACTGTGAGGCAGCAACTCTACCAGCTGCACCACTCTGTGCTGCCTCAGTTTTTTCTCTTTTTCCTTGATTAGCTTGATTCATGGAGTTATAGAGTCTTACCGTGTGGAAACAGGCCCAACTTGCCCACGCCGGCCAACATGTCCCAACTGGACTAGTCTCACCTGCCTGCATTTGGCCCTTATTTCTCAAAACCTGTCCTACCCCCCATACCTGACTAAATGTCTCTTAAATGTTGTGATAGTCTCTGCCTCTGACAACTCGTTCCATATAGCCACCACCCTTTGCATGAAAACTTATCCCTCAGAATCCTATTACATTTTTTCCCCCCGTCATCTTAAAACTGGTCTTGTTTCCTCTACTCTGGTTCTCGTTTCCTCTACTCTGGGCAAGAGTCCCTGTGCATCTACCCGATCTATTCTTCTCATGATTTTATACATCCCTATAAGATCACCCCTTCATCCTCCTGAGTTCCAAGGAGTAGAGTCCTCATTGTCCCAGGAAATTTGCTGGTCTGGTGGACTGCTACAAAATATAATGCACAAGATGTCACAATGGGTCCCGCTAGATGAATTCTAAGGGCTTTTACCATTTGCTTCTGTTTTCTTTATGCCTTACAAAATAACATTATCCTAAACCAAGCAAAATGCTCTGTTGGTTGATAAAGTTCTTCTTCAAATGATCGGCAGTGGATGAAGCTTTATGTCACTGTCAGAGGACATTGAGTGATTGTGTCTTGAGGACTCCAGGATACGGAGCACCACTTGTTGCCTGCCCCCACCAGGACCATCTCTGTTGACAGTGATCTGCCATAAAGTTGCTCCCAGTCCCAAGGTAGGCTATTTATGAAAATGTATGGCGCTCCTCTGTTTGTGTGGTCAACATATCCAAAGAAGCACTTCTCTTTTCCATCGCTCAATTCTCATCCACCAAATACCTGGAGTGTGCTTTCAGTTAAAATAGGTTACTTGGAGTCCACACTAAACTAAATTGGACATTAGTTTAGTTTAGTTTAGTTGGATAATACAGGTTTAAAGGGATATGAGCCAGGTGCTGGCAGGTGCAACTTGTATAGGTGGGACATGTTGGGCCCCAGGGCCTGTTTCCACACTGTATAACTCTATGGCTCTCTGACTCATAACTCCTACCTGCTACATGATATTGAGTCAGAGAATAATACACCCCTTTGGCCCAATTTGTCCATGCTGACCAAGATGCCCCATCTAATGTAATCCTATTTACCCACGTTTGGCCAATATCCCTCTAAACCTTTCAAATCCATGTACCTGTCCAAGTGTCTTTTAAATGCCATTATAGTCCCTGTGTCGACTACCTCCTCTAGTAGCTTGTTCCATATATCCACCAGCATCTGAGTGACAAAGCTGCCCCTCAGGTTCCTGTTAAATCTTTCCCCCTCACCTTAATAGATGATACTGATATGCAATGCTAGCATTCAATGTCTCTAGTAGCACATTACTCAGTGGGGGTGGCACAGTGCCACAATGGTAGAGTTGCTGCCTTACAGTGCCAGGGACCTGACTACGGGTGCTGTCTGTACGGAGTTTGCACCTTCTCCCTGTGGCTGCGTGGGTTTCCTCCGGGTGCTCTAGTTTCCTCCCACGCTCCAAAGACATGCAGGTTTGTCGGTTAATTGGCTTCTGTAAAATTGTCCCGTGCGTGTAGGATAGAACTAGTGTATTGGAATCGCTGGTCAGCGCGGACACAGTGGGCCGAAGGGCCTGTTTCCACGCAGTATCTCAAAACTAAACTAAACTCGCAGACACTACTGAGCTGCAATATTTCTATGTGACATTTTACTGGGGATGTACTGGGCTCTATGTGGTCTGGACGTTCACATCTATCCAAGCTCACAAAACTGTTTTATCACATTACCATCTATCGATGGATGTGCATGTTAAGTTATTCTTTTTAAACAGAATATTAATAGACAGATAGGGTATTGGGGTATTATTATGGTAATTATTATGTAGCCATACGTTCTGGGACAAGAGCCTCTTTACAACATGTTATCACAGGTTAGAATTAACAGGGCTTCAGGAAAATTAAAGCACCCTATCTCTGCACTGTGCCAGCCAGCTGCAGAAATTAATGCTAATAAAGAGGCTGCAGCATAATTGCACCAGTTCAGTCAACCTCAAACGTCTCCCTAAATTAGATATTCAATACCCAGGCTCTGAAATATATGCTCCTCTTGGTATGATAAGGCTAGACTGAATGTAGAATTGAGCAATGAGGTGTGACTACATTGAATAATCAGTAATTAAAGATATTAGGGTTTAATGAGAAAGTGTTTCGACTGTTACTGAAACCACTGGCTCAATAGCTTTGTTAACAGATCAGAGAGAGAGAGTGTGTGTGTGTGTGTATCGGGGATTTGCACGACACTTCACTGTTTGAGTGCTGACATGTTGCCATGTATATGAAGGCTTGATATAAGTATACAACATTATGCCCTTTTTTAATGTTAGAGGATGAATATGCACAGGTGTATTATTGTCAGGTGTACCAAGGAACAGTGAACAGCTTTAATTGTGTGCTAACCAGTCAGTGGAAAGACAATACACAATTACAATCGAACCATCCACAGTGTACAGATACATGATAAAGGGAATAATGTTTAGTGCAAGATAAAGTCCAGTAAAGTCCCATTAAAGATAGTCAGAGGGTCTCTAATGAGATAGATAGTAGTTCATGACCACTCTCTAGTTGTGGTAGGATGGTTCAGTTGCCTGTTAACAGCTGTGAAGAAACTGTCTCTGAATCTGGAGGTGTGCATTTTCACATTTCTATACTCCCTGTCTGATGGGAGAGGGGAGAAGAGGGATTATGCTGGTGCCCTTGCCAAGGCAGCGTGAAGTGCAGATGCAGTTATTGGACGGGAGGTTGGTTTGTGTGATGGTTTGAGCAGTGTCCACAATTCTCTGCTATTTCTTGTGGTGAGTGCTGCATGCTTCTGGGAAAGGTCCTCCCATGGTACTGTTGATTAGAGTTCTCCAGAATTTTGCTCCCATGGTATTGAAAGGATATTTCCAAGTCAAAGTGGTGTGACTTGGAGGGGAGGTTGCTTCCCCTAAATGATGGAGGATTAGAGAATCACAACTCTTCACCTGTAGGCCCCGAATATTTGTGACAGTTTAACAATGGAGCCTCGCTTCACCTGCAAGTAACTATGACAATATTTAGACTTTAGACTTTAGAGATATAACGTGGAACAGGCCGTTCGGCTCACCGAGTCCAGCCAAACAACAATCACCCCGGACACTAACACGTACTATCCTACACACTTAGGACAATTTACAATTTTACCAAAGCCAATTCACCTACAAACCTGTATGTCTTTGGAGTGTGGGAGGAAACCAGAGTATCCAGAGAAACCCCCGCAGTCTCAGGGAGAACCTACAAACTCTGCACAGACGCTACCTGTAGTCAGGATCGAACCCGGGTCTCAGGCGCTGTAAGGCGGCCACACTGCTGCTGCGCCATTGTGCTGTCCCCTGTGCCACTGTGCCACTTCCAACTGTAACCTTATGATTCCTGAAGATAGACACAAACAGCTGGAGCAACTCAGTGGATTAGGCAGCATGTCAGGAGAAAAGGAACAGGTGATGTTTCAGGTTGAGACTCTTGAATATACACTAAACCCTCCGGAGCCTGTCAGCTTATAAGATGAATGAGACACAGCACAAATCATGCTCGGAAGCCAGATTTTATAACTGAGAGATCACAGTATAGATTTTATATCTGGTACTTATAAATAGATACCAGAGCACAATCTAGTTTAAGAATTGATATTTTAAAATCTGATTAGAGCGTGACAGTTATTTAAGCTATCTTGCTGTAACTAAGGAGTGACTGGACCTGAAGTAAAATTGTTGACATCCCTATCTAAATGTCTTAGTATCAGTGACATTTACCAGGACCTAAAATGAAAGATCTAGACAAATAGTGCAAGGCTTCAATAGAGTGGATATGGAAAGGATGTTTCCACTAGTGGGAGTCTATGATTAGAGGTCATAGCTTCTGAATTAAAGGACGTTCCTTTAGGAAGGAGATGAGGAGGATATTCTTTAGTCAGAGGGTGGTGAATCTGTGGAACTCTTTGCCACAGAAGGCTGTGGAGGCCGTCAATGGATATTTTATGAGGCAGAGATAGATATATTCTTGTTAAAGAAGGAACTGCAGATGCTGGAGAATCGAGGGTACACAAAAGGCTGGAGAAACTCAGCGGGTGCAGCAGCATCTAAGGAGCGAAGGAGATAGGCGACGTTTCGGGTTGAGACCCTTCTAGCAGTCTGAACGTTGCCAGTTTCTCCAGCCTTTTGCGTACCCTAGATATATTCTTGATTAGTACGAGTGTCAAGGGTTATGTGGAGAAGGCAGGAGAATGGGGTTAAGGGCCTGTCCCACTAACTTGACCTTTCAGCGACTGTCTTCGACCTTCAAGCTCGAGGGCACTTGCCTGAAAAACCTCGACCGACCGCACGCACACACACAAACACATTGCAAAGGCGGGGCTCAGGGAAAGCGGGGGAGCGCTGTCTGAAATTCACACCTGCGATGAACAGGAAGCTAAAAGACAGCTACACAGTGTACGGTAAGTCCTTCAGAGAGCGAGGGGGATGGGGGGGGGAGATGGGAATAGAGGGGGGGAGAAGGGGAGAGAAGAGGCGAGACAGGGTGGGGGGGGGGGGGGGGGGAGAAGGAATGGAGATACTTTTAAGAAGCCAGACAACATAAAATAAATTTTAATGGGCATTTAACCTACCGGTCGTTTTTCCTTGGTCCTGAAAACTCCAATGTGCCAATTAAAATGCCCGGTCAGCGAAGGAGATTGCCTACGGCTGCCCTCAACTGCCTATAACTGCATAGCAACCCCACTCCACTGCACTACGAGCTCAAAAAAACCATGCCGAATAATTTTTACTCACGGAAAATTTTTCAACGTGCTGAAACCGTTTCCTCGACCAAACTGAGGCTGCGAGTATGTGGGAACTTCCCTCGAGCATGAAGGATAGTTCCAGTGACCTCATAGGACCTCCTAGGACCATGTGTGGACCATGCTGCCAGTTTGAGTCGAGGGCAAACTCTTCTAAACTCGCAGATTAGGTCGCCGCAGTGGGGCAGCGCCTTTAGGAGGGAGCGATAGATCAGCCATGATTGAATGGCGGAGTAGACGGAGTAGATGGGCTGAATAGTTCAATTCTGTTCCTATCATTTATGACCTTATGCCATTCTTTCCATTGGAAGCCCAACCTACTGGGTCCGACTTACATAATAGGCAACTTACGTAAACTCTCACTGACGTAGGCAATTCTTTAAACCCACGGCTTTATTTCCGAGTTGCGCATTTCGGTAGATTTATTAGCAGTGTGCTACGGTCATTGCCGCAAGACAGTGGTCCCCGTGGTCTCCACCCCAGAGCAAGTTCCAGGCATCTACCAGCCTCTGGGTAACAAAATTGGCCCGGGTAATACAAATGGTCTTCATTACCCACACCTAACAGCCCTGTCAATGGACAATAAGTAGGGGTCTTGCCTGCAATGGCCAGATCTCAAAGACTCAGGTGGAGCAGCCATTGTCTCACAGCGCCTGGTTCAGTGCTGTCCTGCAGTGCTATCTGTGTGGAGTTTGCCTGTTCTGTTTGTGATCACGAGAGGTATGAGTGAGAGATGATGGCAATAGAATCAGAGGTGATGAACACAGAGGTAAAATAAATGAAAAACAGCGGGAAACAGGCAGACGGTTGGAAGATGAATACGAGAAGAAAGAAAAATGATAGGATTATTTAACAGAAGGAGAATAGTGAGGAAATAAGTATGTGTATGAATAAATATCCCTGGATGGAGCAGCTTGTTTGGAGGGGGTTGAGCCTTGGCTTTCTCATGAAGATGCCATAAATCAGCCCACAACTCTGCGACACAGTAGGGCAGCGGTAGAGCGCCACAGACCTGGGTTCAATCCTGACTACGGGTGCTCTCTATACGGAGTTTGTACATCCTCCCGGTAACCACGTGGGTTTTCCCCAAGTGTAGCAGTTTCCTCCCACGCTCCAAAGACGTACAGATATGTAGGTTAATATGGCTTTGGTAAAAAATTATAAATTGTCCCTAGTGTGTTTGGGTAGAGCTAATGTACGGGGATCGCTGGTCGGCGCAGACTTGGAGGGCGAAGGGCCTGTTTCTGCACTGAATCTCTAAACTAAACCAAACAAGTATCTGCACTTACTCACCATGGGCTGAGCAAACCCAAGGCTGGCCAGTAGGCTACATCATTAACGAGCTGATTATTGAATAATTAACAGTAGGTGTCTGAGTAATGAGCTGTTTGAGGAGATTCTACCTGTTTTGACAGACCATTCATAACACCACACACTAATTACCGAGCCCTGTAATTAAGAGCTGCTCTCTGATTGCATCACTGCAACCGTTTCAATAGGAAAGCCAGATGCAACGCAGTGCAACACACCCTTCCCACCGTATCTTTGTCATTCACTCTGGCAGCTGCAGAATCCCACAAAAAGCCACCAGTGCATATACATTTACATTTTATTGATTTTCCATCACATATAATACAGCTCAAATGCGTCAGTACAAACAAACAAAACTGCGGATACATTTGGTTTAAAAAAAAAAATCTGCCTTGGAAATCCTGCCTTCTCATGATGCCAAGTGTTGGCATCCCTTTAAATGTCTACACTTTGACACGGCACAGTGGCGCAGCGCTGGAGACCCGGGTTCGATCCTGACTACGGGTACAGAGTCTGTACGTTCTTCCTGTGACCGCATGCGGTTTTCTCAGGGTGCTCCGGTTTCCTCCCACACTCGAAGAAGGAAATTGCTGCAGAATATTTATGATTTATTTTTAATTTTACTGAACCCTTGGGACCAGCCAAATTCCCAAATTCCCAAAATATGAAGATAACAAATAACCTAATGAGCCAAATGCATCAAATTCTGCCCACCACTCGTGATCCCTGCCCACCCACTCACACCTTTCTGAAGCTGCATGCAAAGGGCTTCATGAGTTGATGCCCCAAACCCTGAAGAATTCAGCAGTGACTGGGCCTCAAGGAGTATTGCACTGAAATCTCACCCTGTCGGCCTTTGATAAGAACAAGACCAAGGCCAGCCACACATGCTGTCAAAGCCATCAAGCTTCATAATAGTTTTTAAATGTCACTGATATGAGTGGCACTGTGGCAGTGTCGCTCCCACACAGCATCAGAGACCCCAGTTCGATCCTGACATCAGGTGCTATCTGTGTGGAGTTTACACGTCCGTCCTGCGATCACATACATTTCCTCCGGGTGCTCTGGTTTCCTCACACATCCCAATCTTGCGTGGTTTGTAGGTTCATTGGCCTGAGTGTGTCTGTAGTGGACATGACAGTGGGATAACACAGAACTAGTGGGCTGACTCGTTGGCTGCCATGGAATCGGTGGGCCGAAGGGCCGGCTTCCTGTTGTAAATTTCAATCAATTAGGATATTTATTGATACTCCAAAATGATGGAACTTGCTTCAATAATTTTAATATTAGGCATTAATTTTAATATTATGCATTTAAAAAAAAATATGCATTATTTTTTTTAATATTATGCATTCATAAAGTGATAATTAAAACAATATTAAATATGTAAACATGGAAAATGTTTAAATTGTTGAAGAAAAATGCCTTATTTATTGTTTCTCAACTAATATACAGAGCCATGATTTCAGAAGTTCGTAAGTACCTGGGCTCTAGGAGCAGAATTAGGCCATTTGGCCCATCAAGTTAAGTCAGTCATAGAAAAAAAAATAGGTGCAGGAGTAGGCCATTCGGCCCTTCGAGCCTGCACCGCCATTCAATATGATCATGGCTGATCATCCAACTCAGTATCCTGTACCTGCCTTCTCTCCATACCCCCTGATCCCTTTAGCCACAAGTGCCACATCTAACGCCCTCTTAAATATAGCCAATGAACTGGCCTCAACTACCTTCTGTGGCAGAGAATTCCAGAGACTCACCACTCTCTGTGTAAAGAATGTTTTCCTCATCTTGGTCCTAAAGGAATTCCCCCTTATCCTTAGACTGTGACCCCTTGTTCAATCTTTCCCTCTGATTCCCATTCTCCTGCCTTTGCACCAAAACCCCTGACACCCGTATTAAATCACAAATCTATCTATCTCTGCCTTAAAAATATCCACTAACGGCCTCCACAGCCTTCTGTGCAATGAATTCCACGGATTCACCATCCTATAACTAAAGAAATTCCCCCTCATCTCCTTTCTAAGGGAATGTCCTTTTATTCTGAGGCTGTGCCCTCCGGTCCTAGACGCTCCCACTAATGGAAACATTCTATTTTCAAAACGTGCTAGATCTGATTGCCTTGGAGAGGGAGAGGTGTAACACTGGAGAATTGGAACATGATTAAGCTCCATCACCGGAGTCCATGGCATCAATCACTCAGCTTTCCCCGGCCTTGTCATGGAGTAAGTCGAGGCTTTCCCATGGAATGGCTGAATGCTGGTATTTTCATTCAGCTGCAGTCAACTCCACTTAACTAAATGCGACGTTGGACTCAATGCATGCCACCTCAAACGTTCACGATGACAATCAGATTTCACTCACAAGAAATAATGGACACGTGTAACCATAAATGAATCTGAGACAGGACAAGGCAGGAAGTCCATTGTTCTTAGAAAAGAACAAACGTTCATAGTCACAGAGTCATAGAGTCTTATGCATGAAAACAACGCATGGACCAACTTGCCCATGCCGACCAAGAACCTCCATCTACACCTGCCCCATCTGCCCGCGTTTAGCCCATAGGCCTCCAAGCCATTCTTTACTCTAGACTCCAGACTTTAATAATACAACACAGAAACTAGCCCTTCAGCCCACCGAGTCATCACCCCATACACTAGCACTATCCCACACACTAGGGATGATTTATAATTTACAGAAACCAATTAACCTGCAAACCTGCACGTCTTTGGAGTGTGGGAGTAAACCGGAGCACCCGGTAAAAACCCACGCGGCCACAGAGAGAATGTAACAAACTCCATATAGGCAGCACTCGTGGTCAGGATCAAACTCGGGTCTCCGGCGCTGTAAGGCAGCAACTCTACTGCTGCGCCACCGTGCTGCCCCTTTCACATCCATAGCACTATTTATGGTGTTAAAGAAGAATAGATACTCAGCAACAACTGAAGAAGAACTTAAGAAGTTTCCTGAAAGCTGTGCATGGGTATGTAATGTGACCAAGAAGAATGGTTTGTGACAATCTCATGGCCTTTGTGGGTTCACTGTGTTTTTGTGCAAAGTTCAGCTCTGAATTTATTGTCCTCCACCATTACAGAATTTGAGACAAAAATACTACTGCATTATGTTGCATTGGTTTTCTTTTGGAGAAAAAAATAAGAGCATGCATATATTTTGAAGCTCAGATGGTACAAAGGCTTTCCCCACACAATGCAATTTTTCCCCTTTTTTATGTATTGTTCGAATTATTTCTCATATCTAGCGATGCATTATAGCTGTTTGAATAGAGGTTAAGATTCGAGAAGATTTAAGAGAGAAAGGTTCCCTTTCATGCAGACAGCACAAGCATCACATAGCCAGATCTTTCTGTTGACGATTGCTAAAATGTAGGCATCATGCCAAGCGCACAGCGTGCAAGAAGAACTAAAGAGAATGTGGGTGATTATCATGAGTAGAAGTCCTCCAGAAGGAATACTAGTGAGAGGCAAAGCTGAATATGCAGGAGCTGCTGTAGGCAAAAATACAACAGGAGTCTCCGAGACCATTAACTCTCCAAGTGCTGCAGAAGGGCTTGCTTCAGAGCCAAGAGGAAACTGCAGGGAAATTGGCAAGGGCAATACATCTGCTTCTCAAGCACAATACCAACACTCAGTGAGCAGACTGCTTTGCAGGTGGGCGCTTATTAAGCTGGCTTTGGGGGTTCTTCTAGTGGAACTCAACAAGCCCAGCGATTTATTAAGTAGAATTACAACCCTTCGCGCCAGGTGGTATTGTTGTGTAGAAAACCATATTGTGTGGTGGGTATCCTGCATCTCTATTTCGAGTTTCAAATATTAAACTGCAGTTCCTGGGCCTGAGGCCATTGAATTCATCACGTTTTTATCTGTTTTGTTTCTGTATTCATTATATCGGAACACGAGAAAAGGAGCAGGATCTTCAGCCTCCCAAGCCAGCCCTGCCATCTGTAAGATCACGACTCATTTATCACCTAACTCCATTGACCATAGTCCTCGCTATGTAAAGGCCAGCACTCCATAAGCTTCTACATCGGTCTTTGCCCTACTGTATGTAGATGGATTCCAAGGTCCACCACCACTAGCATTTTCTAGCATACTTACCGGATAGTGAAAGGCCTGGATAGAGTGGATGTAGAGAGGATGTTTCCACTAGTTGAAGAGTTTGTGAACAGAGATCATAGCTTCAGAATAAACAGATGTACCTTTAGAAAGGAGATGAACAGGAATTTCTTTACTCAGAGGGTGGTGAATCTGTGGCTGAGAAGGCCAAGTATATGGATATTTTTTAAGGTGGAGATTGACAGATTCTTGATTAGTAAGGGTGTCAGGGGGTTGTGGGGAGAAGGGAGGAGAATGGGGTTGAGAGGGAAACATAGACCAGCCATGAATGAATGGCAGAGTAGACTTGATGGGCCGAATGGTCTAATTCTGCTCCTAGAACTTATGACTCAGACCCTCAGTTGTGCTCATTTTTAATTCCATTATTCAACAACAACCCCATTCATCTACTACTCGCCATTTAAACCATGAATATTTCCCAGTAATTTTATGTTTCCATGTGGTCTATTTGCGATGCTCCTTATCTTACGGCTAACAAAGAAAAGTAGCTTTCTGGTCCATTCTTTAGATCGTTAATAAAAATATAGTGAGTTGGCAAACTTTATATTTCCAGATAAAAATATCTAGCCACAATCCACCAGTAGGGAGACAGAGTAGGGATATAGTGCAGGGTCATTAATAGATGGAGTGTGGCCGTACTTATTAACGTTTGGTCAGTTTCTGAAGCAGGCCAATAATTAACCTACAAATCCGTGAGCTTTACCTTTTATAGACAATAGACAATAGACAATAGGTGCAGGAGTAGGCCATTCGGCCCTTCAAGCCAGCACCGCCATTCAATGTGATCATGGCTGATGATCCCCAATCAGTACCCCGTTCCTGCCTTCTCCCCATATCCCCTGACTCCGCTATCTTTAAGAGCCCTATCTAGCTCTCTCTTAAAAGCATCCAGAGAACCGGCCTCCACCGCCCTCTGAGGCAGAGAATTCCACGGACAAGTCAAAGTCAAAGTCAAACAAACTTTATTGTCATTTAGAAATACATCGATATATGCAGTTCCAAACATAGAAACATAGAAACATAGAAAAATAGGTGCAGGAGTAGGCCATTCGGCCCTTCGAGCCTGCACCGCCATTCAATGTGATCATGGCTGATCTTCCAACTCAGTATCCCGTACCTGCCTTCTCTCCATACCCCCTGATCCCTTTAGCCACAAGTGCCACATCTAACGCCCTCTTAAATATAGCCAATGAACTGGCCTCAACTACCTTCTGTGGCAGAGAATTCCAGAGACTCACCACTCTCTGTGTAAAGAATGTTTTCCTCATCTCGGTCCTAAAGGAATTCCCCCTTATCCTTAGACTGTGACCCCTTGTTCTGGACTCCCCCAACATCGGGAACAATCTTCCAGCATCTAGCTTGTCCAACCCCTTAAGAATTATGTAAGTTTCAATAAGATCCCCCCTCAATCTTCTAAATTCCATTGAGTACAAGCCGAGTCTATCCAATCTTTCCTCATATGAAAGTCCTGACATTCCAGGAATCAGTCTGGTGAATCTTCTCTATACCCCCTCTATGGCAAGGATGTCTTTCCTCAGATTTGGAGACCAAAACTGTACGCAATACATCAGGTGTGGCCTCACCAAAACCTTGTACAACTGCAGTAGAACCTCCCTGCTCCTATACTCAAATCCTTTCGCTATGAATGCTAACATACCATTTGCTTTCTTCACTGCCTGCTGCACCTACATGCCTGCTTTCAATGACTGGTGTACCATGACACCCAGGTCTCGTTGCATCTCCCCTTTTCCTAATCTGCCACCATTCAGATAATAGTCTACCCTCATGTTTTTGCCACCAAAGCGGATAACCTCACATTTATCCACATTATACTGCATCTGCCATGCATCTGCCCATTCACTCAGCCTATCCAAATCACCCTGCAGCCTCCAAGCATCCTCCTCACACCTAACTATACCCCCCAGCTTGGTGTCATCTGCAAATTTGGAGATGTTGCATTGAATTCCCTCGTCCAAATCATTAATATATATTGTAAATAGCTGGGGTCCCAGCACTGTGCCTTGCGGTACCCCACTAGTCACTGCCTGCCATTCTGAAAAGGACCCGTTTACTCCTACCCTTTGCCTCCTGTCTGCTAGCCAGTTCTCTATCCACATCAATACTGAACCCCCAATACCGTGTGCTTTAAGTTTGTATGCTAATCTCTTATGCGGGACCTTGTCGAAAGCCTTCTGAAAGTCTAGATATAACACATCCACTGGTTCTCCCTTATCCACTCTACTAGTTACATCCTCGAAAAATTCTATCAGATTTGTCAGACATGATTTACCTTTCGTAAATCCATGCTGACTTTGTCCAATGATTTCACCACTTTCCAAATGCGCTGCTATCCCATCTTTAATAACTGACTCTAGCAGTTTCCCCACTACCGATGTTAGACTAACTGGTCTGTAATTCCCCGCTTTCTCTCTCCCTCCTTTTTTAAAAAGTGGGATTACATTAGCTAATCCTCCAATCCTCAGGAACTACTCCAGAATCTAAGGAATTTTGAAAAATTATCACTAATGCATCCACTATTTCTGTGGCTACCTCCTTGAGTACTCTGGGATGCAGACTATCTGGCCCTGGGGATTTATCGGCCTTCAATCCGTTCAATTTACCCAACACCACCTCCCGGCTAACCTGGATTTCACTCAGTTCCTCCATCTTATTTGACCCCCGTTCCACTGCTATTTCCGGCAGATTAGTTATGTCTTCCTTAGTGAAGACAGAACCAAAGTAGTTATTCAATTGGTCTGCCATGTCCTTGTTCCCCATGATCAATTCACCTGCTTCTGACTGCAAGGGACCAACATTTGTTTTAACTTGTCTCTTTCTCTTCACATATCTATAAAAACTTTTGCAGTCAGTTTTTATGTTCCCTGCCAGTTTCTTTTCATAATCTATTTTCCCTTTCCTAATTAAGCCCTTTGTCCTCCTCTGCTGGATTCTGAATTTCTCCCAGTCCTCCGGTAGGCTGCTTTTTCTGGCAAAGTTGTATGCCTCATCTTTTGTTTTTATACTATCCCTGATTTCCCTTGTTATCCATGGATGCACCACCTTCCCTGATTTATTCTTTTGCCAAACTGGTATGAACAATTTTTGTACTTCATCCATGCAGTTTTTAAATACCTTTGCAAACCATCTCTGCCTGGTACGTCATCAAAAATCTTCAGATATACCCAATAAATAAACCCATAAGATATCCCATTGATAAAAAAAGTCATGTGTAGGAATGAACTGCACATGCTGGTTTAAACCAAAGATGGACACAAAAAGCTGGAGTAACTCAGCGGGTCCGGCAGCATCTCTGGAGAAAATGAATAGGTGACGTTTCAGATCGAGTCCCATCTTCAGACTAACAGGGGAAAGGGAAACGAGAGATATAGATGGTGATGTAGAGAGATATAGGACAAATGAATGAAAAGATATGCAAAAACGTAACGATGATAAAGGAAACAGGCTATTGTTAGCTGTGTGCTAGGTGAAAACGAGTTACAGACAACAAGGCTGAACAAGACAACTTTGAAGCTGGTATGACTTGGTTGGGGGAGGGATGGAGAGAGAAGGGATGCAAGGGTCATTTGAAGTGAGAGAAATAGTAACGTGTCCACGGTTGAATTATTATTGGATTGAAATTTTTAAAGTTATTTCGGAAGTTCTTAAGGTTGAACTCGACCCAGACCCAAAATTAATAATATTCGGAATCCCGGAGCCAAATTTGGTACTCACGGTTAATCAAAGAAATTTTTTTGATTACTGTTTAATAATAGGGAAAAAAATGATACTTAAATTTTGGAAGGGAACATTATCCCCAACAATTAAAATGTGGAAAGCAGAGATGTTGGAGACGTTGAATTTGGAAAGAATTAGATTTGTCCTTTTGGACAGGTATAATTCTTTTGAATCGATATGGTCTCCATATATACAGTATTTAGAGAAGTAGCTATTCTTGGAATCACGGCTCGACGGACGCCCTACGGATCCGATGCGAATAACTTACTTATATTTGATATTATTGTGCATTTATTAGAGATATTTCTGAATGAAATAGTATTTCATATAATGATTTTAGTTTTTGTTTATATATATGTAATATTTTTGTTTTTCAAATTTTCCCTTTTTATTTTCTTTTTATTTACGATTGAAGTATGTGGGAAGAATTTTTTATTCCTTTTTATTTACTCTTTTTTCTTTTCTCTTTTATATATCTTTTTCTTTATTTCCAAAAAATAGAAGATATTAAGTATTGATATGTTATTTGTAGTAATATTGAATTAAGGTGTTAGTTTATAGAGTAAGCTTTACATTGTAAACGGTTTACTTCAAATAAAAAAATATTACACATGAAGTGAGAGAAATCAATATTCATACCACTGGCTGTAAGCTGCCAAGCAAAATATGAGATGCTGTTCCTCCAATTTGCATTTAGCCTCACTCTGACAACGAAGGACGCCTAGGACAGGAAGGTCAGTGTGGGAATGGGAGGGGGAATTAAAGTGTTTAGCAACTGCGAGATCAGGTCCGTCCAGGCGGACTGAGCGAAGGTGTTCAGCGAAACGATCTGCATTAGGTCTCGCCGATGCACAAATGTCCACATCTTGAACAACGGATACAATAGATGAGGTTGGAGGAGGCACAAGCGAACCTCTGCCTAACCTGAAAGGGTCCCTGGACAGAGTCAAGGGAGGAGGTATAGGGACAGGTGTTGCATCTCCAGCGGTACCTGGGGAGAGGATGGTTTGGATGGGGAGGGATGAGTTAACCAGGAAGGTGCAGAGGGAACGGTCTCTGCGGAAGGCAGAAAGAGGTGTAGATGGGAAGATGTGACTAGTAGTGGGGTCCTATTGGAGGTGCTGAAAATGTCGGCGGATTATGTGTTATAAGCGACAGCTGAGGTGGTGAAAGGTAAGGACCAGGGGGATTCTGTCCCTGTTGTGACTAGGGGGAGGGCGAGCAAGAGCGGAGCTGCGGTCAAGGAGCCTAGTGAGAGCCTCATCTATGATAGAAGAGGGGAACTGCCATTCCCTAAAGAATGAGGACATCTCAGATGTCCTGGTGTGGAACACCTCATCTTGAGCACAGATGCGGTGTAGACAGAGGAATTGGGAGTAGGAGAGAGAGTCTTTGCAAGAAGCAGGGTGGGAAAAAATGTAGTCTAGATAGTTGTGGGTGTCAGTTTATAATAGACTATCTTATGTGATGAAGACGATAAGACCCAGAAAGGGGAGGGAGTGCGTCCGAGTGAATTTGAGTGCAGGATGGAAATTGGTGGTGAAGTTAATGAAGTCCATGAGTTTGGAGATAGGGTCAGTGTATGCCTGGAACAGGGATTGATCAACATACCCGACAAAGAGGCAGGTGTAGGGGTATCCGTGTGTGTGTTTGTGGGCATGTGCGTGTGCGCATGTGCGTGTGTGATGAACTTTCTTTTCCATTTATTATATTGTTTACAGAGTATTATGTTTACATTTTTTGTTGCGGTGCTGAAGTAAGAATTCCATTATCCTTTTTTGACCATATGACAATAAAACGCATTGACTCTAGACTCTTGATTCATTATTCCATATATTGAGATGTCTACAATTCTATCCTCTCACCTCATTTGTCCTCCAGTTCCAACATGTCCACTATCTAATAATGTAAAGACACAGGAGCAGCAGAAGGTTAGTTGCCCCCTCATACCCTCTCCACAAAACATGAGAACCTCATGAGAGTATTTGTCGACATAGTGATTTGCCTCAATCTTCCAAAGAGGTAGAGGCATTGAGGGGCTTTCTCAATGATTGCATCAATGTGCTGGGTCCAGGACAGGCCTTCAGAGATATGCACGCTGAGAAATGTGAAATTTTTAACTCTCTTCACCACCGTCCCATCAATGAAGATGGGTTTGTGGATCCTCTTCTAATGTCAACAATCAGTTCCTTGGTTTTACTGATGTTGAAAGCAAGTTTGTTGTTCTGGAACCATTCGGTCAATCGATCGATATCCTTCCTATACTCGGACTCTGCGTCCATAATTCGTCCAACAGTGGCAGTGCCATTGGCAAATCGGTGGACGCCTTTCCCGCATGATGTACCCTCTGGTCAGGAGGCATATGCATGCTCGAGCACCTGCAGCAGCGCCTGGTGCAGGGCTGCATTATGTGTCCCCATCCGAGGATGGGAGCATAGACCACCAGTCATGGGCGGAAGACCGCTCGGTGCGAGACCCGCGGGAAGTAGACAGGCCAACTATGGTCACCAAGTTTGCAGTGCCGTCACTAGTTGGGGAGCCGCTGGAAGAAGAGCTCGCAGCCAACATTAACTACCTGGCTTCCCACCAGCTTCAGGAACAAGTTATGATGGAGACAGCCATGAGGTACCATGCTCCCAGCAGTGCTGCCCTTAAGGTGCCTATGGTAAATAGTTCCATCTTGAGCTACATTGGCGGCGGCATTAAGACCCAAGAGGTCAAGCTGCAAAGAATTTTCAACCTGCTGGCATCGGGGTTGACAGCATTCGCCAGGTCGTTAGATGGCTGCGTATTATCGGAGGCTCAACGGGACGCAATGGCAATGTTGTGCAATGCAGAATTTGAAATTAATTGCTTTCGTAAGAATGCCTTTCGTCCTGTTCTCAACCCCAAGTTTGCGGGGTTGTGTAAGGCCAATAATGTGCAGCCGCCCAATTTACTGTCTGGACCTCACCTGCCTGGACTGAGATGAGCCGAAGACTGTGGGGATACTTCTAGGTATGTTACAAAACTTACCTTGAGCAGTGCTGCAGTTCTGCCGCTCCCCATGTGCGTGACTTTGGCGCCTTTCAGAGGGGGGTGGGCTTAAAATGCCGTGTTTCTGCAGACTGGGAAAATCGATCCATGTCGGGCGATTTCGTTGCGGAAGAAAAATCGCTCCGACATTTCATTCATGAAGGAATTTTTAAATTACGATAGATTATTTATTAACTAGAGTAATTTAAAAATCACCTTCAAAAGCCATGAGCGCCGACAACGGGAAGGATTTTGCGCAGGGGAGAAAAAAAGGTACACAGTTTATTTTTATATTAAAAGTTGGTTTATATGGAGGCTTTAATAATATTTTCATGTTGCGAAATGGGGTCCAAAAAAATGTATGAACCAACAGTATCTTTCCTCCCGACTTCACCGCAAACCGCAACGTTCTAATCCACCGCATTTCACTAAAACCCACTCGCTAGTTGATTTAAATGGCCATTAATTTACAGGCATTAAACACTAAATTCCTTCCATTTGGCCTAGAAATTCATGAAAATGAGATTTAAAAATTATGTTATATTGTGGATTATTGTGTGAGTGTTATTTGGACACTTAGGCAATTTAAAAAAAGTTTATCTTTTCTTAAGAAATGGATAGATGTTTAGATCTACTCATTGAATTTTGTAATTTGCTACAAATAGATAACTAACTAATTATATGCTTTAATTTCAGGTCATCCAAGTAAGATTGTTCCATATTTGTTTCAGAATGCTTCAATCTATAATAACGGAAAATTTCATTGAGTTCTCTTAATGTTTAAGAAAGTTATGGGCTTTTAACGGTTCTAGATCACAGCTTTTGAGTTAAGTCAATTGAAAGGCAATGGGGAACAAGATGCTAATTTCCGAGTATGAAAATGGTCATAACTTTCCTAATACTGAAGATATGAAAGTGAATTAGGTGTCAAATTAAACTTCTTTTTATGCTTTATCTGATGGGATAAATTGCAGACTTGATTTTTTTTATCTCAAAATTTTGTAACATTGCTACTACTTCAGGCTCCACCACCTAACAGACAGTCGTCGTTTCGACGGCAGCACCCCTACGCCTCGACCAGCACAAGACCAGCTGCGGAGACCACCTCCAGCTTGACGAACCAAAGATCCGGCCGAGGTCTTTTTTAGGACATGGCCCGAACTGGCCGAAAGCCAAGATGCGCAGCTAGCGCACACCAGCCCCTCAACTCCCCAAACATCGGGGAAGGAAATAAATGTCCAGAATCCACCGACTAACACAGAGGTAGGTGGGCCTGGGTATCAATGTAACATACCTGGTGTGGGTTCATCGCATGTTGGTGGTAGGTTACGTTTCTTTCTGCATGAGTGGCGGTGGTTAACTTCTTACTTGTTCATGCTGCACAGTATAGACGGGTTCAAAATTGAATTTGCGGGCTCTCTCCCACCCACGTAGCATGCTCCAAACCGTACCTTTGCTCGTTCAAAACAGGATGGTTTGGAAATTCAGGCTAAAATTGAAATGTTAAGTGCTAAAAGAGTGATTGAAAAAAAACAGTCATGAACCTCATGAATTTGTATCCAATATTTTCACTAGGGAAAAGAAGGCTGGGGGGTGCCGCATCATTTTGGACTCAACCCAACTTAACACCTTTGTGCAGTACAAACGTTTCAAAACGGAAAGCTTTGTAACTACAAAACAGCTAATTTCCAGGGGATGTTATATGGCATGCATTGATCTTAAAGATGCTTATTATTCTGTACCTGTTCACAAGGATCACAGGAAATACTTGAAATTTAAATGGATGGGGCAGCTATGGCAATTTAAAGCATTGCCGAATGGGTTAACCTCAGCTCCCAGGTTATTCACTAATTGAAACCTGTTCTGGATGTATTGAGAGAGCAGAAACACATAGCAATGGCTTATTTGGACGATATCCTCATTATAGGGAAAACTATGGAATTGGCTATTTTGGGGGTTCCAGCCACCAAATTTGTGTTTGAACAGTTGGGTGTTCCTAATTCACCCTGTAAAATCCAGGTTGACTCCATCCAGGGTTATGGATTATTTGGGATTTACTATTAACTCCAATCACCTGTTAGTCACTTTGCCTGAAGGCAAGAGATTGAAGTTTATCTGCAATCATCTTATCACACAGCAGCTGCCTTCAATTCGACAAGTAGCAAGCTTGATTGGGAAATTGGTGGCTGCATTTCCAGCTGCAAATATGGGCCTTTGCACAATCAGCAATTACAAAGAGCAAAGGTGCAGGCACTCAAACATAATTCCGGCCACTTTGACAGAATGATGCAAATACCGGCCGAAGCCATTGATGAGCTACAGTGGTGAATAGCCAATATTGGCCATTGTTCTGGCAATATTTCAATTGAATTCTGTTGTTTTACAGACTGATCTCTGGGGTGGGGCGCCACTGACACCGTTACAAGCTGCTGTGGAAGATGGAACATGCATGAGATATATTTTCTGCAGTTGCATGGTATTAACTATTTGGAATTGCTTGCAGCCCTTTACGGTCTGAAAGCTTATTGTGCACACATGCACCATGTGCACGTTCCATTACAGATAGATAACACCACAGCAGTGGCATACATAAATCACATGGGTGGTATCAAGTCAGTATCCTGTGATAAATTGGCAAGTCTCATTTGGAAATGGTGTATTCGACATATTTGGGTTTCAGCTATCTACCTCCCAAGTAGATTCAACACGGTGGCGGACACCAGGTCACGTAAATTCAATGACAACACAGAATGGGTGTTGAATCATAGAGTGTTTAAGGATATTATTTATAGGTATGGAACACCGGATATGGATTTGTTCGCTTCAAGATTAAATAATCAATTACCCAAGTATGTGGCATGGGAACCAGACCCAGGGGCAGTAGCGATAGATGCGTTCTCACTACATTGGGGTGCAATGTTTTTCTATGCATTTCCCCCATTTTGCCTTGTCAGTTGTTATCTGCAAAAAACTCAGCAGGACTCTGCCTCCGGCATTCTGGTGGTCCCTGACTGGCCGACTCAGCTTTGGTATCCTCTGGTTCTGAGCATGGTTGTAGAACCTGTGTGGAAGGTTCCTAAAGGCAGAACTTTGTTGACAAACCCGGTGTCTGGTGCAGTACATCCACTGCATGATCGGCTCAATTTATTGATTTGCAGGTTTTAAGAAGACCGTTCCTTGGACTGGGACTAGCTGGTCGTACGGTGGATGTGCTAACTGCGGCTTGGAGAGGCAGTACTCGAAAACAATATGCCTCATACATTAGGAAATGGGAAGGGTTCTGCGCACAGGACGACATTTCTTATGAGGCAGTGCAGATTACAAATGTTCTGGAGTTCCTCTCAAAATTGCACTTCGATGACAAATTAAACTACAGTGCTCTCAATAGTGCCAGAAGTGCGCTGTCGTCTTACCTGCTGCCACTCTCAGAATACCAATCAGTAGGGTCTCACCCTTTAGTGTCTAGATTCATGAGGGGAGTCTTCAATTAAAACCCTCCTAGGCCCAGATATTCTGAAATTTGGGATGTAGGGGTGGTGTTAACTTTACTCCGGTCATGGTCTCCGCCAACTTCCCTGTCCCTACTCTGACTCACGCACAAGGTGGCTATGCTGATGGCGTTAGTTTCAGCACAGAGAGTCCAGTCCTTGCAAAAGCTTCGATTGGACAGGATGCTCACCTCTGCCGGTAGTTTCACCTTTTTTGTGTATGACCCTATAAAACAGAATAGACCAGGTACCTCAGGATTTAAATTACAGTTCATGGCATATCCTTTGGATCCTAATTTGTGTGTAGTTGCTCACCTCTGGCAATACATTATCAAGCGGCTTCGGGGGTCTGAGTTAGCATTACTGATTAGCCACAGGAAACCACAAAAGCAGGTCCAAACTCAGACCATTTCCAGGTGGTTAAAGCAAGTTTTAACAGAGGCTGGGATTGATACTAAAATGGTTCAATCTCATTCCATCAGGGCTGCAGCTACGTCGGCGGCGAGGGTCATGGATGTTCCGCTAGACCAGATTTTATCGGCTGCAAGGTGGTCCTCAGCACGCACGTTTCAGACATTTTATAACAAACCTTTAGCCGGAATGAGCGTGTTTGCTAACTCACTTTTAAGTTTGCGTTAATGGTCCTCTCGGGTAGAAGGGGAACTGTTGCTGTTTTGTTATCGTTAACTACACATTAAATTGTCAATTTGTTCATTATGTCATGTCTTAACAGTTTTGTCCACTCTTCTTGGTCAAATATACAGTGTGTGACGCATGGATTTGTTCCACGGCATGGAGTCACAGAGCTTTAAAATCTTCACGTAGTCACTCATGTGACTCCGAAGTAAAATAGTAAGATTAAACGAGAACTTACCAGTTTGAAGTTTGATCTTTATTTTATGAGGAGTTACGACAAGGGATTACGTGCCCTCCGCTCCCAACCCCTCCTCATAAAACCAGTTGGTAGTTCTAGTTTCTTCCATCTTACTATTCTCAGGTCAATGTTTTCTGTCTGTGACTCCACACCGCTGCTTTGAAGGTTGACACGCATGCGTGGCTGACGGGTTCTTCACGTAATCCCTCATCGTAACTCCTCATAACATGTAGATCAAACTTCAAACTGGTAAATTCTCATTTAATCTTACTATTAACCTACAAACCTGCACGTCTTTGGAGCTTGGGAGGAAACGGAAGTGCCCAGAGAAAACCCACGTGGTCAAGGGGAGAACATACAAAAAATCTGTACAGACAGCACCCTCAGTCAGGATCAAACCCGGGTCTCTGGCGCTGCAAATCAGCAACTCTATCACTGTGCCACCGTGTAAAGACAGAGTTAGAACTGTGTCCAGCTACACAGTCATGCATATAGAGGGAGTAGAGCAGGGAACTGAGCACACAGCCTTAAGGTACACTTCCAGCTCTTTGTGTTCTGCTCAAGAGTTCATTTGGAGTTCCTTGTGTCTACATTGAAATCTTGGCTGATCCAAACTTTGGTTTGGCACAGGCTTACCAATTTCTCCCCAAACCCCTGGATACCCTTGAAGTTTAAATGTCTCTCAAACCCTGCCTTGAATATACTCAATGACTTTGCCTCCACAGCGCTGTATATTCAAGGCAGATACTGGCAAAGGTTTAAACAACAAGGGAATCACGGGATTTGGGGAAAAAATGGGATGGACAGCATCAAACGTTAGGATCTCCGAGAGTACCATCTTTCATTGTTTCTTATATTTGTTTTCCGTTCGATATGCACGAGTTTTGCAACTTTATATTCCTTACACTCGAGTTTTATATCCCACCTCGCAGCTTCGGACATCCAAAGCCATTGTTTTTTTGCAAGTACAGCTTTTCCATCCAGGGGTATAAAGTGATTCTCCACATTAATAAAGAGAGTGCCTGGCTGATTCCACAATCCATCCGGTGTGTTTTGGTCAGCAGTCCGGATGAAAGGATAATGGCTTGTAATTGAGAGTGGGAGTTGAGTTTGTAAAGATCCTGCTTCCATACTCTTGATTCTCAGGCCAATTCTGTCCATCCCATTCATTAGAGAAGGTTTATGTGAGAACAAGATAAAGGGTGGCATCAGGCCAGAATCTTCATTTCCTCCAGCCATTATCAGGCACTACATTAGGGTTAAACATTCTTCCAATTTATTTAGCTGATGAGAGGTATTTTTGGAAGCCATGCAGAATTATTTTCCACTTTGATGCATGCATCTCACAAGTGCTTTCCTTGCAATTTACTTTCTTCTGGATCTTCCTGTGCCATACATTATCTCACAGGCAGATGGGGCTGGTGTAGATGGGGCCTCTTGGTCGGCATGGGCAAGTTGGGCCGAAGGGCCCGTCTCCGTGCTGTCTGACTCTATGATCATGTCATGGGAAAAGGCACTGGGCAGCAGACTACCATCAGACACATACTAATCCGAGTCACCAAACTAAGTTGGTGAAACTAAACTGAAGGTGTGATGATGTTGTCGCCATCTTATGGACGTTCCGCAGCTTCCTTGTAATAAAGATATAGTCTGGGGATAAGAACTGGAGATACGTTTAAAACTTAAAACCACTGTTTAATTTTAGTTTAGTTTAGAAATACAGCGCGGAAACAGACCCTTCACCCCATCGAGTCCGCACCGACCAGCAATCACCCCGTACACTAGCACTATCTTACACACCTGGGACAATTTACAATCTTTACTTAAGCCAATTAACCTACACCTGTACACTGTACACCGTTGGAATGTGGGAAGAAACAAGAGGTCCCGGAGAAAACCCACGCAGGCCACAAACTCCATGCAGACAGCACCTGTAGTCAGGATCGAACCTGGATCTCAGGGGCTGTGTGGCTGCAACTCTACCACTGCGCCACCTTGCCGCCCCTGCTTTCAGTGCATGCCTGCTTCAATTTGAACAGCACCGGGCGTGACAACAGGTCACACAAGATTACACAAGAACACAATGGCATCATTTTTATCAAATACCTGCTGGACAGGCGGTGAAATTGGTTGCAACAAATGATTGCCTTCATTTACGCTGAGTTCCCATCAGCTGACACCTTACATCAGATATACGGCGAGGATCATTTCAAAGAAAGGAATCTGCACACATTTTTAACCGGGCTTCGAGGAAAGGGTCTGCTTTCCATGTGCCTTCCTGTCAGGCCAACTGGGGAGCATGCGATCCAATCAGCTTGGATAACACTATGGGGTGGTGGCCCATCGGTAACGACAATGGCGGCTTGTGCAGTCTCAATTCTGGTGAGTTCTGACAAGGCTCACGAGTCATGAACCGCACACTCGAGGGCAGTGGGGGCAGATGAAGGTCATCGCTGGTGGGTTCTGAGCGGCAGCCTTACTCTTCTGCCTGGGTTTGGTAAGTCGTTCCATGCGGCGCTCCTTGAAGCTGCCGGCTGCTGCTCGCGATGCTGCGTGTCCGTGTGTTCTGTCGCTGGCACAGGCTTCCAGTTGCTTGGGCGCAAGACCACAATATTGGAGATGGTCCTTGACACAATCTTTGTACTGCTTCCTGAGCCACCCACGGTTCCTTTGTCCCTGGGAGAGCAGGCCATAGAAGACCTGTCGAAGCATGTGGGTTTCATCCATCCTGATGACGTGCCCAGTCCATCGAAGCTGTGCTTTGATGATCATTGCCTCGATGCTTGTGAAGCCGGATCTGTCCAATACTTCTAGGTTGGGCACTTTGTCCTGTCAGCGAATGCCCATGATGGACACTAACAAGTGCATATGGAACTTCTCAAGTTGAGGGATGTAATTCCTATACTAGGTCCACGTTTCACAGCCATAGAGCAGGCTGGAAAGCACAACTGCTTTGAAGACTTTGAGTCTAGTTGACAGCTTGATGTTGTGGTGGTTCAACACTCATGTACGCAGTCATCCAAGTGCTTGACTGGCTTTGCTGATTCTCGTTGAGATTTCCTTGTCCAGGGAGCCATCAGATGATATTACACTTCCCAATATTTGATGGAGTCAACTGCTTTCAGCTGTGTGCTGTCAATGTACACACTTGGGGGCAGTGCTGCAGTCTGGAGCCCGCTGGTGGATGACTTCCGTTTTGCTGAGGCTGATTGTGAGACCAAAAGCCCGTGCTGTTTCCGCAAATGTGGTCACAATGAACTGGGGGTCGGACTCCTCGTGAGCCACGAGGGCGCAGTCATCCGCAAAATGAGCCGTTTGTGTGTCTGGTTTTGGCATTCAGTCGTTGAAGGTCAAAGAGAGATCCGTCCAGGCGGTACTTCAGGTACACTCCACGGTCGAGGTCCTGGAGTGCTTGACTCAGAACGCAGCTGAAGAAGAGGTTGAAGAGTACAGGGGCCAGAACGCAAACCTTGCTTCACTCCATTGCAGATGTCGAAAGGTGCAGAAGTTTTGCCTATGACCAGAACTGTTCCTGTCATGCCATCATGGATGAAGCAGGGGATGGGAGATCACAACCTTCACATTGTCCGGCCTGTTTCAATTAAATCAACCTGGCGTGCACAATCAAATAAGATCAAATAGACCAAGTTGTCCTACAACGTTAGGCTGTGCACGGCATAGGCAAGAAGAAGAAGTAGGGAGAAGTGGATGATGTGGATGAACTTTCTGGTGCAGCCGAGCTTGTGAAGTATCAACCACAGAGCCTCCCGGTTGACCGTGTCAAAGGCCTTTGTTAAGTCGATGAAGACTGCGTAGAGGTCCATCTTCTGCTCGATGCATTTTATCCTGTATCTGTCTCACCGTGAATATTATATCAGCAGTGCTGCGACCAGGTCTGAAACCACACTGAAACTCCGGCAAGCTTGCTTCCGCGACCTTATTGATTAGGCGGTTGAGGATGACACGGGTCAGTATCTTTCCAGCGATGAACAAGAGGGAGATGCCGCGGTAGTTGCCACAGTCAGCTTTGCTACCTTCGTTACCTTATACATAAATACAATCAAGCCAAACTCAAGTTCAAAAGGTAGAGCAAAGGAAAAGAACACAGTTCTTGGCATCAGTTCCATAGACAAAGTCTGATATCCGCAATGGGGTAAAGGTAAATTGGACAGTATCATAACTTAAGGTCCGGCAGCACTGTGGCACAGCGGTAGAGTTGCTGCCTTCTGCCCCTGTCCCACTTAGGAAACCTGAATGGAAACCTCTGGAGACTTTGCGCCCCACCCAAGGTTTCCGTGTGGTTCCCGGAGGTTTTTGTCAGTCTCCCTAATGGTCGAACGTGTTTCCGCTTCTTCTATGTTCCAGCGATTATTTCAAAAAATTCAAAACCGGCCGCGACTAAAAATAGGTTGCCGTTTAAAAAATCGGTAATTTTTTACTCGAAGCCGGTTGTGATACTAGTTGAAGGTGGTTGCCGGTGGTTGCAGGTAGTGGAAGGTAAGACCTCCCTGGTGGAGGTCTTACCTCGTCGCAGCGGCCTCTGCAGTCCGTCTGTCTTAAAAAAATTTTTTTTGTCTCCTTTGAGTGTAGTTAGTGTTTTTTTTAGCTGGATATGTGTGGGAGGTGGGGGGTGGGGGGCGGGGTGGGGAAACTTTTTAAATCTTTTCCCTGTACGGAGGACCCGACCTTTTCTCTGTCGGGTCTCCGTTGTCGTTGGGGCCTAGCACCATGGAGCGGCCTCCAACTGGACCTGGGGCTCCAGCCGCGGAGCCTGCAGACTTAATTACCATCGTGGGGCTGGCCGAGTTGGGAACGGGAGGAGCTGTGGTGGCGCTCTGCTGCTGCCCGACCCCGGAGATTCGGAGGTTCCAGCTGCAGGCCGGTGGACGGTAACACCAGGAGCTCGCGGGTCTCTGGTGGGAGACCGCTTTTTGGAGCTCCCGCGGCGGCAACTTCTCTCGCCCGAGTTGCGGGGTTGAAGACGACCTGGAGCGGGGCCTTACATCGCCCGGCGCGGCTTTGATGGCCATGGGACTTTGCTAGGGCCCGCCGGGGGCTCCAACATCACGACCCGGAGCAGGGCCTTGCATCGCCTGGCGCGGTATGAATGGCCGCGGGACTTATTTACCATCGACCGCCGGAGGCTTTGACTGTGACATCGGGAGAAGAATGGGGAGAGCAGGGGATAGATAAGACTTTGCCTTCCATCACAGTGAATATCCTCATCACTGTGATGGATGTTTGTGTGAATTGTGTTGTGTCTTGGTTCTTTTCTTGTATGTATGACTGTAGAAACAAAATTTCGTCTGAACCTCAATGAGGTTCAAATAACAATAAATGGTATTGTATTGTATATTGTATTGTATTGTATTGTAATAAAACAGGGTGAAAAAAAGATCTTACCGGCTTCGAGTAAAAAATGACCGATTTTTAAAGCGGCAACCTATTTTTAGTCGCGGCCGGTTTTGAATTTTTTGAAATAATTTCCGGAACATAGAAGAAGCGGAACCCACTTTCGACCATTACGGAGACTGACAAAAACCTCCGGGAACCTCCAGGAACCGCACGGAAACCTTGGGTGGGGCGCAAAGTCTCCAGAGGTTTCCATTCAGGTTTCCTAAGTGGGGCGGGGGCATTACAGCGCCAGAGTCCCAGGTTCACTCCTGACTATGGGTGCTGCCTGTATAGAGTTTATAAGTTCTCCCTGTGACCCCATGGGTTTCCTCCAAGAACTTTGGTTTCCTCCCACACTCCAGAGATGTACAGGTTTGTAGGGTAATTGGCTTGGAATGAATGTAGAAATTGTCCCTAGTGTAAGATAGTCTAAATGCGTGGGGATCGCTGGTCGGTGTGGAATCGGTGCTGTAAGGCAGCAACTCTACCGCTGCCTCACTGTGCTCTCGTGTTCATACATAGGCATGAAAATGAACAATAGAAAAATATAAGGTAGACAAAAATGCTGGAGAAACTCAGCGGGTGAGGCAGCATCTATGGAGCGAAGGAAATATAAGGCACTTTTGTTGAAGTCATGCATTCATTTAAATTGCTACTTGATATATTACAAAAGGCATTTCAAGTATCAATCTTCATTACAGATTATATACACATGGTGTCCGCAACTGACCTTCCCACAAATACCTGACTAGAAAATTGTCTTTGATTGAGTTCGATAAAATGAGCGCAGCTGTACCCTGGTAGTGGAGCAGTGCATCAGCATTAAATGATATGCTGTCATCTTTATAAAGCATTGCGCTAAGCAATTTAAAATAAGTGATGCATCAAAGTTCCATGCAGATTATAAAATAACTCGTATATATTTCCTGTCATCAGGGTGTTCTGGCAAATTGTCACACTCATATTTTCATAAAACAGTTCAATGAAATGTCCACAGAAAGGAATTTGAGGGGATGCTTGGTTTTATGATGAATTGGGCCACATCGACAGCTGTCTGCAATGTCTTGTGGTCTGGGGCAGAGATGATGCCAAACCAAGCTGTCGTGCATCTTGATATTGCATAGAGAGCTATTACACTCAGCTGTAGAAGTGTGTTTCCTTTTGCGTGTTTGAGCATTTATATTCCATCGGCGTCATTTACAATCATTGGCTTTGCTTCAGTAATATCATCTTTGATCAATTCTAGTTGAGCGGCTAAAATTCCCAGGCTAACCTTAGTGTGAAGGAATGCAGAATGCAAGACGCTTATGCAAAACTAAAAATTAATTAATTTTATCAGCGATTGCTTATAAGTGGTTAATGGGAAGATGTACAAGGTTCTGAAATCTGCATCTGACCAGCTGTGGCTGATGGAAGTTACTTCATTTTGATTCTTCCCTTTATTGCACATGACCTGAGAACAGTTGATGGGGGCATTGCAGCAGGAGCGTTACCCCACTTCACTTTCTTCCCAGATGTGACAAATGGTCTTCAGCTCTCATTACTGACCTGCTTCTGCATTGCTGAAGGGACAAGCATGGGATGGATCAGCGGAACGGAACCATCTGCAATAGAAGGCAGTCGGTACTCGCATCGAATAATCAATATCAATTTCTCAGAAGTACTTCAAAGAAAATGTTAGCAAAAATACATTTTGGAATAATGCCAGATCGCAGGAATTTGACAGGATGCCACTGAGAATAGTCTGCTATGTATTAATTCTCAACGATTCATCAGTTCTGACAGGGCTAAACCATAGATAGAGGGTGCTATGACTGATGGCTCCAGTGCCTTCTTCCAGAGGTTGGGTCGAGATTCAGAGCTGATTGTCCATTGCAATTTAAACGAGCTGAGGTACTGACCCTAGGTGATCATTCACTGTAGTGTAAACAGGCAGTGATTAATACACCATTGCAGACCCGGCACCTGGGGGAAGCATTCTTAACGGAGTACTGTGTTGGATTATGCAGAGTCATCGACTTTCTCTTCCCACTTAACAACCTTCAGAATCAACATCCAGAATGGAAATTTATTTCACAACATAAAACAGGCAAAGTGAAAGCAAAGCTTGATGTTGTTAAGTTATGAAGGGAGCAGTGAAGATACACAAGGATGTTGCCAGGACTCGAGGGCCTGAGCTATAGGGTTGAACAGGCTAGGACTTTATTCCTTGGAGTGTTGGAGGATGAGGGGTGGTTTTATAGTGTAAAACCCCTGTCCCACATAGGCAATTTTCTTCGGTGACTACAAGCGACTAGGCTGTCACCACATGGTCGCGAGGTGACGCCTGTATGGTCGTTAGTCGTCTCCTCAAGTCGCCTAAAGAGTTATAACGTTTTTCTGGTCGCCGCTGGATTTTGAAATGTTCAAATCTTTTTGCCGACTGTGGGCTTGTCGTAGCTTGTCTTCTCCTGTCGTAGGTGCTGTCGTAGGTTGTCGCCAGGATGAAGTAGGTTGTTGGCAGGTGAAGTTGGTGGTCGCCAGGTGACGTTGGTGGTCGGCGGGTGCTGCCTTCGGTGAATTCCATTGGCGACTACCTACGTCAACCTACGTCAACTGGCGGCAGGTACTGGCGACTAAATTGTCTTCAGTTGTCTTCAGTTGTCGCCGACAGCATCGTTGCTTGTCGTAGCTTGTTACGGGTGGACGTAGGTTGTATTGGTTGGAGTAGTTTGTCATAAGTTGTCGTATGTGTGGTCGTAGGTTGTCGTAGGTGGGCGTCCTAGTGGGACGTTGGTTGTCGGTAGCCTGACGCCGACTAGGTGGTAGGTTGTCGTAGCTTGTCGTGGACATTGTCATAGTGGAGGAGATCCAGTCGTCACTTTTCCGGCGACCTGCTATGACTGTGACAGTCGCCGGCAGTTGCCAAAAAAATCGCCTAAATGGGACAGGCCCTTTAGATCATGAGAGCAATAGATAGGATAAATGCCCAGAGTCTTCTACCCAGAGTTGGGGAATCAAGAATCAGAGGGGAAAAAGAATCAGCCATGATCATATATGATCAGCCATGATCATATTGAATGGTGGTGCAGGCTCGAAGGGCCGAATGGCCTACTCCTGCACCTATTTTTCTATGTTTTCTATGAAAGATGTAATAGGAGCTTGAGGGGCACTATGCTTTTTGCTGAAGAATGAAAGGTGAGTTGAATGGGGCACAAGTAATCTTTTGGACTGGTTGGGTTGAATAGACTGTTTCCTTCAATAGAACTAATAACAATGATTTGGAAGGTTTAGTTTAGTTTAGTTTATTGTCATATGTACCAAGGTACAGTGAAAAGCTTTTGCTGCGTGAGATCCAGTCAGCAGAAAGACACTGCTGAAGTGGTGTGTTACATGTGGAATGGCAGGAAATGCTTGGGTTGAGTGGGGCTAAGGTATCAGGCCTTGGGATAGCTGACGTGATTTATTATTGAAAGGGTTAGATTTCAATGAGAATATTTAAGCTTGACGTGGCAGCTCATCTGTAACATCATCTCAAGCTGCAGTTAAAGGGAACTTTATAAAAATTGCCAGTTACACTTGCATCAAAAGCTACTCATCCTTTGAACAAGCTGACAACAGACTATCTGATCTCTGGAAATAAATGCAGGATTCTCATTCAGAAGCTTGATCAATGTACAGTCTACAATCCAGGTTGTCCAAGTCGACACAGGCAGCATCCTAGAGGTTGAGTCCATCATCTCCGTCAATGAGCTAACGAGAGGGGCAATAGGATACGCAATGTTGAGGGAGTTTAGTTTAGTTTAGTGATACTTACCAATTTAATCATGTTGCCCGCAATGAGTGAGTGTGATTGTATGAGGCTGGAGGGAGGTTCTAGATCTGAGGGACTTATGTCAACAAGGTGCATTTGAAAACAAGGAACTTTGAATTTGAGAGACTCAAATCTCTGAAGAAGAGTCACGACCCAAAACACTGCCAGCTCATTTCCCTCCACAGATGCTGCCTGACCAGCTGTGTTCCTCCAGCAGTTTGATTTTTGTCCAAGATTCCAGCATCTGCAGTCTCTTGAGTCTCTGTCTTAAATTTGAGATCTTTGGTTCATTGCCCTCCGGTGTTGACTGTACCTTTTTAGAAATAAAACCTCAATAACTAACCCACCATCATTGCCCTTTGAGCCCTGATCATACTTACATTTAGTTTAGTTTAATTTAGAGATACAGCGTGGAAACAGGCCCATCGGCCCACCGGGACCACGCCGTCCAGCGATCCCCATACACTAGCACTACCCTACACACTATGGACAATTTACAAATTTTACCAAAGCCATTTAACCTAATTTGGAGTGTGGGAGGAAACCAGAGCACCCGGAGAAAACCCATGTGTTCAGGGGAAGAACGTACAAACTCTGTAGAGAGAGCACCCATAGCCAGGATCGAACCCGGGTCTCTGGTGCTGTAAGGCAGCAACTCCACCACTGTGCCACTGTGCCACCGTTTCATTTGTCCTGTCCTTGTTTGTAGTTTTAAAGGCCATGATTATAAGTTTTCTATTTCATTATCCTGCATCCTTAAAGTTTGTCTCCACATTGTAACCCCATCGTTTTAAAGCCCTCAATCGATAACCATTAAAATTTGCACATAGCAAAATTGTCAAACCCAAGGGAACTGTTGTGTTCAAAAGGCTTTCCCAATAGCTCCTGGTCCTCTCATTGCCAGCCTAGAAACTGTAGACAACTTGAGGCATTAACATATCTTTCCGCTCCAGTTGCTTGAAGAATTTCTCAGAATATTACATTAGTTTCCAATAAATAAAATATAACATTAAATGTGAGACGAGCAAGCTTCTGTGGTTTACTGTCTTTTGAAAATATGTCAGGCACCATACGCATTGTCTAGTGTTACAGCACCAAGGGAATCATGATTCCAAGCTATAAATGAAAGAAGCTCAAAACAGCAACATCTAAATCGACTTACAGACCTGTTACAGATGGATGGTCATGGCATACACTTAGACGACTCTTTAGGCGACTGCCAGGGATTAGTTTTAATGGAATTCACCTACGACATCAGGCGACAACCTACAACAGCACCTACCACAACCTATGACAGCAGAAATCGTCGCCACTGGCGCCAGAAATGTTTCAATATGTTGAAAATTGTACGGCAGTTGCCTGTAGTCGCCCATAATATCGCCTAAGTGGGACAGGCCATTTAGGAACTGACAACCAGGGGTATACAAACACACAACATGAATAAAACATGCATACTTCATGCCCTTGTATTGGACTTCATCCATTTTGGACAATTGTTACATGATGCTAACTATAGGCACAAAATGCTGAGGTAACTCCAAAGAGGAAGAAAGATTCCAAGGGGAGTAAGGGGCGACCGTGGCTGACAAGGGACGTCAGGGACAGTATAAAAATAAATGAGAAGAAGTACAACATAGGAAAGATGAGCGGGAAGCAAGAGGATTGGGTAATGCTTAAAGAGCAACAGAAGATAACTAAAAAGGCAATATGGGGAGAAAATATGAGGTACGAAAGTAAGCTAGCCAAGAATGAAAAGCAGGATAGTAAAAGCTTCTTTAGGTATGTGGAGAGGAAAAAATAAGTTAAGACCAAAGTTGGACCCTTGAAGACTTAAAAAGGTGAATTCATTATGGGGAACAAGGAAATGGCTGATGAATTGAACAGGTACTTTGGATCCATCTTCACTAAGGAGGATATAAACAATCTTCCTGATATAGTAGTGGCCAGAGGATCTGGTGTGACGGAGGAACTAAAGGAAATCCACATTAGGCAGGAAATGGTGTTGGGTAGACTGATGTGACTAAAGGCTGATAAATCTCCAGGGCCTGATGGTCTGCATCCCACGGTACTTAAGGAAGTGGCTCTAGAAATCGTGGATGCATTGGTGATAATTTTCCAATGTTCTATAGATTCAGGATCAGTTCCTGTGGATTGGAGGGTAGCTAATGTTATCCCACTTTTTAAGAAAGGCGGGAGAGAGAAAACTGGGAATTATAGACCAGTTAGCCTGACACAGTTTCAGAACAATGGGTAAGCCATTTAGAACGGAGACGAGGAAACACGTTTTCTCACAGAGAGTTGTGAGTCTGTGGAATTCTCTGCCTCAGAGGGCGGTGGAGGCCGGTTCTCTGTATACTTTCAAGAGCGAGCTAGATAGGGCTCTTAAAAGATAGCGGTGTCTGGGGATATGGGTAGAAGGCAGGTACTGATTAGGGAAGATCAGCCATGATCACATTGAATGGCGATGCTAGCTCGTAGGGCAGAATGGCCTACTCCTGCACCTATTGTCTATTGTAACTCCGTGGGATAGGCAGTATCTCTGGATAGAAGGAATGGGTGACGTTTCGGCTGAGAGTCTGAAGAACAGTCTCGCCCGAAACGTTACCCATTCCTTCTATCCAGAAATGTTGCCTGTCCCATGAGTTACTCCAGCATTTTGTGTCTATCTTCAGCGTAAACCAGCATCTGCAGTTCCTCCTGACACATAATGCTAATTAACACATTGTACTCAAATTGTAAGGTATTTAGTAACAATATTCATATACTGAAACCAGATACTAAGAACATTAATATTATGTTTGAAAGCTGAGGGATAGAAGACACTTTAGCTCATTGCCTTCAGAATGATCCAAGTCTGTATATTTCATTATGTTATCCTTTCGTCAAAAGGAACAATTACCTTCCTTTGGAAGAAACATGAGGCTTTGCAACAGTCATGCAGTCATTGAACAACAGTCTGTTCCGTTCTGCACTGCCATTAGTCACACTTGATTATTGACTACTCATGCCAGCAAATCATCATAATTGGGAATTCCTTTATAAACATGGTGCCTCTTCAGTCAATTGCAATGATTATTCAGCTTCAAATACACGATAGGGACACTGTGGAACTTGCAACAAGCATGGCAATGTATGCAATTTGCTCAGGACTACAAGCAGGCCCATTGACCAAGTACTGATTTTATTTAGCATATAGCAATCTATTTAATTTAGACTTGGGCAGCACAGTGGCACAGCAGTAGAACTGCTGCCCTACAGCTCCACAGACCTAGGTTAGATCCTGACCATGGCTGCCGTCTGCACGGGTTTGTATGTTCTCCCCGTGACCGTGTGGGTTTTCCCCGAATACTCTGGTTTCCTCCCACACTCCAAAGACTTACAGGTGTGTAGGTTAATTGGCTTCGGTAAAAATATTAAATTGCCCCTAGTGTGTAGGATAGTGATGGTGTATGGGGCTCGCTGGTCGGCACCGACTCGGTGGGCTGAAGGGCCTGTTTCCGTGCTTTATATCTCTAAACTGAACTAAATTGATGTTAGGGAAACTATAACTACAAGAGAGTAGTAGCTCTTTCATTTATGTAACCTCAGCGTGACCCGCTGAACATTTCCAGCATTTTGTTATTTTATTTAAGAGTATGGCAGACCAGATCCAAGAAGCACATTGACCTATGCTCAGCAGAACCGCAGTAAGTGTCTGGCTACTGTTATCACTGACTGTAATAAATGTTTTGCCGCAGGCTAGTATGCAGGTTCAGCATGTAATTAGGGAAAAACGAAGAATATTATTGTTTATTCCCTGGGATTTCAATAGAAAAGTAAGAAGTCCACGTTCCAATTCCATGTGCTTAGGTGAGAATATCCAGAGATGGGGAAATATCCAGAGGACATTGGTTGAAGATGAGAGGAGAAAGATTTAATAGGAATATGGGGTGAAACCTTTTCACACTGGGGGTGGGTAGGTATATGGAACAAACTTTCAGAGGGGTAGTTGAAGCAGGAACTAACGACATTTAAAGGACATTTGCAGCTCTCTTCCTCAAAGAACATAGCAAAAGGCAGAGGAGGTCTCTTCCTCTCAAGGGCATAATTTTCAGGTGCGAGGAACAAATTTAAAGGAGTGCCTGGGCTGGAGGTCAAGGCAGGTACGGTAATGGCATTTAAAATGTTTCTAGATAAACACATTGATATGCAGGGAATGGAGGAATATATTAATTTTATGTTAGTTTAATGTCACGAGTACCGAGGTACAGTGAAAAGCTTGTTGTTACATGCTGCCTAGTCAGCAAAAAGACTATACATGATTATGATCGAGCTGTCCACAATGTACAGATACAGGATAAAGGGAATAACATATAGTAGGAGATAAAGTCCAGTATAGTCCGATTAAAGTCAAAAGAGGGAGTGACCAGGGTGAGACTAGTCCTTGATTATGCTGGTGACCTTGCCGAGGCAGCGTGAAGTATGGAGGGAGGATGGAAGAAAGGTTGGTGTGTGTGACGGTCTGGGCTGCGTCCTCAATTCTCAGCAATTTTCTTGTGGTTCTGGTGGAGTTGTTCCCAAACCATGCCGTGATGCATCCCGATAGAAAGATTTCTACGGCATAACTATAGAAGTTATTGGGGACATGCCAAACTTCCTAATTCTTCTCAAGAAGTAGAGGCATGGAATATGGATCAGGTAAAGATTTGTTTAATTGGAAATCATGTCCATTGGCCATTGTGGATCGAAGGGCCTGTTCCGTGCTGTAATGATCTGTGTTCCATGTTCAATACAAAGGCTGATTGAGGCAGAGTTTGAATATTTGTACAACAGTGATCAATAGAATCTTGATAAGGAAGGATGTAAAAAATATTGTGGATAAACATGAACATGGAACTGGGATTAAAATCCATTCAGCTATGATTTATTGAATGATTGAACAATTCAAAGGGCTGAGAGTCCTAATCCTGATCCTATTTGCATGTTTGTATGTACATTTACAATCACCTTCAAAGATGGTCAACATAAATTTTAACTTTTAAATGTATATTACTAATAACAAATCTATTATCTTTAAAGCTGAATTCAATTTTTAATGTAAAAAAACCCAATGTGATCACTGAAGAAGGGTCCCGACCCGTGGTGAATCTGTAGAATTCTTTGCCACCAAAGGCAGTGGAGGCCAAGTCAGTAGATATTTTTAAGACAGAGATGGATAGATTCTTGATTAGTACATGTGTAAGAGGTTATGGGGAGAAGGCAGGAGAATAGGGTTAGGAGGGGGAGATAGATCAGCCATGATTGAATGGCAGAGTAGTCTTGATGGGCCAAATGGCCTAATTCTACTCCTATTCCTTATGAGTTTCAGACCTTAAGAGTTTACAGAATGGCAATTATATGAAAATGCTAGATGGAAAAGGATCTTCCAAAGAGAGAACAATATTATGAGGTTGAAAATTGATGACATTTGGACAGGCATATGGATAGGAAAGGTTTAGAAACATAGAAACATAAAAAATAGGTGCAGGAGAAGGCCATTCGGCCCTTCGAGCCAGCACCGCCATTCATTGTGATCATGGCTGATCGTCCCCAATCAATAACCCGTGCCTGCCTTCTCCCCATATTCCTTGATTCCACTAGCCCCTGGAGCTCTATCTAACTCTCTCTTATATCCATCCAGTGATTTGGCCTCCACTGCCCTCTGTGCCAGGGAATTCCACAAATTCACAACTCTCTGAGTGAAAAAAAAATTCTCTCCTCAGTCTTAAATGGCCTCCCCTTTATCCTAAGACAGTGGCCCTTGGTTCTGGACTCGCCCAGTGGGATATGGGCCAACCACAGACAGATAGGACTACCGTTGATGGGCATATGGGTCAGCTTGACCAAGTTGGGATGAAGGGCCTGTTTCCATGCTGTATGACTCTAGGACTATGACTCTAAATGGTCAAGACTTAGACAATTGCTTTTCACGGGTTCACCTGCATGCATTATGGTATTCATTCTCGTCCCATGAGGACAGACCCAAATTCAATCTGCCAATGTAACATTCCTCTGTTACCATTTATGAAATTCTGCCAATTTTTTAAAAAGAGGCTCAGCTAGTAGAACTGCTGTGGTGCTGCAGTTGTGAAGTTTGCACGTTCTCCCTATGACTGTGTGAGTTATTTACCCCATTCTCTGGTCTCCTCCCACATCTCAAAGATGTCTGAGTCACTGTAAATTCCTTGTTGTTTATCGGTGGGAAGTAGGATCGGGAATGGGTTGATGGAAATGTGGAAAAAATAGATTACAGGGAGGAAAAATTGGGGAATTGATTGTTCTGTGAGTCAGCATATACTTGATGGGAAAATAGCCTTCTATATAATAAGGAAAATGGAAATATGGTAAATTCAGTATAGTTTTCTGAACCGTATTATGGAATTTTGAGCTGACAGGTATGGGTTAATCTTCAAGCAAGTGTTGTATCCTTGGAAACAGACGTTCCACCACAGGACGACATGGTGGCACAGCAGTAGAGTAGCTGCTTTACAGCGCCAGAGACCCAGGTTTGATCCGCACTGTGGATGCTGTCTGTACGGAATTTGTAAATCCTCTCCATTCTGCGTGGGCTTTCCCCGGGTGCTCCGGTTTCCTCCCACACTCCAAAGACGTACAGGTTTGTAGGTAATGTGGCTTTGGTAACATTTTTAATTGTCCCTAATGCGTGGGATAGTGCTAGTGTACGGGGATGGCTGGACGGTGCAGACTCAGTGGGCCATAGGTATCTTTAATCTGCGCTGTATCTCTAAACTGAACGAAACACTTGAGTAAATGGAAACAGAATATTGAAGGCAGTCTTTCCACTATATTTGCAACCTTTCTTCAGAATTGGAAGATGTTACAAGTGCAGGAGGGAAACACAGGCAGGGGAATGGAAGAAAGGAAACAGTAGGTCTCTGCCAGAGATGAAAGCAAGAGTATTATTTATTTATTTATTCAACGGAGTCAAGTGTCAAGACTGTTTAATTCTCATAAGCACCGAAAACAAACGTTGAAATTCCTACTTGCAGCAGCATAACAGATCTGTGAACATATTACTCATAGATAACATCATAAATAAAAAAGTTCAACACATTTTTAAAAAGTGCAAGAAAACCCTCAATTCCCATTTGCAAACACGGGAGTTCATCGTTTGTAGCATAGTTGATGTTTGTAGCGTTCAACAACCTGATGATTGTTGGGAAGAAGCTGTTCCTGAACCTGGAGTTCACGGATTTCAGACTCTCCTGTATCTTCTTCCCGATTAAAGAAGTGATAAAGTGATGTGGACAGGGATCAGCATTTATTATCCATGATGATATAACCTAAATTCAAGTAGCTTCCTGCAATATTTCAGAGAGCAGGTAAATAGCAACTGTGTTGCAAATGCTCTGGAAGAAGGAATAGGAGGGCCAGGTAAGAAAAGCAAATTAGCTTCCTAAGCAGGGTTTTATGATGATCTAATAGTTACATCATCTATATTACTGACACCTACATTTGATTCCAGATTTATTTCATTAATTTAAATTAGCCCTGGTGGATTTGAGCATTTCTCACTCGGCCATTAGCCGAGACCTGGGGATTACTAATTCTGCAACATAGCCACTGTGCTTCCATACCCTTAAAAGTGACAAAAGGAATGATAATGCAAGGAAAAGGGACATGGAAAGAGCTAAACGATGTCTCTGGAGATTCTGTAAATGGCAAATCCAGCATCATTACCCATTCTTGCAGGCTGATAAACTAGCAGCCTAATCGAGATGTTGTTTCACAGAACAACCTAGAGTTCAGATTAGTTTAGAGATTCAGCGGAGAAACAGGGCCTTCAGCCTACCGAGTCCACGCCGACCAGCAATATCCTACGCACTACATGCCATCGACACTAGCCCTATCCTACACACACACACTAGGGACAATTTACAATTTTACCAAAGCCAATTAACCTACAAACCTTTGAAGTCTTTGCAGTGCAGGAGAAAAACAGAGTTCCCGGAAAAAACCTAAGCAGGTTACAGGGAGAACGTACAAACTCCATATAGACAGCATCTGTGATCAGGATCAAACCCATGTCTCTGTAAGGCAGCAACTCTACCCAGTCAGAGACTGATGGCAAAGTGTTCTGAGGCGCATTTTGGGGCAGAGAATTAGACAAAGGGATCCTTCAACATAAAAAGGAGGAGGACGTTCTTTAGTCAGAGGATGGTGAATCTGTGGAATTCATTGACACTGTCGGCTGTGGAGGACAAATCAATAGATATTTTTAAGGTGCAGATTGACAGATACTTGATTAGTAATTGTGTCAGGTGTTCTGGGGAGAAGGCAATAGACTGGGGTTGAGAGGGAAAGATAGATCAGCCATGGTTGAATGGCAGAGTAGACTTGATGGGCTGACTGGCCTAATTCTGCTCCCAGAATTTATGAGCTTAATGACTCCACGCCAACCATCCATCACCCACACACTAGTTCCATGTTACCCCACTTCCGCATTCCGTAGTCATGATCGAACCCGGGGCGTTGCCACTAGGGGGCAGCAGGTCTACCGCTGTGCCACTGCGCTGTACCATTCAGCTATTTCAGATCATAAGCAGCACTCCCATTTCTACCAGACGGCAAAAATATAGTCTTTTGTACAAATATACAAATAAAAAATATAATCCTTTGTACAAATATCTTTTGTACAAATTCGAGGCCATCTTCTACATCTTATTCATTTGATTCCGACCTCTTTCTCTTGCAACCTCGCCCATTTTGTCTTTTTAAACACTTCCTCGCTCTGTTTCGTTCTTTCCTTTCCTCTCCCATTTTTGTCTGCTTCTCCGCTTGTTTAAACATTATTACGTCTACAAAATTTTTGATTTCTAACAATGAATCACAGACAAGAAAAGCTGGCTCTGTTCCCATCTCCACGGCACTGCCCAACCTGCTTCTTAACTATCATTTTCTGTTATGATTTCAGATTACCAGCATCTATGAGGTTTTGGCTTTTCCGCTACATCTGTGATATTCACTTAAATAACACAACCACTTAACCTGCTGACCCAACCATCTGTTCATCAGGCCTGCATATTAGATCATACTTCATACAAACATTCTGAGACTATTGATTCCACATTCCACCAAACCCAGTGAAAGAAACAATGTAATGGTTAAGGACGCTACATTGCCCCTTTGTAAACGATAAGTAATTTAAAAAAAGCTGATGATCCATCTCCATGAAGTTGCAATCCAAATACGACAGTCAGAAATAGACATCAAGTGCTGGAGTAACTCAGTGGGCCAGGCAGCATCTCTGGAGAAAAAGGATGGGTGAATCTTTTGGCTTGGGATCCATTTTCAGTCCGAAGATTATCTTTGGTATAAACCTGCATCTGCTGTTCTTTCGTTTCTACTGTTATGACAGTCAGAATCTTTTTTCCAGGTTGGAAATGCTGAAGACTAGAGGGCGTAGCTTTAAGGTTAGAGCAGCAAAGTTTAAAGCAGATGTGCAGGGCAGCTTTTATTTTATTTTTACACAGACGGTGGTAGGTGCATAGAACATAGTGCCACGGGTGGTGAAGGAGGCAGATATGATAGTGGAATATATGAGTTTTTTTAGGTATGCACATGGATATGGAGGGATATGGATCACGTGCAGGCCATTTTCTGTGCTGCACTGTTCTATGAAGAATTTATAGCTTGAATACATCTTTAATCAGATCCAGCTGGAGTACTGCTATACCAAAATGGACATAATACCTCAGAAAAATGTCATTGATAGGAGTATAAAACAAAATCATCAGAATAACGTCTGGATGTAAAGGGCTAATTTATAGAAACAGTATGATTCACATTCAAGGAGTATATGGAATATGAATTGTACACATGTGATTGTGTATACAATTGCTCATGTGATCAGATAAAGGAGTTCCTGTAGAACGCCTCTATCACCTATTCCTTTTCTCCAGAAATGCTGCCTGACCCACTGCATTACTGCAGCTTTTTGTGCCTGTCTTCGGTTTAAATTAGCATCTGCAGTTCCTCCCTACAAAAATGTGTTTATGCTGATAGAGTCAATAAGGTAGATGTGGAGAAACAAAGCTTCTCACCAACTTCCAGAACACCATGCGGAAACCAACATCACAATGCAAATTCTAATGATCAGCAGTTGTGGTGGATACATCTTCAATAATCTCGTTCAACAGAGATCTGGATGCATAAAAGGGCAAGTAATTAGCCTTCAAATAACCCCTGCATTCTCTCTCCATTCCTGCCCCACTAAAGTCGCACCAGATTCTCGTTCTCACCTAACAAACAGCTAACAATGGCCTGTTTCCTTTATCATCGTTACTTTTTGTATATCTTTCATTCATCTGCATAATTACAACTCTCATCTTGACCCTGTTTGCACTGCATATTGATGTTAGAAAAAGCGCTACCATTTACGGCTGTGATTTTTGGCCATCTTACTCAGAGTCCCCTTCCGCTGCGCAGGTCAAGAGGATTTTTCCCATCGATGAAAAATAAAAGAGTTATTAGTGTTTAAGAAATGTTGAGATTCGCTCTCCAGTCAATCACCGCCATGAAGGCCACGCCCCTTCTGGTGGGAGGGGGAGGGACTACAATACCCGGACGTGTGGGCGTGGCTCACTCTCTGCAAGATGGGGGAGGAAGAGGTCACCTTGGTGGCCTTGCACCCTGCTTGAAATGGTAGGAAACTGCTTTTGAATTTGGTGGCCTTGCACCCTGTTTGAAATGGTACGAAACTGCTTTTGAATTTGGTGGCCTTGCACACTGCTTGAAATGGTAGGAAACTGCTTTTGAATTTGGTGGCCTTGCACCCTGCTTGAAATGGTAGGAAACTTCATTTGAATTTGGTGGCCTGCACTCTACTTGAAATGGAATTTCAAGGAATAACTGTGAGTCAACTGCCAGCCCACCAGCCGTAGGTGAGTGAGCTGCCAGCACACCAGGCTTGAGTGACTGAGCCGCCAGCCCAAGAATCCATTCGGCCCACAATGTCCATACTAGCCCTCTGTAAAACTGTCCCTTCAGCCCACAACACTCATACTAGCGCTCCAGAAAGCCCCCCCCCCCCCCCTCCCCCCCACTGGCCACCAATATTGGAATTGGTGGAGAGGTTAAATATTACGTTGGGGGACCAGCCCCCCCCCCCCCCCCCCCGACGGGTCCCACTCAGTCTAGTTTGTTCTATATCTCCCTACATCACCATCTGTGATGTAGAGAGAGATCACCATTTCCCCTTCCCTGACTCAGTCTGAACAAGGGTCTTGTCCCGAAACATCACCCTTTCCTTCTGTCCAGAGATGCTGCCTGTTCCACTGAGTTACTCCAGCATTTTGTGTCTATCTTCAAGTAATTAGCCTGTTGCATAGAAGATCTCAATGCCAAATAGAGGACAAATTCTCCAGTACTTTAATTTAGTTTTGTTTATTGTCAAGTGGTGCAGTGAAAAGCTTTTTTGTTGAGTGCTATCCAGTCAGCGGAAAGGCTATACATGATTATAATTGAGCCATCCACAGGATAACATAGAACCATAGAAAATAGGTGCAGGAGTAGGCCATTTGTCCCTTTGAGCCTGCACTGCCATTCAATATGATCATGGCTGATCATCCAACTCAGTAACCTGTACCTGCCTTCTCTCCATATCCCCTGATCCCTCTAGCCACAAGGGCCACATCTAACTCCCTCTTAAATATAGCCAATGAACTGGCCTCAACTACCTTCCGTGGCAGCGAATTCCAGAGACTCACCACTCTCTGTGTGAAAAATGTTTTCCTCATCTCGGTGCTAAAGGAATTCCCCCTTATCCTTAAACTGTGACCCCTTGTTCTGGTCCTCCCCAACATCGGGAACAATCTTCCTGTATCTAGCCTGTCCAACCCCTTAAGAATTTTGTACGTTTCTATAAGATCCCCCTTCAGTCTTCTAAATTCTAACGAGTACAAGCCGAGTCTATCCAGTCTTTCCTCAGATGAAAGTCCTGACATCCCAGGAATCAGTCTGGTGAACCTTCTCTGTACCCCCTCTATGGCAAGAATGTCTTTCCTCAGATTTGGAGACCAAAACTGTACGCAATACTCCAGGTGTGGTCTCACCAAAACCCTGTACTTAAACCCTTTCGCTATGAATGCTAACATACCATTTGCTTTCTTCACTGCCTGCTGCACCTGCATGCCTACTTTCAATGATTGGTGTACCATGACACCCAGGTCTCATTGAATCTCCCCTTTTCCTAATCTGCCACCATTCAGATAATAGTCTACCCTCCTGTTTTTGCCACCAAAGTGGATAACCTCACATTTATCCACATTATACTGCAACTGCCATGCATTTGCCCACTCACCCAGCCTATCCAAGTCACCTTGGAAGCCTCCTAGCATCCTCCTCACACCTAACACTACCCCCCAGCTTAGTGTCATCCGCAAACTTGGAGATGTTGCATTCAATTCCCTCGTCCAAATCATTAATATACATTGTAAATAGCTGGGGTCCCAGCACTGAGCCTTGCGGTACCCCACTAGTCACTGCCTGCCATTCTGAAAAGGACACGTTTACCCCTACTCTTTGCTTCCTGTCTGCCAGCCAGTTCTCTATCCACATCAATACTGAACCCCCAATAAAGGGGATGACATTTAGTGCAAGATAAAATCCAGTAAAATGTGAAGAAGGATCTCGACCCGAAACGTCACCCATTCCTTCTCTCCAGAGTTGCTGCCTATCCCGCTGAGTTACTCCACCTTTTTGTGTCTATTTTCAGTTTAAACCAGCATCTGCAATTCCTTCTTTAAAGTCTGATTAAAGATAGTCTGAGGGTCTCCAATGAGGTAGATGGCAACTTGGGACCGCTCTCTATTTGGTGAAAGGCCAGATCAGTTGCCTGATGACAAGCTGGGAAGAAACTGTCCCTGAATCTGGAGCTGTGCTTCTTTACACTTTTGTACCTCTTGTCTGATGGGAGAGGGGAGAAGAGGGAGTGACCGGGGTGAGAGTCACCCGTGATTATGCTGCAGGCCTTGCCCAGGAAGTGTGAAGTATAGATGGGGTCAATGGAAGGGAGGTTTGGTTTGTGTGACGGTCTGTGCTGCGTCCACTCTCTGTCAGTAAGATGAGGCTGGGATTTTGAAGGGTACTGGCCCAAAACATTGCAATCCATGCCCTCCAAAGATGCTGCCTGGCCCATTGAACACAGAAGAATACAGCACACAACCAGGACTTTCAACCTCCAATGTCTGTACTGAACATACTGCCTAGATAAACAATCTCATCCGCCTACACATGATCTATATCCCCCATTCCCAGCATCTCCATGTGCCTTTCTAAAAGCCTCTTAAACACCACTATTGTATCTGCCTCCACCAGTGGGATCCAATCACTGACCACCTTCGGAGTCCTGCAGCATTTGGTGCTGAATGCTGGGATTCAGACTTGCTTTCCCATCTTCCCTGTCCTGAAGAGTCTTACCCTTGACTGATAATGTCACTAATCACTAAATACCATCGGACAGAAGTAGGGCTTATTGTAATTGTTTACAGGAAAGAAGACAAGGTGCAAGCAGCATCCCTGGAGAACACAGACAGGTGACGTCTCGGGTAGGGACACTTTTTCAGACCGATTATGGGGCAGGGGGCGGGTGGTAGGCGGGTGGTGAAGAAAGCTAGGAGGGGTAAGAGAAAGGGTTTCTAGAGTTTATCCAAAATTGGAGAATTCAATGTTCATATCATTGGGATCTAAGCTACCCAAATGGAATATGAGGTGCTGTTCCTCCAGTTTGCATGTGGCTTCAGTCTGGCAATGGAGGAGGCTCAGGACAGAAAGGTCAGTGTCTGAATGGGGAGGGGAGTTAAAGTGGTCAGCAACTGGGAGGCCCAGTAGGCCTTGGTAGACTGAGCGCAAGTGTTCAGCAAAACGATCGCCCAGTCTATGCTTGGTCACGCCGGATGCAGTAGGTGAGGCTTGAAGAGGTCCACGTGAACCTCTGTCTCACCTGGAATGATGGCTGGGGTCCCTGAATGGAGATGACTGAGCAGGTACAGTGAAAGGCGTTACATCTCCTGCGATTGCATGTTCAGCAAATGCACCGTCACTTGAAGATTCATCCCATTCCACAAACTGCCTCTGTATTGGGAATAAATCTCAGTTTCTTCAATGTTTGTGTTAAAACCTGTTCCCCCTTCTATGCCCACCCACCAATTCAGCATCCCCATCTCTACCCACAGAAGCCTTTTTGTCTTTTACCCAGAATAGGGGAGTCAAAAACCAGCAGATATAGTTTTAACATGAGAGGGCAAAGAATTAATAGGGACCCGAGGGGCAACTTTTTCACAGAGGTTGGTGGATATATATGGAATGAGTAGCCCGAGTAGCTAGTTGTGGCAGGAACTATAACAACAAATAGAAGGCATTTGGACAGGGAGGATAGGAAAGAATTAGAGGGATATTGGGCCAAATGCGGGCAGATGAGACGAGGGTAGATGGGGCATCTTGGTTGGCATGGGCAAGTTAAACTAAAGGGCAAGGTTTCCATGCTGTATGACTCTATGATTCTAAATCTGATCTCCAATTCCTACGCCATTAATATTTATAAATGCCACTAACATGCCTCGGGCATCGTTTTCCTCTATAATAAGGAATAGTGTGACTGAAAAGTATAAATGTTATCATTTAGTGTAGTGCAGGTCCATGGAAGTTCTGCGAGAAAATTCAGCGCATACGAATCAATGCAGGGCAGAAATGTTCACTCTTACAAGGTTTGGGAAGTCAAATACATAAGACGGATTGTGACATAATGTAACTGACGGGTCAAAGTATATTTAATTTTATGGTGTTATGTTGCATTGCTAATACACTGCCTCATTCATGTGTTAGTGCATCCCAGCAGAATAGAGAGCTCCAGGCTCTGTCGGATATCAGTCAGTTTTCAGACTTTTAATATCTTCTCGGCTTTATGCATTTGTGTCAAGGGCTGACTAACTCATATCTGTGACACGTTGTCCAGCACTAGCAGTCCAGCAACTCGTGTCTATCTTCAGTATGAAATGGAACGGAATACTTTATTGTCACATGTTACAAGACACAGTGGAATTCTTTGCTTGAATAGCCAAAGTATGCAAATAGTCATCATATATGGCGCTGACAAAGTTAAAAAGTATCTCCACCAGCTCCTCCATTGTTCTCCCCCCTCCCCTCCATCTCCCCCACACCAGGCCCTCCATTCTTCATTGTTCTCCCCCCCCCCCCACCCCCACGATGGTTTCCCCATGGCAGGTCGTCCCCTGTTCATTATTCTTCCCCCTCCCCATACCGGGTCCCCCTTTGTTCTCCCCTCCCTTACAGTGGTTCTCCCGTGCCCTCATCGATCGTCAACCGCGGGTCGACTCACGAGGCTTCACCACCGCTGCTGAGGCTCCACCGCCACCGCTGAGGCTCCACCCCCACTGCCGAGGCTGGTACAAACCAGCATCTACAATACCTTCCTGCACATCAAACCTGTGACATATTTATCGGCCCCTGGCATATTGTTGCAAACAGATTTTTGGAAGCTGTTAATGAACAGTTTGTTCCCACATACCAAAGAAGTGGAGGTTTTAGGCTTCTGCAAGTTGCCCCTTGTGTGTAGAGAGTGGATGAGAAAGTGGGTTAACATAAAACTCGTGTGACTAGGTTATCAATGGTCAGGGTGGACTTGAACGTGTGTGGACTGGGCGTCGAAGGACGAGAAGCTGAAGCCATGAAGTAGAAGTCAAGATACTGAACAGAAACAACGGCAAAAAGCCAAATAACTGAATGGACACGACGCAGAAAAGCCAAATAACCGAATGGGCGCAACGCTGAAAAGCCAAATACGCGATGCCGAAAAGCCAAACAACAGATATGATGTCTCTGGGGACGGGATTTGTCCGAGACCTTGTCAGCGATTGGTCCAGACCCCGTGTCCATCACATCACTGGCCGGTGGAGACGGGAGGGTGGGGGGGATTTTTAATTTTCCTTCGGCGCTTCTGGACTGCAAAGATCATGGAGAGGATTATTTTTGTAAGCGTTAATCTACCACGGTGCGTGGGGTTAAGAGGCTGGAATCTATCTCTCTCTCTCTTGTTCTCGCTCGCTCTCTCGCTCGCTCTCTCCCCCTCCCCCTCCCCCTCTCTCCTTTCTCTCTGTCTGTCTCTGTCTGTCTCTGTCTGTCTGTCTCTGTCTCTCTGTCTCGCTCTCTCTCTCCCTTGGCATTCCCGGAATCATTTGGCATTTTGCAAAGACAACTGCATCTGCAGTTCCTTTCAATTGAAGAAGAACCCTGGCCCGAAACAACTCCTAATCCATTCTCTCCACAGATGCCGCCTAGTCCGCTGAGTTCCTCCAGCACTCTGTGTTTTTTATTTAACTCTAAAATTGGAATGGATAACGTTTCGGGTAGAGAATACTTGTGATTGTCTGAAGAAGGGTCTCGACCCGAAACGTCACCCATTCCTTGTTTCCAGAGATGCTGAGTTACTCCAGCTTTTTATGTCTATCTTCAATTTCAGTTAAATAAAAAACACAGAGTGCTGGAGGAACTCGGCGTCGCGTATTTGGCTTTTCGGCATTGCGCCCATTCGGTTATTTGTCTTTGCAAAACGCCAAATGATTCTGGGAATGCCAAGAGAGAGCGAGAGAGTGAGAGACAGACAGATGGACGAGAGGGAGGGGAGTGAGAGAGGGAGGGGAGGGAGAGAGAGAGTGAGAGAAAGAACGAGAGAGAGAGATTCAAGCCTCTTAACCCCAGGCTCCATGGTAGATCAACACTTACAAAAAGAATCCTCTCTATGATCCTTGGCAGTCTAAAGGCGGCAAAGGAAAATGAACCCCCCCCCCCACCCCCCCCGCACCCTTCCGTCTCCCCCGGCCAGAGATGTGATGGGCGCGGGGTCTGGACCAATCGCTGACAAGTTCTCGGACAAATCCCGTCCCTGGAGACGTCATGTCCGTTATTTGGCTTTTCGGCATCGCGTATTTGCCTTTTCGGTGTTGTGCCCGTTCGGTTATTTGGCTTTTCATCGTCATTTCTGTTCGGTATCTTGGCTTCCACTTCTTGGCTTTGACTTCTCGTCCTTCGAGGCCCAGTCCAGGTACCGGACTTGAATGGCCAAGGTGCCGGTTTCCGTGCTGTGCCTCAGGGAAAAAAATGCTATTGAAATACTGAGGAACTTCAGCATGAAAAGACCTACCTCTGAGTTCCCCCAACCATGTGCTCGTCTCCCTCTTCTTAGGTTTCCTCCCATCTTGGTGAATAACTAACATTTGCTAAGCCACTCGCCTTTAAACTGTGCGCCTCTTAAGGCTATGGCCTCTAGTCTTTGACATTACCACCCTGGATAAAGGGCTCTCACTATCTTTCCTATCCATGGCTCTTATAAATTTATATACTTCTTTCTAGTCTCCTCTCAGCCTCTGATGCTACAAATTTGTCCAACCTCTTCTGAAAATTTATACCCTCTAATCCAGGCAACAGTCTGGTAAGTCTCTTCAAAGCCTCCTTCGACATCTTTCCTTAATGGGGTGACCAGATACAATTAAAATGAAAGCATAAGAACATAAATATAGGGAAGTAAATATAGAATGAGCAGGTGTTTTTCCAAAGAATATTCAAATATAGTTATATTTTATGCATTTATTTTTTTATAGAGTAATGCTATCGATGCCACAAAAGTAAAACTTTGCCAGCTGTTCATTTTAGAATTCTATCATTATATTTTCCATACGTCTGTTCAAAGATGTTTTTCTGAGAACTGATTGTGTTCCCTCTTCTCAATAATGTAACCAAAGTTAAAAATAATTACGTTTTCTCACTGACTAATTTAAACCACAGTTTTGACCAACTTTGATAAGTTTCACAGCTTTCACAGAGATAATGACAAATGCTGGAAACACTTGGCATGTCAGGCAGCCTCTGCAGAGATAGAGAACATTTTAGCATTTCAAGTTGATGACCCATCATAAGAACTGGGGAAATTAGGAAAAACTGTTTCCAGAACCTGCAGTTTTTTGTTTTCCATGTGGTTTTATTATTATTATTATTAATGTTTAGTGTTTTCTGAGTCGTTCGTAACTGTCACTGTATGTCATGTTGTTACTTGTGGGCGGAGCACCAAGGCAAATTCCTTGTATGTGAATACCTGGTCAGTAAACTTAAACTTACTAATGGATACTGAATATAGACATGCATTTGGCACTGTGCAGAGTTTACAGAAAACCCATTGCATCCAACATTACTACAGTGGTCCATTGCAAAGCTTCCACCTCCATCGTCCTGACATCAAAGAATGACACTCAGCAGCAATGATAGCACTTCTGTTCACAGTATCGCTTCATTCTTTCTTAAGTAAAAATATTTGTTAAAGCTTTTGGTGTGGCTGCAGTGAGACACAATGATAACAAAAGTGATACTATAATTATGTACAACCAGACAACGTGGTTATGTAGACAAATACAAAACCACTTTTCATAAAGATAATGGTTTTGAAATTATGTGGCAAGCACTTAATGCCTTTAGCTGAAATTACTCTCTTCTGTTGCAATGAAGGCTCGATAAATGGGTGAACTGATCCGCTAACATGATGGAAAAGAGTTTCAAACAATAGTGTTTATCATTCATACACAATTACCTGACTTCAAATTAAACAGCTTCAATGTGGACTCCGTTACGAATTTGGCCAAATGACTGACACAAACAGTTGCTTTTGGTCAAACTTTTTTTGAGTGCGAGGACCACAATGATTCAAAAGAATCAAGGCTTCAATTTGTATATCTCGATGCATGGAAGCTGTTTTTTCCATAGAGGTATTATAATTTAACACCCTTTGTCCAAAGTTGCATAAATGAAGTGGGGAAATGATTGGAATTTGAAGGCATAGAAGGTAAAGTAAGTATATTTTTGTTATCAAGACCTAAACATACATTAGACCACATGCATAATACAGTGTTTATTGCATAGATACAAATTTATAATTTAAACAAGTGCTGGTTTGTGTTTATGTTTCACTGGAGCCTTCTTCCATCTTAGTCATTCTTATTCATCTTAGATCAAGAACTTTTTTAAAAATTCCTTTGTGTCTCATGTATCTAGCTTGCCTTAACATGCAACATCAATTCAACTATTCCTCACGGTACAACATTCCACATTCCAAACCTCCCTGGATAAAGGTGTTACTTCTGAATTCCTAATTCAACTTATTCATGGCCATCATATATTTATACCTCCCAATTCTGATCTTCATCGTAAGATGAAACCAGTTCATTTTCTCAAAGGCTTCTAGCACACCAGCCTTCAGTTCTCTTCTTTGTAGCAAGAGTCCCAGCCTGTTCATTGTTTTCTGATCAAACAAGCCTCTTTTCAACCTAGTAACTTTTTAATACTTTCTCCAATGCTCCTATGATCTATTTTTCTACAATGTGGAGGTTGTATTCATCTATGCAATGCCTCGTTCCCTTGTTGTTGTGGCAAAAGATAGGTTCAGATCTTATTTTAATAACCAAAGGAGGTCAGAGTGAAATGGACCCAGATTTTTTCCACCAAATTACGCAATCACCGTTTCAAGTCATAGAGTGATACAGCGAGGTAACAGGCCTTTGGGCCCAACTTGCCCACACCGACCAACATGTCCCAGCTACACTAGTCCCACCTGCCTGTGTTTGGCCCACATCCCTCCAAACCTGTCATATCCATGTACCCGTCTAACTGTTTCTTAAATGTTGGGATACAGCTCGTTCCATACACCCACTACCCTTTGTGTGAAAAAGCTACCCCTCAGATTCCTTTTAAATCTTTTCCCCTTCACCTTAAACTTTTCTCCTCTGGTTGTGGATTACCCTGCTCTGGGCAAGGGACACCGTGCATATACCCGATCTATTCCTCTCATAATTTTGAAGTTTGAGAAGGTGTTTGTGGTAACTTTGCAGAGGAGTGACCAGGAAAGAGCAGAAGTTCATTTCCTGATGGTTATTCCTGGTATTTTGGTAGCAGGAAAGGTTAACAGACCTGCACTCCGGGGCCCATAGGGTTCCATTGTCTGCTTGCCACTACAATGCACAGGGATAATACCATGCAGGAAAGGTAGAGGATGGGTCAAATTCCAGACTGCCTTCATTTCATCTGTTCTGAAAAATTCTTCGAGTGAAATGTAAACCCATCAAATGACTACCTGCAGCAAAACTTCTCGAATATTTTCCCTGCCCGGAATAGGGGACGCAAGCCCCCAAACCGCAATATTTCCAGGGGATACGTGATTTAATGCTGAAAACGAACCCGAGGGCCAGTACTCTGGCCTCAGTAAGCCTCTTATTTCGTGAGCTAAAATTAACGCTATGCAATATGAAAAGAGGATTTAGTAGTCATGGAACAGCATTAGGGTTTAACTGGCTACACTGATTCAATAATGGAGACACTCTTTCGCTTCCTAAAAGATATAAAGAACTGCTATTTGCAAGCAGCGGCTCAAAATAATACAATAAGCTCGGCATCATTTGGATCTTTTCGTCCACTCGACCAACACGTTCAAACCATCGTGTTGTAATAATAACTATACCGGGGGAGAGAGGAGAGGGTGGAATAAATAAATATGCCATCCGACTGTGTTGTATCCGACAGTCGATCTTCCTAAAAGCAACGAGACCTAACTGTTGGCATTCAAGCTTCATAACATTGCCTATCGCTCATTCCACATTCTGCCAACACCGCTCGCCTCAATCACTTCCTTCAATAACATATTTGAACAAGAAGAGACCCAGCTACGAAAACAAATATACGTCTCCCGTGTCTGCTTTGGCAGCCGTTTTTATTAGTAGTCTGTTTCCATCTTACTGGTCAATTAACTCTTTGCAGACCACGGCGAGTTCAACCCTAGCACTTGATCGGATCAAGGGATGACATGGAATCGGGGATATCAGCCCAATATCCCGTTGGAAACCCCCTGCTACCGGCAATCTAGACCTTGCGATCGATCAATCGCCTCGACTATTCCCAGCCATCAGAGAACCACAGCGAGGAATTCCACAGCACGGATTAGCATTCAATAGCGTGCAGTCGGTGGGTTTGATGTGTTGCAAGGTACATCGTACAACAGGCTACGCTCAGGGCCCGGCTGCCCGAATATTATTCCACCCAGATCACCAAAGAAGGTTCAGAACCTTTGGATCCATCACATTAACTTCGGATTGCATTCCAGTCACTCGCGACTGGAGCTCAGGAATTAGTCGGTGTTAACATCCTGTATTCTATCGCCACCTTTAATCATTGCACTACATATTATATAACGCACCACATGCCCCAGAAGATCACCTCGATTAATAACAGTGAGTGTGGTAAGATATGGTGTGAGGTGGGTGTTAGTGGGACGCTGGTATGAAGGTGGCTCTGGGCTTTGGCAGTAGGGACCTGATGCTGGCAAGCGATCAGAGGGATGCCAAGGCGTTGGAGTTATGTTTGCCCCCTGTCTCTCGCCAACGCGGCTGCCGTGGGATGTACATCCACCCCACACACAAGATTAACATAGCATAGACACACACACACACACACACATATGTAGATATTGTAAAGCGCGCGTAAACACACACTGGCATCGGCCGGCCAACCCTACCTGCGAGAAGCTGCATCCAGGCGCAGATCTTGTAGACAGTGGCCGTGTTACAGAAGAAGAACAGAGTGAAACAAGAGATGCAGCCGAGGATCAGCACCATGGACAGCAGCACGAAGAACGCCGCCGCCTTGAAGGCACCCGACGGGATGCTGGAGAAGTCGGAGAAGGTTCCCTGGCAGATTAAATCCCGGCTGTTTAAACCCGTCCCGACGCAGTAGTGGAAAAGGCCGAAGTAGCCGGCATAGGGCGTGTTGACACTGTCTCCGATCCAGTACGGCTGGATGAAAACCACCACGTTAATAATCGCGAAGCAAATGGTGAAGATGGCCCACAGCACGCCGATGGCTCTGGAGTTACGCATGTAATTGTCATGGTAGATTTTGGAGGCTTCCTGTGAAGGCAACATCTTTCCTTCTCTCTCCTCGACACCAATGCACGACCCGCTCTTTGCATAAAGCCCAGTGATCCCAGGGCGTTATAGACCCGGCGTGTGAGGGCAGCTCTCCATCCTCCCAGGTGCTCTTTGTCTCTCTCCCTCTCTATCTATCTCTTCCCCTTTCCTTTCCTGCTGGCTCCCTCTCTCTCTCTCTCTCTCTCTCCCTCTCTCTCTCCTCTCTCTACCTCCCTCTCCCCGGCTCTGGCTGCGCGCTCCCGACACGCTGGCTGCTTGGCGATTGCGCGTCACCGAGGCAATGCAATGCAGCCTTATTGGGAATATTTCCCAGCAGTCAGCACGACCAGGATCCTAGATCAGATTGAAGTGAACCAGTTCTTGATAAAGCTGAAACCTTTTGCAATGAACCACTGTCATGATTTGCCAATTGTGATTTAACTATATCTCACTGTCTTTGCCCAAAGACCAAGGCATGTACGCACAGAATTCATTGAAGATACGTTTAAAAGTGTGTTCATCTTTGCTAAAGCTCTGTGTCAATGCAACATATGTCCTTGGAATATATTATCTATATATATATATATATATATATATGTGTGTGTGTGTATATATAAATATATGTGTGTGTATATATATACATACACACATACACACACTATATATGTATATATATACTGACTCTATGATATTTCTAAAGTAAATTAAAATAATGTCACACACACACACAGACACACACACACAGACACACACACACAGACACACACACACACACACATACACACACACACACACACACACACACACACACACACACACACACATATATATATATATGACTTTAATTTAGAGCCCGGGGTTCCCAACCTTTTTCGTCCCGTTTACCCCTGGTAACTTTAATAGCACATAACAATATTATTTCACATATTTATGAACAACTAATGATGAACAGATAGAAAACATAGAAAATAGGTGCAGGAGGAGGCCATTCGGCCCTTTGAGCCATTCATTGTGATCATGGCTGATACCAGGTCAGAACCAGAATTATACCAGAACCAAACACAGTCAGTCAATGAGAGAAAAAACGTACAAATCCAGAATCAACAAATTTACCCCCTGGGGGTACATTTACCCCAGGTTGGGAACCCTTGCTTTAGAGATACAATGCGGAAACAGGCCCTTCGACCCATCGAGTCCTCCCCGTACACAAGCACTATCACGAGGGACAATTTTACAATTTTACTGAAGCCAATTAACCTACAAACTTGCACGTCGTTCGGGTGTGGGAAGAAACCGGAGCACCCGGAGAAAACCCATGCGGTCACAGAGAGAACGTATAAACTCGATACAGGATACAGTACCCGCAGTCAGGATCGGACACATGTCTCTGGCACTGTAAAGCAATAACTCCACCGCTACCCCACTGTGCCATCATGTATGTGTATTATTAGCTGCTCAGTGGATAAAGTTATGATAGAGTTATGATAAGTCCAGTTATATTTTCCTTCTTAAAATGTTCCCAGTTCAGTGCTGCAGCAGGTAGAGCTGCTGCCCTCAGCACCAGAAACCCTTAGGTTCAATCCTGACCTCAGGTGCTGATTCCGTGGAGTTTGCATGTTCTCCCTGTGACCACATAGGTTTTCTCTGGGTGTCCCAAAGAAATGCAGGTTGTTGGATAGGCCCCTAGTGTGTAGGGAGTGTATGCAAAAGTGGGATAACATAGAACCAGTGTGAATGGGTGATCGATGGTCGGCATGGACTCAGTGGGCCGAAGAGCCTGTTTCCATGCAGTATCTTTCAATCGATCATTTGATCAATTGAACAAACAATCGATGAATCAATCGATCAGTTGATCAATCAATCAATCAATCAATTGGGAAAGAAAAGATATAAGGAATTGCATTACTACCAATCCAAAAAATGTACATTTGGAGGATGAATATGAGAGGACTTAAAAATGCTAAATGGAGAGACAGAGAGATTTATGTTCATGTTATTTTTTTTGATTTAGTGTGATCATTGCAGAATCCATCATTATCCTTACAGCCATCATTAAGAAGAAACTCAGCTGGAACAGGGATATTCATGCCATATTTAGCGGAGAAGGTCAAACACTGGGTATACCGCAGTGAACGGCTTAATTGCTGACTGATCCAATGCTGGAATACTCACTAATATCCCTGGACAAATGCACCATCATACTCTGGTGTCACCCATACCATGGTGATGAATGAAACACAGTGAACGGTGGTGTGGGGGATGTATCAGGAGCAAAAGAGATGGAACATTGGAATATTTTTACAGAATTAAATACCACAGTGAGAAAAATTGAAAGAAAATAATTTGAGGTGAAGGAGATTGCAGATAAGGGAAGGATTATCATTGGTATTAGTATCGGTATAAATATTGGTATTGGTTTATTGTCATGTGTGCCAAGATACAGTGAGAAACTTTGTATTGCGTGCTATCCAGGTAAATTTTCGATATAAGCCATACATAAACATGAACATAACTGGTACTGCAAAAAGAGAAAGGAAAGAGAGTGCAATATAGTGCAACGTCATGATAAAAAAATTACAATTCTGTACCAAAGCCAAATTAACCTACAAACTTGCCCATCTTTGGTATGTGGGAGGAAACCAGGGCACCTGGGGAAAACCCACGCAGGTCATGGGGAGAATGTACCAACTATGTACAGGCAGCACCTGTAGCCAGGATCAAATCCGGGTCTCCAGCGCTATTAGGCAACAACTCTACCGCTGCACCACTGTGCCGCCCTCAAATGTTCAACCTCTCCCTTCTGTTTGTTTATTTTCACGGTCTTGTATAATTTATGTATAATTCATATTTTGGGTGTTGTGTGAATCTATGTGCCTGTGATGCTGCTTCAAGCAGGGTTTTCCTTGTACCTGTACCTCGCCGAACATGTGCACATGAAAATAAACTCAACTACTTAACTTGAAGTGTCTTCAATGGCAGAGAGCTGGAGGTTTAGTTTAATTTAGAGGTACAGCATGGAAACATGATCTTTCGGCCCATTAAGTCAACATCGATCATTGATCGGTGAACACTAGTCCTATGTTGTCTAACTTTCTCATCCAATCCCTATACGCCAAGGGCAATTTACAGAGAGCAAGTAACCTACAAACCCGTACATCTTTGGGATGTGGGAGGAAACCGGAGCACCCAAAGGAAACCTACATGGTGACAGGAAAAACATGCAAACTCCACAGAGACAGCATCTATGGTCAGGATCGAACCAGGGTCTCTGGCACTGTGAGGCAGTAGCTCTACCAGCTGCACCATTGTGCCGCCCCATTGTGGAGAATGCCTTTGATAGGGGAAGACCAAGGTTGTCTAGGTGACACAATTACTCCTGGCACTGCTTAAGAGAGAGAAAGAGATGAATGCTGGTGAATCAGAGTTGATCTGTCTCAAAGAGCATAAAGAGAGGAGCATGAATAAAGACTGCATAAGAACAGCTAGATTCAGAGATTTGTAATCAGTTATGATGGTGTAATGTTAGTGAATAAAATGTCAGGTCGCCATCAAAGGCAAATAGAAATTAGTGTTGAATATTAGAGGGATATAGGCCAAATGTGGGCACATGGGACAGGCTGAGATGCGGTATCTTGGTCATCATGGACTAGTTGGGCCAAAGGGCCTGTTTCTGACCTGTCTCTCTTGGTTGAACAATGTTGAGTCCTAAGAACTCAAACTTGCCAAGACAGGGGTTGAGCTGCTGTTTTTAAAGCTCATTTTGGGTTTCACAGAGAAGGTGCAGGTGGCAAGAGACAAGGGGACTGAAAAGATGACGTTGAAACACTTGATGCGCACAAACCGACATTATAAATTGGAGCTCATTATTTTGGATGGAGTTTCCTTCAGTATTATTGGAGAACTAAAAGCATTCTTTGTGTGCAAAAAAAAACTATTTTCTTGCATGTCTTTGAACTGGGTCATAGCTTTAGTGCACAAAAATGACAGGGTTTTTTTTTAAGTGCAACATCAAACAATTCATTCTTCTTAATATTACAAATGGTAAGCTAGTTACTGAAGCAAGCATGAACTCTTCACTTTGAAATGAGCCATATTATTAAAAGGTTAAAGCTTGTGATTTGAAATTATGTTCAAGGATACATTTTCATGTCTGAATTTTATGCCTTGTATTGTGGTAAAATACACTGTACCAATGCCATGATAAAAGCATTCTAAATGTCAGTGGATGTAGAAAATTCCAAATTGTCATGCTGGTAATGGCCTAATGCTATGCAGTAATCACTTACAATGCAATCTTATATGCCGAGATGATCAGATAATGGCGCATCACCCCAATTCAGCCTTCTTAGAGAAGTATATACATTGTATAGTACATATTGTAAATACTTAATGGGGAGACCTGATTTTAATGTGTTGGAAGGAACTGCAGATACTGGTTTACATCAAAGATAGACACAAAATGCTGGAGTAACTCAGAAGGCCAGGCAGCATCTTCATTCTGAAGAAGGGTCTTGACCCATAACGTCACCTATTCCTTTTCTCCAGAGATGCTGCCTGACCTGCTGAGTTGCTCCACCATTTAATGTTTATCTTCAGCCTGATTTTAATACTAGAAAGGTGTTCCTGGCATTTATTACACACTGCATATATTGTATACTAAAATACGTAATGACTTGGAGAGTTAAAAGTTATGTTTCTGAGGAATAGGGATAGGTTGGGACCCTTTTTCAGACTGATTGTGGTGGGAGTGTGGAGGTTGGCGGTAAGAACGCTGGGTGCTTCTTCCACCTATATTTCCACCAGCTCCCCCAGCCACAATCAAATTGAAGAAGGGTCCTGACCCAAAACATCACCTATCCAAATTCTCCAGAGATTGCTGCCTGATCTGCTGAGTTACTCCAGCTCTTTGTGTCTTTCTTTGTAAACCATCATCTATAGTTCCTCGTTTTTAAGAGATTTCTGTTTATCAGGGTCTTTTCTCCTATTTTATCTATTTGACTTCTGTACAGTTGCTAACCTACTAAAGCTGAGGCAAATAAATGATGTAGGGGTGGCACAGTGGTGCAGTTACTGCCTTACAGTGTCAGAGACCCGTTTGATCCTGACTACGGATACTGTCCGTATGGAGTTTGTACATTATCCCTGTGACCGCGTGGGTTTTCCCCGGGTGCTCTGGTTTCCTCCCATATCCCAAAAAAGTGCAAGTTTGTCAGTGAATTGGCTTCTGTAAATTGTCCCCACTGTGCAAGATAGTACATGGATTGCAGGTCGACTCGACGCAGACACTGAGACAGACAGTGGTTCCACGCTATATCTCTAAAACTTAAAAACTAAAAATCTTGGCAAATATCAAAGAACCACTGTGAAAACATAATTGTGGAAATAAAGGGAAAGGTTTTGCAGTTCATAGTTTACATGAATTACAGTAAAACAAATTACAAACGTGGACTGCTGAGGAGAGGGCCAATGGTACGCTGGTCGATCCACATGTCCAAGGAAGGCGACGGTTGGAGGCCCGCAGCAGTCTGGCGCTTGCCTGGATCGGGCACCGCTCATAATAACTAGAGCACAGACTGGACCTTGAAAATGGCGCCAAACCCTGGCACCTCTTGCATTCGGGCTCAGGAGACTATTTTTGTACACTCTGCCAATCAGGAATGTGCTTAAGTATGGCAATACTCTTCTGGACTGTATGTAAGAAAATAATTTCTCTGTGCATTTGCACATGTGACAATAAAGAACCATTGAACCCCATTGAACAGGTGCTTTATGCTACTTGGCTTGGTATTAAGAGAACATTTGAGATTTTGGAAATCATGTTCAGATGAGCAAATCACTTTGACTGCGCACTACAGTGCAAAGCTCTTAGTATCTGCCAGCTTCTCCCCAGTAGTTTGTGTTCGCTTTTACACTGCAATGCCTTGTGGAACTGCTCTGGGCTTCCGAAGAGAGTGAGGATAAAGAGGGAGGAACAGCTGATACTGGTGCAGATGCAAATTTAGGAATTAATATAAAACAGTTCTCCCTGAAAGGCAGAATTTGAAGTTGGCATCATTTACAGTCCTTTTATTTTAAATACAAAATTGTTTACATTCTTCTCTTTTTCTCTGGACGATTGCCAGGTAAAATTCCAAATGAGCCAAGTAATGCAAACCTGTAATATTTTCATAAACAGTAAACAAAATAAAAGTCACTTGCTCAAAACAGTCAGCAAAAAAAGTCAGGAGTTTGCACATTCCCCCTGTGGCCGCATGGGTTTCCTCCAGGTACGCCGGTTTCCTCCCACATTCCAAAGACAGCAGATTTGGAGGTTAATTGGCTTGTGTAAATTGTCTCTGCTGTGTTGGATAAAACTAGTGTACGGATGGATTTGGTGGGACAAAGAGCCTGTATCCACGCAGTATCTCTCAACTAAACTAAACTAAACTAAACTAAGCTAAACTAAACACAGAATAAAAACATCCCTCATTGAAAAGATGTTGAACTAATCAAGATATCAACATTATTGAAGTTTTTGGGATTGCTCTCCAGGTCTTCATAACAGGTCTTTCACTTTATAACAAGAGGATTTCAGTACAGGAGTGAAGAGGTTCTTCTGCAATTGTATAGGACTCTGGTGATACCACATCTGGAGTATTGTGTACAGTTTTGGTCTCCTAATTTGAGGAAGGACATCCTTGTGATTGAGGCAGTGCAGCGTAGGTTCACGAGATTGATCCCTGGGATGGCGGGACTGTCATCTGAGGAAAGATTGAAAAGGCTAGGCTTGTATTCACTGGAGTTTAGAAGGATGAGGGGTTATCTTACAGAAACATATAAAATTATAAAAGGACTGGACAAGCTAATTGCAGGAAAAATGTTCCCATTGTTGGGTGAGTCCAGAACCAGGGGCCACAGTCTTAGAATAAAGGGGAGGTCATTTAAGACTGAGGTGAGAAAAAACTTTTTTACCCAGAGAGTTGTGAATTTATGGAATTCCCTGCCACAGAGGGCAGTGGAGGCCAAATCACTGGATGGATTTAAGAGAGAGTTGGATAGAGCTCTAGGGGCTAGTGGAGTCAAGGGATATGGGGAGAAGGCAAGCACGGGTTATTGATAGGGGACGATCAGCCATGATCGCAATGAATGGCGGTGTTGGCTCGAAGGGGCGAATGTCCTCCTCCTGCACCTATTTTCTATGTTTCTATGTCTCTTCCTCCAATCCCCGGGATATCATGACCTTGTTCTCCAAGGCTGTCTATATGAGGTTGTTTGTATGTAAGGATCACAGCAACACCCAAAGGAAAGAGTGTTTTCTTGTTATTTTATGTATGTAACTTGTTGGTGCTTCACGGTGGATAATAAAAACATTGAAGACCATTTTGACAGTTTTCTCCGGATATTCTTATTTTAGGTTTACATGATAACATTTCTGCTCTGTCACTAAAACTGGCTCTGAACAGCTAACTGGCTGTGATGATTATATGTTGAATCATCGTGGATTCAACAGCGACTCTGCACCAAGAGTGAAGCACGACTGTACCTTCTCTTCCAGCAATGAAGCTTTAATCCCGCATTGTTCTGATTCTGTGCTTGTTACAGTTTGGAAAGGCAAATTGTAGGATTTTACAAATGAGTCATCCACTAACAGTAGAGAGTGGTTTCATAGTTTTGTGCCCTATCAATTGATCCCTGGGCATTTCTAACTGAGATCTTATTGGAAAGGTCACTTTGACTGCCACACCAGGAACAAGCTGCTTTGCAAACAGGAGAAGGGCTTCATATAAATCCACACATTTCCCTTGTGGGGTCTGGGTCTGCTAAGAAATTCTCAACTTCCTCTCCACTTTACACATCCACCCAACTCCTGAAGTTAGACCACACATATTGAGCCAATTGGTTATAGAACCTAAGCAAATAAAATCTCTAAACATAGATATAAGGCCAGAGGAATTTAAGAGGCAAGAGTGTTTTCTTGTCATGTGTCCCAGACAGAACAATGTGTGTATATATATATATATATATATATTCAAAGAACAAACAATCCTTGGCAATGGCATAATTCCTTCCAAACAGGTGATATTGTGGATACTAGAGCAATATTATACAGCTAAAGAAGAAAACAATGATTATGTGACTGTAAATTAAAGGAGAACTTATCACCAGTAATAAGGAAGAATTGAGAGAGGAAAGAAGCTTATCAAACGTGCAAGATCAAAACTTGTGCTAAGTCACACTACAGCAGCCAAATGGCAGCCATATCTAAAGGGCATTGAAATAGTGCAAAATGTATATAATTCCCATTGAGAAATTCCATCCATCTGAAAAGAATACAGAGAACCTTCCACAGAAAATAAAGCATAGGCAAGTTTAATCTAAACATATATCTAGAGTACATCTCAAAAATGTAATACAAAGGAGAATGATAAATATAGCAACACAGATATTAAAGCAAGTAAACAGCAATAGATCCTGATTCATAACAGCTACACTTCAAATGTTAATAAGATGATAGCCAGCATCATTAATGGAAGGCGGTTAACATGGAACAACATAATAATAATAATAATAATATCTTTTATTGTCATTACACATAAGTGCAACGAGAGATTTGGTTTGCAACTTCGAGATTTCGGTTAGCAGCCCTCGAGAACAAGGTTTGTAAAAACGAGCATTTGACCATAGAACAGTATATATCACGGGAACAGGCCCTTCAGACCACAATGTCTGTGCCGAACATAATGAAGGTTAAACTAACTCTGCATCTACGTAATTCCCGGCATATCCAAGTGCCTATTGAAATTGCTTCTTAAATGCCACTGTGATATCTACCTTCACCACCAATAATAATACACGTTATTGTCATTGTAAAACGAAATGCACCCTTGGCAGTACATTCCATTTACTCACCATTCTTTACAATACAAATTTGCCCGCACATCTCCAGTGCCTTCCAGTTTTTGAAATTTCCACCCTGGGAAAAAGGTTCTGACTGTCTTCCGTATCTATGCCTTGTAAGACACATTCTGCAGGAAAAGAACAATCAGTGCCCAGGTTTTCAATCAGTTCACAGATAATCACAGAGCCAACAAGCTCCGGAGAAATTGTAGGAAAAAAATCTGATCACTGTATTCATGCAATGAATCTTTGAATGTTAGGTTATGCATCAATTAATGTTCCATCAACAACAGCAATGATGTCAAATAGGGGCCATTTAAACCTTTGATCCCATTTTGACTGAATGCAGAAAGAAACTTAATAGAATAGAAGTTTACTTTAGTTTCGAACTACAGTGTAGAAACAGGCCCTTTATCCCACTGAGTCCCCACTGACCAGTGATCACCCCATACACCAGTTTTATGCTGCACACTAGGGACAATTTACAGAAGCCAGTTAACCTACAAACCTTCATGTGTTTGGAGTTCGGACGGAAACCCGAGCACCTGGAGAAAACCCTTGCAGTCACAGGGAGAACATACAAACACCGTACAGACAGTACCCGTAGTCAGGATCGAACCCTTATCTCTGGCGCTGTAAGGCAGCAACTCTACCGCTGCGCCACTGTGCCACATAAAATGAGCAGAAGTTTTCATCTGACTTTAGTAGCAACTAAACTATAAACATTGTGGAGATATTTCAAGCAAAATAATGTAGCATTCTAAATGGGATTGTTTACAATTTGTGGTTGTGAAAGGAAACTTCACTGCTACATTTGAAATACTGCCAATATATCAAATGGAACTTTTACACCAGAATGTATGAAACTCCTGGTGCAAGCAAACATTCTGTTTACCTTGGCAATTATTGTCAGCCACTTTGACAACACTTTTAGCATTTGGGTAAACTGGTAATTGCAAATTATTCCTTACAACATTTGAATAAGTAATACTGATTTTAACTTTCTCTACAAGAATAGGAACGTGTGAGGAGTGTTGTTCCTAGTTATGCCGACTTTGCATCAAAGATCCGCGGAGAATTTTGTATTTTATTCATGGGATGCAGAGATTGCTATCAAGACACATCTTTAATTGTCCTTGCACCAGAGGAGCTTGCTAGACCACTGCAAAGGGCAATTTGATGCTAACTGATTGCAATGGCTCTGGAGTCACAGATGGACCTGACCCATCAGAATAACAAATTCATTGAAGGATACTAGTGAAGCTGACATGTTCATTTATAACAATCCAGCAATTCGATGGCCACTAATCTCGTTTTGCTAACTTTCTACTGTGTAACATTCTTACATAGAAACATAGAACCATAGAAAATCCAGCGGCGACCAGCAAAAGGTCTTTGGGCGACTACTCACGACCATACAACTCTTGATGCCTGTATGGTCGTGAGAGACGTACCTTTTCCTGGTCGCCGCTGGATTTTCAACAAGTTGACATTTTTTGGAGACCTGCTGCGACTTTGACGGGTGCCGGCAGAGAATTCCACAGATTCACAACTCTCTGGGTGAAAAGGTTTTTCTTCATCTCGGTTCTAAATGGCCTACTTAAGTATACTTAAACTGTGACCCCTGGTTTTGGACTCTACTTAACATCGGGAACATTTTTCCTGCTTCAAGCCTGTCCGATCCCTTAAGATCCCTATTCAATCCCTTATAGGCTCATTTACTCAGTGCATAAGCCCTTTGCCACAGTTGCCCAGTGCCATCGTTATCAAGAAAGTCCAACATACCCAGAAAATGGCAAGGAAACTAACGAGTGCTCTTCTAGGTCAGGAGGGAAAACCAAGACCTCAGTTGTCCTGTGCCTTCCTTTTCCAACTCGTTTAATCAACTCAATTGGCACCACTTACTCAGATACTTCCGCTCGGTCTTCTGACGGTTCATCAAGTGATGGGCCTTGGTTTATTTAAATAATCGATAGTAGCCATAAATCCCTAGATCTTAGCAATAGGCTGACCTCAATTAAAATTGGGCTATGGAACTCAAGAAAGACAAGTGTGTAGGAAGTAACTGCAGATGCTGGTTTATACCAAAGATAGACACAAAATGGTGGAGCAACTCAGCGGGTCAGGCAGCGTCTCTGGAGAAAAGGAACAGGTGACGTTTCAGGGCATGGGGAACTACCTTGGGATGTTTATACCTAATCTCAGTGAACTGAGTGCACCCCTGCAGCAACTGACGAAAAAGGATATCGCCTGGGCCTGGCTCCCACAGCACCAGCAGGCTTTCGACTGTCTCAAGTCCAGACTGATTAACACGCCGACATTCAGGTTCTTCGACGTTCGCCGCCCCGTCACCGTCACCTGTGACGCTTCCAAGTTCGGTCTGGGCGCGGTCTGCCTACAGTCTGTCGATGAATCGTTACAGCCTGTCTCCTATGCCTCCCGCACCATGACCGACACCGAGCAGCGGTACGCTCAGATTGAAAAGGAGCTGCTCGCGGTAGTGTTCGCCTGCTCCAAGTTCAGAGACTTCCTGTTTGGCAGCAAATTCACGGTCGAAACCGACCACCAGCCACTGGTGACAATTCTGAACAAGCCGATTCACGCTGCCCCTGCCAGGCTGCAGTGTATGATGCTGCAGCTCCAGTGTTTCGACTTCAATATCGTCTATAAGAAGGGCGCTGAGATGCACATTGCGGACACCCTATCCCGCGCCCCGCGGACCTCCTGTGCCCGCCACCCCTACGAAACCGAGGACTTGCTAGTGCTGGGTGTTGATTTTATTTCCACCAAGCAGTTACAGCTCTTGGCCGAACACACCGCTACCGATCCAGTTTTGCAGCGGCTTGCCGTGGTGATTAAATCAAGATGGCCCACGAAGCGCTCCAGCGCGCCGACTGAAACACAACCTTTCTTCCTGGTCTGCGATAAACTGGTGCTACAGAATGGCGTTATCGTCAAGGGACACAAAGTTGTGGTCCCGTCCTCCCTGTTTGATTTCTACTATCGCGCAGCCCATAGAGGACACCCCGGGGTCGATGCAACACTCGCCCATGGTCAGTGCCAGTTCTACTGGCCCGGAATGGCCAGGTATATCCGGGACCGCGTTTCTGCCTGCTCCACGTGCAACAGTCTTGCACCACACCAGCAGCGACAGCCCCTGCTGCAACAACCTGCTCCTGCCTTGGCCTGGTCCTCGCTGGCTGCCGACATCTTCGAGTGGTGTGGTAACCACTACCTCGTCCTGGTCGACTCGTACTCAAACTGGTTCGAGGTGGATTTGCTGACATCCCTCACGTCGGAGATGGTTATCCGTAAGCTGCGGAAACACTTCTCCACCTTTGGGTCTCCTGTCCGGTTGCAGACTGACAATGGAAGGCAGTTCACCAGCCGGGAGTTCAAGGTTTTTGCCGACAAGTGGAACTTCGTGCATTTCACCAGCAGCCCAGAGTACCCACATGCAACGGCCTTGCTGAATGGGCCGTCCGCAGCGCCAAGCTTCTGATGGAACAGCCGAGACTGTCTAACTCTGATTTGTATTTGGATCTCCTGAACCTCAGGAACGTTTCCAGGGATCCGGCCATGGGGTTCCCTGCTCAGCGTCTGATGTCCAGAACAACCAGACCCACTATCCCGATTGCTCAGCGCCAGCTGCAACCTTGGGTGCTGGAGCCTGCCTCCATGCAGAGGCGCATTCGGGAGAAACATGACAGCTAGCGGCATTCCCACGATCGTTCGTGCAGGCCACTCAATCCTCTGCTGCCTGGACAGGTTGTTCGGTTGCAAACGGCCAGTGGTTACTCCCGTCTGGCTACCATAGTTGGGGTGGCTGATGCACCTCGTTCGTACCTGGTTGACTTTGAGGGAACTATCTACCGTCGTACCCGTCAACACCTGGTCGTGGTGAACAAACCAAAGCCGCAGCCTCCGGGCCCCTATGCCCCGCTTTTCTCACACCAACAGCCGGCTGCCGTCCCTGCCGGTGTTCCCTGCATGCCTCGGTCCCCATCTCGCGCACCCTGCTCCCCTCTGCGCGGGTCACCCGTTGCCGCTCGTGTTCGCGGTTCGGACTCTCCTGCTTCTCCCACCCCGCAGCCCCTCTCTGGTTCCCCAGCTGCTTCGCGGCCTCCTGTTCCTTCTGATCTTTTGGGGGAAGGGGGAGAGACGCGTACGCGCTCGGGTCGGATTTGTAGGCCACCTGTCCGTTATGCCGATTATGTTTAATTCTGATGTCATGGCTTCCAATCTGTTTTGATTTTCTAAGGGGAAGGATGTAGATGGTTTATGCATGCAACCAATAATATAGCTACCTCAGTACCATTAACCCCGCCTTAGTTAACATCAATCATAACGCTTCCCCTCCCTGGGCACAGTTCAGTAGAAGAATGTAACCGGTGCTTGCTGACGTGTGTTATACCCTGTGCTATCAGTAAAGGATGTTTCACACTCCAAGACTATGTGAATTGCATATTTACATAATCGTTCAAGTCTGGATTACAATTCAGCAAGATCAGAGCTGAGATTCTTCTCCAACTCCATTCTGACTCGATTCTTATTTTCTTAATTTTCCTGGATTTCAAAATCTATCTACATCAGCCTTGATTACATTCAGCGACTGATCTTCCAGCCTTCTGTGGTACAAAATTCCTGAGCTTCAGAGCCCCCCTTATGAAAAATGTCTCCTGACTATATTACTAAAGGTCTGCTGCCTTACACTGAGACTTTGCCCTGTTAGTCAAGACTCCACAGGCCAGAGAAACAACATGCATGTTTATTATTCATTTTACAGCAATAAACAACTGTTTGAATTGACTTACCTCGTTGGCAATCTGAAAATCCTCTTGAACAAGCCGTCAAACCACCTCACGTCTGACACAATATTGTGGTGTCAGCCATATCACTAATTCCATTTACCGCTTCCAATGAGATTGCTAACTATTCTAAACAGAAAGAAATATTGCCGGTAGACAAAAGTGCTGGAGAAACTCAGCGGGTGCGGCAGCATCTATGGAGCGAAGGAAATAGGCAACGTTTCGGCCCGAAACATTCCCTATTTCCTTCGCTCCATAGATGCTGCTGCACCTGCTGAGTTTCTCCAGCACTTTTGTCTACCTTCGATTTTCCAGCATCTGCAGTTCCTTATTAAAGAAATATTGCCGGCCTGCTATTTACATTTTGGATTTTGCAAGCTTATTTTGTATTCTGTTAAGAACAGTGTGAAATGGAAAAGTATCACAGAATCTTACAGCATGGGAGGCGGCTATTCAGCCTAATATGTCTGGGTCAGCTCTTTTTAAGACCAATCGATTTTCTCTCACTACCCTACATTTCCCCCCTACTCTAGCAACTTTATTTCCATTACAATTCAATTTGTCTGCTGACAGTTTTTATTGAATCTGTTTCCACCACAATCTCACAATGGACCTGTTCCAGATCAGAAAAAAAACTGACAGTACAAAAAAAAAATTCTCATCCCTCCCCTACATCTTCACTATCTGTTGCCAGCCGCTTATAGCGTGTTTGCTTTTCACAGTATTCAAAGGACACTAGTGGTTTTATTAGACCCAGGTGCGATCTCACAAACACTGCCTGGTAAACTAATTACCTCCACTGTCGTGAGACACACATGAATTGCTTCCTTTATTGCACGCGTACAACGATTCTTGCAGGGAAATGTTATTAAAATAATAGGCCTATAACTCCAAGGTTCATGTGACTGATCCTTTGCACAGGTAAGAATCATTTCAGCTGACTTTTCAGCCCCTGGGCATAACCCTGTAACTTGTCAAATTGCTAATAAACTTATTTAATACTCTTGTATGCCTTCTACCCAGGTATTCAATTTGTGTGTGTATAAATGTATAATATATAATGTATATCGCTTTCTGTATGTGCATGTATGTGTGTGTGTGTATAAATATATCATTTGTAATATTATTGAATTCTGTGTGTGTGTGTGTGTTTATATATATTCTTCAGGACCTAAGGCAGTAAAACATTCTTGACATTTGATACTGCAAGTAATACACTTTCATATTTACTACTTAAATGCTGGTAACTCTTTCCACAAAGAGCAAAGACTCTGCATGTTCTTTAGTTTCAGGCCCGAGCTGCTTTGCCAAGCTTGCATGAGGAAAATAATTTAACATTCCATTGTTTTCCCAAAGGGTGCAGAAGGCTTGCCAATTTTAACCGAATGCCCACAGAAGCACTTTTAGATTCTTATTTTTTGGCCAGCAGCCAAGTAAATGGATACCTTGAGAGATGGCAAGGAGGGCATTTCTAAGGTAGGAAGCCTTATACTTGAAATCATTGCTGAAGGAATCTGGAATCAGGAAGAATCTGCCATTGTGATTTTGGCTTGAGGATCCATGATCGTGAATTGAACTGTAGATGTGGTGCGTTAGGGTGTGTTGGCTGCCAAGCCGGCCCCTGCTTGTCCCCCGCGGACCAGGGCTTAGAGTGGGTAGCCGCTGAGCCAGGCCCTGCTTGTCCACTGAAAACCAAAGACTAGGAGGATGGAGCCAGTGTCAATGACGGACGCAACAGTCAAGGAGCAAGGCCAGTCGAAGAGGTCGGCTGTGGGAGGTGCCCTGGGGCACTAAGGTGGACGGGCAAGAAGAAAGATGTCGCATCTACGGAATGGCTGGAGGCCTGCACAGCCTGGGGCTTGCCTGGATTGGACACTTCTCATAAGAACTAGAGTGTGTACTGGACATGGAAAATGGTGCCAAAATACCTAGCTCTTGCATGTGGGCTCGGTGGACTATTTCTGTACACTTGCTAATCGAGGATGTGCTTAGGAATGAGAATATGTCAGATCCTCACTCTAACAATGGAGGAGACCTAAGTTAGAAAGCCTGAAGAATGGTCTGACCCAAAATGTCACCCATTCCCTCTCTCCAGAGATGCTGCCTGTCCCGCTGAGTTATTCCAGATTTTTTGTCTATCTTCCAGCATCTGCCTTTTTGTCTAGAACCAGCATCTGCAGTTCCTTCCTGCACATGGGAATACTGTACTGGACTGTATGTAAGAAAATAATTTCACTGTGTGTTTGCACGTTACAATAAAAGCACCATTGAAACCGAGTTTGACTTGGAAGTGAGAGGGAAAGACTAATGATTGGGTTTGGCATTTGGTAAAGATGATGGGACCAGGAGCGAATTCAAAAGATTGACATATCATCTCTTCAGTTTACAATACTTTATGAAAGTACATCCTATCTTCATTTCCGAACCTCTGCCCCAGGATCTACTGCACTACAGATCTGCCAATAGCAACTATATCCCTCTTGCACCCACCTGAATACCTACAGCATCAACTTTCCCTTCCAGAGCTGCCCTGTGGTCCTTTTTGAGTTTCACCACGTCGCTGTATCCTATCTTCACTTTTACCACATTGCACCATCTAGCTTTGATCCAACCAGCAAAGGCTGGTATGATTTTCTTTTAAACTACTCCTTCAATGATTTCCAAACTATCCATCAGCAATTCTGCATGGATCCTTGTTCCTTATTAATAAATGAATGAACAGCCATCAATACCTATTAATGCATTGTTAATTTTATTTCTGTACCTAATTGAAATAACAGTGCAAAATAACAGATTTTGTTTTCTTGTGGTTTCCATTGAATCAATTAGTTTAGCTTGTTGAGAGGTTAAAATATCGAATTGTTACGGTCAATGTTATATATAAATCCATGGGTAAGAGGTGTGAGGAGTTTGCATTTTCTTATATCATTAGCCCGACAGTGGACCCAAGGATCATACTGCTCCATTGATCGACATTACGAGCTGGAATAACTCAGAGGATCCAGCAGCATCTCAGGAGGAAAAAGGATGGGTGATGTTTTGGATTGGGACTTTTCTTCAGACTGAACAGTCTAAGGATAAGGGGGAATTCCTTTAGGACCGAAATGAGGAAAACATTCTTTACACAGAGAGTGGTGAGTCTCTGGAATTCTCTGCCACAGAAGGTAGTTGAGGCCAGTTCATTGGCTATATTTAAGAGGGCGTTAGATGTGGCACTTGTGGCTAAAGGGATCAGGGGGTATGGAGAGAAGGCAGGTACGGGATACTGAGTTGAATGATCAGCCATGATCACATTGAATGGCGGTGCAGGCTCGAAGGGCCGAATGGCCTACTCCTGCACCTATTTTCTATGTTTCTATGTTCAGACTGAAGGTAGGGGGTGGGGAGTTTGGGTGATGAGTTGGAGGCGAGAAAAGACCAGGACCAATCAGGGTCGGCCAGAAGTTACCGTGAGATCGCACTTTCCTAAGCCAACAATGGGCCCACTAGGGCACCAACCTGCCTGAGATTATTTGTGGCCGGCCTTAACTGGTCCTAGTCTTTTCTCGCCTCCAGCTCTTCATCCATCCCTCTCTCCGCACACCTTACTTTCAGACTGAAAAAGGGTCCCGACCCAAAGTATCACCCATACCTTTCCTCCAGAGACTCGGTCTGACCTGCTGAGTTACTCCAGCACTTTGTGTCGATCTTTGGTATCAACCAGCATCTGCAGTTCTTTGTTTCTTCATACTGCCCCATTTGTTACTGGTCCACTGACAAACCCAAGCATCTGTTTCTGGTCTTTATCTGGCCTCTCAGCCCAGAAGCCCTAGGGCTGATTCTGAATGCAGTAGATTCTATTAATTCGAACCCTAATTTAGAAGGACAACCTCCAAGTTTTGCTTTTATCCACACATCGTGACCCTTATATAGAGGAGACAATAATGGAAGATTAAGGGCCTGTTCCACTTACTGTAAATGACCCAGTCATTCTCACAACATGGTACAACATCGTTTATTAAAGATCACTTACAGTACACTTCAGCATGTTGTTATAGCAAGCGTAGCAACTATTCGACTGCCAGCATAAGCTGAGTTCTGATAATATAAACCGCAGGGTAGGCGGAGCTTCTACTGATAAGCACTACAATTGGTTAGTGTGGAGTAACCACTCATCTTTCCTTGTAGAAATGAAGCACATCTAAATGCGAGCCAATAAGCAGAAACACTAATAACGCTTACAAGGACGTATAGATGGTTACACATAATCTCCATATCTGAGGAGTGGCTTGTGGACTTGTCGAAAGATCGTTTCTGTGCATCGCGTTTCAGCTGGAGTTGTTTTTGGACAACGGGAGGTGAACGGACCTGTGGCTGCAGCAGCTGCTGGGGCGTGGGCAGGACAGCATGGGTCTGACGAGACATCTGGCGTTGGGTTGGAGACCCCAGTATTGGGTTGCGGCCGATGTTCGTTAAGTTGAGTAGGTCCAAGTGAACGTCGGATTTAGCAAGGTGTGAGCACTCCATTAATTGTTTGCCGCTATGGACAGCCCGTTCTACCAGTCCATTGGACTGTGGAAATTCAGGGCTGCTTATGGTAAAATATGCCACTACTGCAAGAAATGTAACCACTTCATGAAATGTTCTCGTTCTCGCACAACATGGTACAAGATAGTTTATTAATGATCACTTACAGTACACTTCAGCATGTTGTTATAGCAAGCGTAGCAAATATCTGACTGCCAGAATAAGCTGAGTTCTGACAATGTAAACCGCATGATAGGCGGAGCTTCTACTAATTAGCATTACAATTGGTTAGTGTGAAGTAACCAATCTACAATTACCTGATTTTTTCTGCGACTGCCGCGACCCGTCAAAGTCGCAGCAGGTTGCCGAAAATTTTCAACATGTTGAAAATCCAGCGGCAACCAGAAAAAGGTACGACTCTTTGGGAGACTACTCACAACCATACAGGTGTCAAGAGTTGTATGGTCGTGAGTAGTCACCCAAAGACCTTTTGCTGGTTGCCGCTGGATTGTCAACATGTTGAAAATTTTCGGCGACCTGCTACGACTTTGACGGTTACCGGCAATCACCGAAAAAAATTGATTAAGTAGGACAGGTGTGTGTGTGTGTGTGTGTGTGTGTGTGTGTGTGTGTGTGTGTGTGTGTGTGTGTGTGTGTGTGTGTGTGTGTGTGTGTGTGTGTGTGTGTGTGTGTGTGTCTGTGTGTGTGTGTGTGTGTGTGTGTTCTCGAAAAAGCAACGTAAAAACTTCACACTTCCGGTAGAGATTTTTCCCGTCGAGTCCGAAAGCGCCTTATGTGAAAATTACATGCTTTATTTCTCATGTTATTACTGAAAATGCTCAAAAATCAGACAAAACTTTGAAATACGACTGTCTTTTGTTGATGATGTCACAATGGGTCTGCTTGCTGCCGTCTTCCTGGCGGTGCGAGTGACATCACCCCCCCACCTCTCCCTCCTCTCCGGCGGACATACAACTTATTAGTGTTTTAAAAATATTGCCGGAGATGAAGTCGCCGAACCCGCAGTCCTTTGGTCACTGGCCAGCCAGCCAGCCGCGTCTCCCTCGCTCGGGGTCCACGGGTCAGCGAGTGGTCGGGAGGTTGCTGCTGCAGATTGGACCTGGGCTGGAGCAGATCCTGGAGCTGGAGTGAGGGAGTATTGCGTTCGGGAACCAGCCCTGACCTGTGATGCCGTGCTCCATCTCTCTGTGCCTCTGCCCTCTCTCCAAATCCCCCAGGCCTCTCTCCCACCCCCCTCTGTACCCCCCCTCTCTTCCCCCTCTCTCCCCCCTCTCCCACCCCTTCCCTCCCCCCTCTCTCCCCCCCTACTCTCCCCCCTCCTCTCCCCCCTCCTCTCCACGGTCCTCTTCTCCTCCCCCCTCCTCTCCCCCCTCCGCTACCCCCTCCTCTCTCTCCCCCCTCTCCCCCCCCAACTTCCCTGCCACAGAAGACAATGGAGGCCAATACACTGGATTTATTCAAGAGAGAGTTAGATATAGCTCTTAGGGTTAACGGAATCAAGAGATATGGGGAGAAAGCAGGAACGGGGTACTGATTTTGGTTGATCAGCTATGATCATATTGAATAGCGGTGCTGGCTCGAAGGGCCGAATGGCCTACTCCTGCACCTATTTTCTAAGTTTTTATGTTATCCCATGTTCTATACCCGACACACTGGGGGCAATTTACGGAGGTCATTTAATCTACAATTTCACTTACCTTTGGAATGTGGGTTCGCAACTGGAGCACCCGGAAAAAACCCACATGGTCACAGGGAGAACATGCAAACTCAGCACGGACAGTACCCAAGGTCAGGATCAAACCGGGGTCTCTGGCACTATGAAGCAACAGCTGCACCACTCTGCCGACAAAGATATTTGTCCAATTAGGCACTGGTACAGAGGAGACATAAGAAGTACTTGGAGTTTGGAATTTGGAGCAAACAATAAAATGCTGTAAGAACTCTGCGGGTCAAGTAGCATCTGTGGAGACAGAAGGATGGATGATGTTTCAGGTCGAGACTCTGTATCAGGTCTAAGATTGTGGAGGGGTAATATGCAGTATATAGAAATGAGAGGGAAGGGTGAGACAAATGTTATTAGGTAATTGCTGGAACCAGATGGAGAGGTGAAGGAATGCAGAGCAGATAGAGCTAGATGGGGAGGGGAAGGGGAATGTTCAGACAGAGATTAGTAGATGATAGGTGGAAACATGGTGAAATAAAAATGAGACAGATGGGGTCAGGTGGTAGAGGAGAACGAGAAGGATTCAGACTGGGGCTTGTAGATTTAGACTTTACACTGTAGAGATACAGCATGGAAACAGGCTCTTGGGCCCATTGAGTCCGCGCCGACCAGCGGTCGATCACCCTACACTGACCTACACACTAGGGACAAGTTTACAACTTTACCAGAGCCAATTAACCTATAAACCTGTACATCATTGGAGTGTGGGAAAAAACTGGTGCACCTGGAGAAAACCCACTTGGTCACGGGGAGAACGTGCGAACTCTGTACAGACAGCACCCGGAGTCAGGATCAAGGCTGGGTCACTGGCGCTGTAAGGCAGCAACTCTACCGTTGCACCACTGTGCTGCCCATATGAAAGGTAGAACCTGATTCGGAAGGGATGATAGTTGGGGGAAGGGATAGCAAAGCTGAACAAAGGGAGAAGAAACCCTGGTAGATTGACATGTACGTGATGAGCAGATGGAAGCAGGTGAGGGAAGGTAATGTGTAGGTAACCAGGTTGGGGGTGGGGTTGGGGAGAAGGAAAGAAAAGGTGAACAAAGGAAGAATGTCACAGTGGAAATGGTAAAGGAATAGTGGATGTGTTGGTTATCTAAAATTGGAAAATTCAATGTTTGTACCGTCGGGTATCCAAGCAAAATACGAAACACTGTACATCTAGTTTGCATTTCGCCTCACCGTGGCAGCGTTAAAGGCAGCGGGCAAACATGTCGGTGTGACCCTCTCTCCGTTCCTCCCCCCCCCCCCAAGTCCTCTTGCTAATTTCACCATTTGTGTCACTTCATTATCACCTCGTCCCCAGCCAACAATGGACTATTGTGGGCACCACCTTTCCTGAATCATCGCTGTGGGCTCTACCTTCTCTCACCTTTAATTTTCCTCTCAGTCTGATGAAGGGTCTCGACCCGAAACATTACCTGTTCCTTTTCTCCAGAGATTCTGCCTGGCCTGCTTACAGCATTTTGTGCCTATCTCCGCTGAGTTACTCCGGCATTTTGTGTTGATGTCTGTGTGAGAATGGGAGAGGGAGTTGAAATGACATACAATCAGAAGGTCAAGATGGCTGCTGTGGATACAGCGTAGTTGCTCTGCAAATGGCCGCCTAGTCTACGCTTGAAGTCGCCAATGTAGAGGAGACCACATCATGAGCCTGAATGCAGTAGACAAGGTGCAAGGAGGTACATGTGAATCTCAGGCCAACCTGGAAGGCCCCTGAATGGTGGTAAGAGCAGAGGAGTAATAACAAGTGTTGCACCTCGTCTTATTGCAAGGGGAAAGTCCCATAATATGGGAAGGGATGAGCAAACCAAGGCATAATGGAGTGAATGATCCCTGCGGAAAGCAAAGGGGGGAGGAATGGGGAAGTCTTGTGGTGGGATCTCAATGGAGCTGTTGGAAGCTTTTCTTCCTCATGGCCGGCCATCATCTATATCATGTCTTTCCGGTCGGTCAGTGACGGTTGACGGTCGGTGGTTGCAGAATTGGCTACTTCAGTCAGTCACTGTGGTACAGTTTCTGTCATCAGCATTGCCCAGAATGTGCCACGTGGAGGCTTCTGCTTGCATCCTGCTGGTGGAAGTGACAAGGGATGATATGCTGGATGAGGGAGGCAGTGGGATAAAAGGTGAAGGCCTGGGGAACTACCGCTGTCGTGTCTGGGGAAAGAGGAGGAAGATGGAGAAAATGCAGGCAAAGACTCCATCAACTGCAGCAGAAGGGAAGCCATGCTTCTTAACGGAGGAGGAGATTTCTGAAATCCTAGAGCAGTGAACCTCATCTTGATAACAGATGTGTGAAGATGGAGGAACTGAGTGAAGGGGATGGCATCTTCATGGAAGAAAAGGTGGGAAAAGGTGTAGTCAAGGTAGCTGTGGGAGTACATTGGGTTATAGTGGATATTGGTGGATAGTTTGCCTCCAGAGATGGAAATAGAGCGTTCCAGAAAAAGTGTCGGAGATAGTCCAGGTGAACATGACAGCAGGTTGGATGTTGATGAAAATGGGCACAAGGATGCCTTTCTGATGCTCTTGTTAAAAACACCTCACATCAGTTGCATGGGAGACTAAAGTGCCATCCTGTGACATTCTGTTCATTAAACTGATAGTGTTGCGTTAGAGAGCGAAAGAAATTAAACACTGGGGAGTGACAGGAATGAAATATTTATTTTATGGAAAGATGCCGAAAGACAGAAACAAATTTTAAAACATATCATTGTGGCATCTGAGAGAGCAAATAAGAACATTTCCTCAACAGTGTATAGATTATAGATGGGGTACATGCCTTTGATTTAAAATCTATTTTTTGACACAACATACCATGCACCCTGAGGAATACATGGTACTGAATGACTCATAATGTATTTTGCCCAGCCTTTTTAATTCATGAGTTCTTGCTTAATGGAAACATTTTCCAGAAACATAAAACTTGAGGAATGGGGCTTTAGTAGCAGTAAATCTTGAATAAAAGGCTGGTGTCAGTAATGTCTTTAAAAAAAATCTGATTCACTAATGTCCTCTATAAAAGGAAATCATCTATATTTATCTCTGCTGTGAATCTGTGACTCCAGAATCACAGAAAAGTGATCGACTCCTAACTTCTTAATTGTGCTCTGGAAAGACTAAAGGGGCTGTCCCACTGTACAAGCTAATTCAAGAGCTCTCTCGAGTTTAAAAAAAAACCAAACTCGTGGGAAACACGTAGAGTGTACGTAGCAGGTACGTCGGAGCTCGGGACGTCTCTTAACGGCTCGTAACGCTAATGGCAGGTACTCGGGAAATGCTCAGATTTCAACATGTTGAAAAATGTCCACGAGAGCACTGAGCGGTCATTACCATAATTCTCCGAGTTCGAATCGGGGGAAACTCGGGAGAACTCTTGAATTAGCTCGTACAGTGGGACAGCCCCATTAGTTTAATTTAGTTTGGAAATACAGCGCAGAAACAGCCTGTTCTGTCCATCGAGTCCGCACTGACCAGTGATCACCCTGTCCATATACTAGCACTATCCTATGCACTGTGGCAGAGAGTTATGGATGCAGCCCAGACCATCACACAAACCGGCCTCCCTTCCATTGACTCTACCTACACTTCACACTGCCTCGGCAAGGCCACCAGCATAACCAAGAGTGAGTCTCACCCAGTCACTCCCTCTTCTCCTTTCTCCCATCAGACAAGAGGTACAGAAATTTGAGAATGCATACCTCCAGTTTCAGAGACAGTTTCTTCCCAGATGTTATCAGACAACTGAATGGTCCTCTCATCGCCAGAGTGCAGTTCTGACCTTCCATCTACCTCATTGGAGACTTTTGAACAATATTTAATCAGACTTCAATATTATATCTTGCACCAAATGTTGTACCTGTTTCCTTTACCTGTGCTCTGTGGATTGTATTCATGTACAGTGGCTTGCAAAAGTTTTCATACCCCTTGAACTTTTCCACATTTGGTCACGTTACAACCACAAACGTAAATGTATTTTATTGGGATTTTATGTGACAAAGTGGTGCATTATTATGAAGTGGAAGGAAAATGAGACATGGTTTCCAAATTTTATTACAAATAAAAAACTGAAAAGTGTGGCGTGCAAAAGTATTCAGCCCCTCTCAGTCAATACTTTGTAGAACCACCTTTCGCTGCAAGTCTTTTGGGGTATGTCTCTACCAGCTTTGCACATCTGGAGACTGAAATTTTTGCCCATTCTTCTTTGCAAAATAGCTCAAGCACAGTCAGATTGGATGGAGAGCGCCTGTGAACAGCAATTTTCAAGTCTTGCCAGCAATTCTCAATTGGATTTAGGTCTGGAATTTGACTGGGACATTCTAACACATGAATATGCTTTGATCTAAACCATTCCATTGTAGCTCTGGCTGTATGTTTAAGGTCGTTGTCCTGCTGGAAGGTGAACCTCCACCCCAGTCTCAAGTCCTTTGCAGACTCTAACAGGTTTTCTCCCAAGACTGCCCTGTATTTGGTTCCATCCATCTTCCCATCAACTCTGACCAGCTTCCCTGTCCCTGCTGAAGAAAAGCATCCCCACAGCATGATGCTGTCACCAGCATGTTTCACAGTGGGGATGGTGTGTTCAGGGTGATGTGCAGTGTTAATTTTCCGCCACACATAGCGTTTTGCATTAAGGCCAAAAACTTCAATTTTGGTCTCATCAGACCAGAGCACCTTCCTCCACATGTTTGCTATGTCCCCCACATGGCTTGTGGCAAACTGCAAACGGGACTTCTTATGGCTTTGTTTCAACAATAGCTTTCTTCTTGCCATTCTTCCATAAAGGCCCGATTTATGGAGTGCACGACTAATAGTTGTCCTGTGGGCAGATTCTCCCACCTGAGCTGTGGATCTCTGCAGCTCCTCCAGAGTTACCATGGGCCTCTTGGCTGCTTCTCTGATCAATGCTCTCCTTGCCCGGCCTGTCAGTTTAGGTGGATGGCCATGTCTTGGTAGGTTTGCAGTTGTGCCATACTCTTTCCATTTTCGGATGATGGGTTGAACAGTGCTCCGTGAGATGTTCTAAGCTTGGGATATTTTTTTATAACCTAACCCTGCGTTAAACTTCTCCACAACTTTATCCCTGACCTGTCTGGTGTGTTCCTTGGGCTTCATGATGCTGTTTGTTCACTAATGTTCACTAATGTTGTCGACCTAAAACGCCACGCATTCTTTCTATCCGGAGATGCTGCTTGTCCCGCTAAGCTACTCCAGCATTTAGTGTCTTTCATTGGGAAGTTATACAGTTGGCTTGCTGGGCCAAGGGAAAATATTCAATTTCCTTCTGACCCATAACTACTTGGAGAAAAGAGCCCCGGCAATCCTTATCTACAGGGCTTGAAAAACCCTTTCAACAAATCAAATAGATAAAAGGTCCAACATATCTCAACATATCCATACAATGTAAAGGATAACAGGTACAACATTTAGTGCAAGATATAACATTGAAGTCCGATTAAATATTGTTCAAAGATCTCCGATTAGGTAGATGGTTGGTCAGAACTGCACTCTGGTCAGATATACACAATATCAACACAATGAAGGGGTTTGAAATGGGTGAAAAGTCACTGTGCTCCATTTATTGATAAGACGTGGACAGAATTGATGAACTGCCTGTATTATTTTCTGCCGATGATTTTCACTCAGATAAGGGAATGATATATTGTAAACCAGATAATTGTAAACCATACAATATGCTCAAGGGTGTAAGCTTATAGCTTTATAAGACACTGATAACAGCATCTCGGTAACTGACATATGCTTCCTGGAGGTAAGCCTTGCAACTGGAAACACTGCTTTCTTAAAGCTGATAATTGAAAATCTCTCATAAAGGTGAATGGCAAATAATTTAGTCCCTGTGCCAAGGTGGATATTACAACAATTATGTTTTGATTTGACTCATGCCCGCCAAGCAGAATGCTGATTTTCATTTCAAATTTTAAGGTAGACAATTCTGGAGAGTAAGGCACAAAGTGCCGGACTAACGCCGCAGGCCAGGCAGCATCTGTGGAGGGAATGAATGGGAATGAAACGTCACCTATCTGTTCCCTCCGCAGATGCTGCCTCACCTGCAGAGTTACTCCAGCACATCGTGCTTTGCTCAAAATTCCAGCGTCCGCAGTTCCTTATGTCTCCATTTCTGCAAAGTGATGAATGTGTGCCTGATGCAGGCATGGGGAGTTTGCAGGAGGAGCTGCCTCTGAATTCATGGAACTCATGAATCATTTAAAACATTCATAATTAATTGGAGCAGATTTAGGCCATTTGGCCCATCGAGTCTACTCCATCATTCAATTATGGCTGATCTATCTTTCCAGCTCAACCCCATTTTCCTGACTTTCCCCCCATAACCCCTGACACCATTACTAATCAAAAAACTGTCAATCTCCACTTTAGAAATAGCAATTGACTTGGCCTCCACGTACGTCAGTGGCGATGAATTCCACAGATTCACCACTCTCTGACTAAAGAAATTGTCCTTTCTAAAGGTACGTTTGTTTATTCTGATGCTGTGCCTTCTCTCCCACTAGAGTGGAAACATCCTCTCCGCATGCACTTTATCCAGTCCTTTCACTGTTCGGTAAGTTTCAATTAAGTCTCCCCTTTTAGGTCATAGACTTCCTATTGCTTTTTAACTTGGGTTTGAATGTGGAAATCAGCAAAGGTTCCTGTGAGGCTGAAGCAGATGTGTCCCTGAATGGGTCACTTGGTATAATTCTTTTTTGAACCAGGAGGGGGAGCTCCTGTCCCAAAACAAAGGTAAAAGCTTTTCCATCTTGACCAGTTGTCCCTTTGAAGAAGGGTCCCACTCCGAAAGGCCGCTTACCCATGTCCCCCATGTCCTCCAACTCTTGCATTTTGCTCAAGATTCCAGCAGCTGTAGTTCCTTATTTCTCCAGTTCTCCCCTTCTCTGCCCCACGACTCTTTCTTTGTCATTCCATGGCATTGGGCTGCCAGTAGTGCCGTTACTTCACAGCGTCAGAGACCCGGGTTTGATAGTTCATCTGGTAGATCTGTTGCCTCACGGGGCCAGACTCAGGTCAGATCCTGACCGCAGGATCACTGGAGTACTGTCTGTGTGGAGTTTGCATGTTCTCCTTTGTGACCATGTGGGTTCCCTCTGGGGGCTCCGGTTTCCTCCCACATCCCAAAGATGTGCGGGTTTGTAAGTTAATTGGACTCTGTAAATTGCCCCTAGTACATAGGTAGTAGGTGAGAAAGTGGGAATACAGGGAACTACTGTGACAAGGTGGGCCTAAGGACCTGCCGCCATGCTGTATCTCTAAACTGAACTAAACTAAACTAAACGAGTTAATTAAAATATCCAAATATGCAAATTGTTGTTAAACGAGATCAGTATGGATGGTGACCATGATCTGCATGGACAGGTTGGGCCAAAAGGCTTGCTTTTTCTTGATGACCATGCCTCTGCACTCACCCTCTTGCCTCTTATATTCACAAAGTCCTTGCCTGCACAGATTCACTCAAGGTCACATTCGATCCCATTGTTTTTATTTATGATGCTGAGTTTACATTGATGTCAATGAGCAGAGAGGTCACAAGGTAACAGCCACGTGCTAGAAGTCTGAAAGTCAACAGGGACGGTAGGGCTTCAGAGAATTAACTTGCTTCACTCTGAAGTGCTATTGTCCTCTGTTGTGCCGTCAGCACCACCTCACAGCTGTGCAGGCTTGTGAAATAAAGCAGGCACAGCGCAAGCAAAAGCACAAGTTACCAATATGAAACCTGTACCACTGACTGACAGAGTACGCATAATCTTTGTGAGTCCTTCCAGAACCTGCATGAAAGATAGTGGCAAGTGCAGGAATCCAAATATTAACTCAATCTGTAGTGATGGAGTAGAAAGGATTATGTTACACATGTATGTATTAATACAGGGTACACAAAAAGCTGGAGAAACTCAGCGGGTGCAGCAGCATCTAAGGAGCGAAGGAGATAGGCGACGTTTCGGGTCGAGACCCTTGTGCGGCTCGCCTCCGTAAGCTCAGCTCGCTTATGTATTAATACAACTGTATCCTTGACATACATAATTGCTGGGGGAAGGATACTGGGCCCCACTTAGTCCACATCTTGATCAAGGGGATATCAGGGCTGCCAACTCTCATGCTTTGAGCGTGAGACTCACTCATTTCGATAAATTCTCACGCCCTCACGTTGATCACAAATTTCTCACGCTCTGTCGTGAGAAATTCTGTGATCAACGAAAATGTCAAAACTCAGATAAACTGCATGGGCCGCGGGTGTTCGAGAGCCGGCTGTGGGAGGGATGGAAGCAGAACCAACGGTGGGGACAGATGCGGGTTGCCGGCCCTGGCGAGTGTTTACCGGGCTGGCGAGTCGCTCGCTGCAGCTCCGGCCATGGAGCAGCCTCAGTGCAAGAATTCCGAACCGTTGGAGGCGTCGGAAGCGTTGAGTCGTCTGCTGCCGTGAGAGTCTCTGCGCCGAAGGTTGGGGGGTGGAGGGAAGAAATAGGTGGGAGTCCAGGTGGGACCGAGGGCTGAAGAAGGGTCCCAACCCAAAAGGTCACCTATCCATGTTCTCCGGAGATGCTGCCCGACCAACTCAGGTACTCATTTTGAGTCCTTTTGGGGTAATGGCTACTACACCAGAACTCTTTTCTATGACAATCACAGTGACATTTGTTCCATTATGTTTACGATGCAGACAATTAACTAAGAAACTCATCATTGCTATCTCCGTCAGGTTTACACCTTGTCAATTATACTGCACACCAATTCCAATCCATTGTCCATCTTCAGTTAGGTTTCTCCTTTCTCATGTTCAGTCTGTCAAACATAATCATAGTTACTCTGGGATATCCTCACTGTCAATGCCCTGCCCTGCCAGAGTACCAATTTGTCCATCATCTGTCTTTTCCTCAACATCACCTTTGTCCTCATCAAGGATGTTACGTCTTGAGAGGTGATGTACCTGCACTATCTTATGGTTGGCAAATTCTCCAACAAATAAACTCCAATGAGGGCTTCAGAAAAACTCATTTAAAAAAAACTCAAATGAGCAACTCTACAACTTGTAATATTACAATGTTATGTCACAGGCGCACACAAGTGCGTCTATGTTGGGAGGAGATTCAGAGTATTTCAAAACTGAACATTCTCCAAATGTGGCTGCACCAATGTGCTGTTATGGGAAGGATGTCATTGCGCTGGTGCAGAGCTGATTTACGAGGATGGTACCAGGACTTGAGGGCCTGAGCTATTGGGGGAGAGGTTAGGCAGGCTAGCACTTTGTTCCTTAGTGGTGGGTATATGGAATTAGCTGTCAAAAGACATATTTGAGGCAGGTACTATAACAACATTTAAAGGATATTTGTTCAGGTAGATGAATCAGAAAGACTAGTGGGCCTGTCCCACTTCGGCGACCATGGTCGCGAGTGGTTGCCGGGGGTCGTGAGGAGTACCCGCATTCTGGGAACTAGTCGCGGCCTCATTTTGGTCACCGTGAATTTTTCAACATGATGATAAAATTAGCGGCGATTAGAATGAAGCCGCCATGGAGAGTAGCGAGAATTTTTGTGCTGTGGGTGGGTCACCAGGAAGTCCTAGTGGGTCGCCAGGAGGTCGAAGGTTCTCTTAGGTTCTTGTAGGTTGTAGCCGGTGAATTTCATTGGCTCATTGGGAAAAAAAAACGTAAGCAGTAGTTTTCAGAACCAAGGATAACCGACCTGTAATGTTAATCTCTGCCGAGCTTCACAGCCGTGGAACTCTGGCTTCATAAAAGTTGTCTCCACTCCTTCTCCCCCCTTCTCCCCCCTTCTCCCCCCTTTCCCCTCCCTCTCAACCCTCTTCCCCCCCTTATAAAGAACTTACCGTGCACTGTGCGTTTTAGCTTATTAATTACAGAGCCAACCTTCCTATTCATCGCGGTATGTGTCTGTATCACATTGGCTTTGCACCGTGCGAATTTCACTCAGACAGTGCTCCCCCCACTTGCCATGTCCCCCGCCTGCATAACGGGCTGTTGAAGGAAGCGATGTGTCTATGTGTGTGTGTGTGTTCCACTCTGACAGTCGGCCTTCCAGTTGCCGGTTTTTCAGGCGACTGCCGGCAACTTGATAGTCAATAGACAATAGACAATAAACAATAGGTGCAGGAGTAGGCTATTCGGCCCTTCGAGCCAGCACCGCCATTCAATTAGATCATGGTTGATCATTCCCAATCTGTACACCCCGTTCCTGCCTTCTCCCCATATCCCCTGACTCTGCTATCTTCAAGAGCCCAATTTAGCTCTTTCTTGAAAGTATCCAGAGTACCGGCCTCCACCGCCCTCTGAGGCAGAAAATTCCACACTCACAACTCTCTGTGAGAAAAAGTGTTTCCTCGTCTCCGTTCTAAATGGCTTACCCCGTATTGTTAAACTGTGGCCACTGGTTCTGGACTCCCCCAACATCGGGAACATGTTTCCTGCCTCTAGCGTGTCCAAACCCTTAACAATCTTATATGTTTCAATAAGATCTCCTCTCATCCTTCTAAACTCCAGAGTGTACAAGCCCAGCTGCTCCATTCTCTCAGCATATAACAGTCCCGCCATCCCGGGAATTAACCTTGTAAACCTACGCTGGACTCCCTCAATAGCAAGAATGTCCTTCCTCAAATTAGGGGACCAAAACTGCACACAATACTCCAGGTGTGATCTAACTAGGGCTCTATACAACTGCAGAAGGACCTCTTTGCTCCTATATTCGACTCCTCTTGTTATAAAGACCAACATGCCATTCGCTTTCTTCACTGCCTGCTGTACCTGCATGTTTACTTTCATAGACTGATAAACAAGGATCCCCAGATCCCGTTTGTACTTCCCATTTTCCCAACTTGACGCCATTTAGATAGTAATCTGCTTTCCTGTTTTTGATACCGAAGTGGATAACCTCACATTTATCGACATTAAACTTCATCTGCCATGCATCTTCCCACTCCCCCAACCTGTCCAAGTCACCCTGCATTCTCATAGCATCCTCCTCACAGTTCACACTGCCACCAAGTTTTGAGTCATCTGCAAATTTGCTAATGTTACTTTGAGTCCCTTCATCCAAATCATTAGTGTATATTGTAAATAGCTGCGGTCCCAGCACCGAGCCTTGCGGTACCGCACTAGTCACTGCCTGCCATTCTTTAAGGGGCCCATTAATCCCTACTCTTTGTTTCCTGTCTGCCAACCAATTTTCTATTCATGTCAGCAATCTACCCCCAATACCATGTGCCCTAATTTTGCCCACTAATCTCCTATGTGGGACCTTATCAAATGCTTTCTGAAAGTCCAGGTACACTACATCCACTACATCCTTGTCCATTTTCCTAGTTACATCCTCAAAAACTTCCAAAAGATTAGTCAAGCATGATTTCTCCTTCGTAAATCCATGCTGACTCGGATCGATCCTGTTACTGCTACCCAAATGTGCGACTATTTCATCTTTTATAATTGACTCCAGCATCTTCCCCACCACCGATGTCAGGCTAACTGGTCTATAATTCCCTGTTTTCTCTCTCCCGCCTTTCTTAAACAGGGGGATAACATTAGCTACCCTCCAATCCACAGGAACTAATCATGAGTCTATAGAACATTGGAAAATTATCACCAATGCATCCACGATTTCTTGAACCTCTTCCTTAAGTACCGTGGGATGCAGACCATCAGGCCCTGGAGATTTATCAGCCTTCAGTCCCATCAGTTTACCTAAGACCATTTCCTGCCTAATGTGGCTTTCCTTTAGTTCCTCCGTCACACTAGATCCTCTGGCCACTAATATATCAGGAAGATTGTTTGTGTCCTCCTTAGTGAAGACGGATCCAAAGTACCTGTTCAACTCATCTGCCATTTCCTTGTTCCCCATAATAAATTAACCTTTTTCGGTCTTCAAGGGTCCTACTTTGGTCTTAACTAATTGTTTCCACTTCACATACCTAAAGAAGCTTTTACTATCCTCCTTTATATTCTTGGCTAGCTTACCTTCGTACCTCATCTTTTCTCCCCGTGTTGTCTTTTTAGTTATCTTCTGTTGCTCTTTAAACATTACCCAATCCTCTTGCTTCCCGCTCATCTTTGCTATGTTGTACTTCTTCACTTTTATTTTTATAATCTCCCTGATGTCCCTTGTCAGCCACGGTCGCCCCTCACTCCCCTTGGAATCTTTCTTCCTCCTAGGAATGAACTGATCCTGCACCTTCTGTATTATTCCTAGAAATACCTGCCATTGTTGTTCCACTGTCATCCCTGCTAGGGTATCTTTCCAGTCAACTTTGGCCAGCTCCTCCCTCATGGCCCCATAGTCCCCTTTATTCAACTGTAACACTGACACCTCCGATCTACCCTTCTCCCTCTCCAATTGTAAACCTGACCATGTTCTGGTCACTACCTCCTAATGGCTCATAACCTCAAGTTCCTTTATCAAATCCGGTTCATTACATAACACTAAATCCAGAATTGCCTTCTCCCTGGTAGGCTCCAATACAAGCTGCTCTAAGAATCCATCACGAAGGCACTCTACAAAGTCCCTTTCTTGGGGTCCAGTACCAACTTGATTTTTCCAGTCTACCTGCATGTTGAAATCTCCCATAACAACCACAGCATTACCTTTGCTAAATGCCAATTTTAACTCCTGATTCAACTTGCACCCTATGTCCAGGCTACAGTTTGGGGGCCTGTAGGGTATTTTTACCCTAACTATCCTTACTGACTCCACATCTCCTGTTTCAATGTCACCCCTTGCAAGGGACTGAATTTCATTCCTCACCAACAGTGCTACCCCACCCCCCTCTGCCCACCTGTCTGTCTTTTCGATAGGAGGTATACCCTTGAATATTCAGTTCCCAGTCACTGGCAGTCACCTGAAACATTGCGTGAATAGGACAGGCCCATTAGAGGGATATGGGCAGGTGGGACAAGCGTAGATGGGGCATCTTGGTCAGTATGACCAAGTTCAGCCAAAGGACCTGTTTCTGTGTGACTATGACTATGATTTTATTTACCACATTTTTACTCTCACCCCATCTCCTTCCACTCTAATATTTCCCTAGTCCTCATCTTGCAATAGAATGTCCTCTGTAATATCCACTGCCTTCATTGAAAAGTCACCATCAGGGACTATTTGCGACTAAGTGATCCTCTTTTCCAGCTCTCTCAACAACTATTTCCCATTTTCATTGCCCCCTTCCATATGATTATCTGCTCTTTTACCTCTTCTATTCCCCCATCCCAGGTACCCAAACGGCCCTTCCAGGCGAAGCAGTGGTTCACTTGGCTTTTTTCCGATTTAATGTGCTCACAAAGTAGCCTCTACCACACTGGAGACATCAAACGCAGATTTGGTGATCAATTTGTGGTAAGACCATGTGGTTCACAGTTGCTTGTCACTTTACTTCTCTGTCCCACTCCCATTCCTATTCCATTTTGCTCCCCTTACACAGCTTGAGTGAAGACAAACATAAGTCTTTATCTTCATATCACTGTTGTCGGCCAGATCTACGAATACGTATGTATGCTGTTGACTCTATGAGCTTCTTGTGAACAAGACATTTCATTGCAACCTGGTGTATATGAATTAACTCATCTAATCTTACCGAATAAAAAGTATCTGCAGTTGCTGGATTTCCTATAGATAGACACAAAATGCTGGAGTAACTCAGCAGGTCAGGCAGCATGGATAAGTGATATATTGGGTTGGGACCCTTCTTCGGATTTACTGTCTAATCTTACTGTCTAATATTACCTATACTGATAATCTGTCCAGGCACATAGTGGTGCTTGGGACACAACTCTAAATTCAGAATGATCAAAATGATTATCGTCCCCCAGTTTATTTCTGATGTTGGTCATCAACTTATAATATTGACTTGGTTTTTCTCTCTCCACGGATACTGCCTGATCTGCAGGGTAGTTCCAGCATTAGATGCTAGTTTCATACTGATGATAGTCACAAAATGCTGGAGTAACTCAGCGAGACAGGCAGCATCTCCGGAGAAAAGGAATAGGTGACATTTCAGGTCGGAACCCTTCTTCAGACAGTCTGAAGAAGTTCCGAGCTGAAACTTCACCTATTCCTTTTCTCCATGGATGCTGCCTGACTCCAGAGATGCTGAGTTACTCCAGTATTTTATGTCTATCTTCAGTATGAAACTAGCATCTGCAATTTTATTTCGGTAGTCACGTGAGTGACTCCGTGAAGACCCCGCCAGCACGCACGCGCGACATATCGTCGTACGCATGCGGAAGCGACGGTCGGGAGGAGCGGGGCTCCTCCAGCGTAAGTTTAAATAACTTACGCCAGGTAAGTCTCACCGGAGGAGTTGAGCGTCGACGAGAAGCAAAGATCATTATGGAATCACGGAAGTCCAAGAGAGCGGCGAGAGCAGCTGCTATGGAGAGCAGCCAGCAAACCGCCTCTCCAGAGCCACAGGTATTACCTGCAGCTCCCGACTTCTCGCCCATGAGGGCCGTTGGTACTCCACGGTCGGGCGGCAAATCCACCCGGAAGTCGGACGGGGCCGGCGACCCAGCTGGGTCCGGCCCCGAGGACACCCCGTTCGCAGATAGCGACGGAGGTCGTCTAACCCGCATGGAGCGGATGATGGAGCAATTGCTCCAACGTGACCTGCTAATGCAGGGGCAGAGTCACAGTGGGCCTCTTCGCAGGCCCACGGCAGGTTCCTACCAAGGACTGCCTAATGTCTCGCCCTCTTCGCAGGGGAGCATTGAGGGTCAGAACTGGGCTGACCCAGAAGAAGGGGAGCTGGCTGAACTACCATCTGTGTCAGGGGTGTGTGAAGAATATCTGGATATGGTGAATAAACATGCTATGCCAACACAGAAAGGCCTACCTATCCACCCTAAGCTGGCAGCCAGCATTAACTACATGGCGACAAACCAGCTACAGGAACAGGCCATAATTTCCACAGCTGAAAAATATATGGCTCCTGAAAACTGCAAATCACTTAATGTCCCTGCGGTGAACAACCCTATTTGGGGGAATATGAGCCCCTCGAGTAGAGGGCAGGAAATCAAACTTCAAAGAATCCTAAAGCTCTTAACCGCCGGGATCACAGCAGTGGCCAGAACTGCAGTGGGGACAGAGTTGCCGGAAGAACTGCAAGATGCCCTGGCTCTACTGTGTAATACACAGTATGAAATAAATAATTTCAGAAAAAGCATCATAAAGCCGGCGCTTAACCCCAAGTTTGCGGAGTTGTGTAAGCCTGGGAAGACTCAGCCTCCAAGCTTGCTGTTCGGGGATAGCCTTCCCAAGCAAGTAAAAGATCTTGACGAGGAGGCCAAGGCCTTGGGCCTGATCAAGGTTCCCGGGCCTACCAAACCTCATTACCCACAAAGACAGCACCCCTACACACCCACCGGACAGAGATACCATCAGAGACCTGCCGGTGGTGAAAGCTCGAAGGCCGGCCAACCTGCACAGCGGTCTTTTTTAGGCCATGGCCCAGCCCGGCCTTCTTGGAAGATGCGCCACTCCTACAACACGATGAATCAACAAAGAAAACAGGGACAGAAACCGCAACACCGGCAATAACCATGGAGGTAGGTGGGCCTGGTTTCCCCAGAAACACATCTTGCCTAAATTCACTTTATGTAGGGGGCCGGTTGCACATGTTTTATGAAAATTGGCGCACTTTTACCTCTGATCCTTTCATACTCAGGAGTATTCAGGGCTACAAAATTGAATTTATTCACGAACTCCCTACCCCGGTCCAGCATTCACCTAGCCGAAAATTCATACTCTCTCAAAAAGAGGGGGTAGCAGGGCATGCTGAACTATACAGGTTAATTGAAAAAGGGGTAATTGAAAAGGCCACCAAAGAACCACAGGAGTTCGTGTCTAATATATTCACCAAAAACAAAAAAGACGGGGGTTGCCGCATTATCATAGATTTGACCGAACTGAATACTTCAGTATGTTCATTTTAAAATGGACACCTTTGACACTGCTATACAGTTAATAGATTATGGGTACTACATGGCATGCATTGACCTCAAAGATGCATACTATTCAGTACCAATACACAAGGATCATAGGAAATATTTAAAATTTATCTGGATGGGACAATTATGGCAATACAAAGCCTTGCCTAATGGGTTATCATCAGCACCCAGATTGTTTACCAAGATATTAAAACCAGCCTTGGCCTACTTAAGGAAACAGAATCATACTGTTATGGCCTATCTTGATGATATCCTCATTGTTGGGGAAAGTTTGAAAATGGCTACATTGGCAGTTACAGCCACGAAACATCTCTTTCAGAAGCTGGGTTTCATTATACATCCAGATAAATCAATATTAAAACCCTCTACCACCATGAAATACTTGGGGTTCAATATCGACTCAGTGCAAATGTCTATCACGTTGCCACTAAGTAAGGTGGAGGACTTGATAGAGGCTTGCAGGAGCCTTATTGGCATCAAGGACCCATCCATTCGGCAGGTGGCCAGGGTGATTGGGAAGTTAGTGGCTGCCTTTCCCGCAGCACAATATGGGCCTTTACATTATCAAAACTTACAAAGAGCCAAAATTATAGCTCTTAAAAGTCATGCAGGCCATTTCGACAGGCCTATGAAAATACCAGAAAAGGCAAAAGCCGAATTAAATTGGTGGATGGCTAATGCCCAATATTGTTCCAAACCCATCACTATCATCAATCCCTCGATCACCTTACAAACGGATGCCAGTGCCAAAGGTTGGGGAGCTACTAATACTACCTCTAGTTGTGGAGGTAGATGGAGTGCACAAGAGTTAACCCTATTCAATAATTTGGGAATTAACTATTCAGAAATGCTGGCAGCATTTCACGGCCTCAGGGCATACTGCACAAACATGCACAAAGTTCATGTTAGGATACAAATTGACAACACCACGGTGGTGGCCTATATTAACCACATGGGCGGAATAAAGTCGATATTGTGTGATGAATTGGCCAACAATATCTGGCTCTGGTGTCTGCAAAGGGAAATTTGGATCTCAGCCACTTACCTCCCAGGCAAGCTAAACACAGTAGCAGACACCAGGTCACGCAAATTTAACGACAACATAGAATGGATGTTGGATCGAAAAGTGTTCACAGATATTGTAGAACGTTATGGGACACCAGATATCGACCTCTTCGCGTCCAGATTAAATCACCAACTACCAACATATGTTGCTTGGGAACCAGACCCTGGGGCAGTAGCGATGGACGCTTTCACGCTACATTGGGGGGATTTGTTCTGCTATGCATTCCCCCCTTTCTGCCTCATCAGTCGGGTCTTGCAGAAAATAAAACAAGATTCCGCATCGGGTATTTTGGTGGTGCCCGACTGGCCTACCCAACCATGGTTCCCAGCGGTACAGAAGATGGCCACAGAACCTTGCCTTCGGGTCAATAAACGACCTAGCCTGCTCATTCATCCTGTCACAGGAGAACATCACCCACGTTATGACCGCATGGACCTGTTAATTTGCAGATTTTAAAACGGCCTCTTCGCGGATTCGGACTCACCAGCAGAACGATAGACACCATCTCGGCGGCATGCAGGGAGTCCACCAGGAAGCAGTACCTTACCTACATCAAGAAATGGGAAGGATTCTGCGCTACTACCAACACTACATATGAATCCGCTACCATTACAGAAGTGCTGGAATTCTTGACTACCCTACACTTTGATGAGGGACTGAGCTACAGTGCCATAAACAGTGCCAGGAGTGCACTATCATCCTACTTGGGCCAGGGGAGTGACCAATTGGGAATTGGATCACATCCATTAGTGTCCAAACTAATGAGAGGAATATTCAATTCCAATCCCCCTAGGCCCAGATATAACCATACGTGGGATATCAGCACAGTCCTAACAATGCTGCGAGGATGGACACCTAACACGGGACTCACTTTGGCAAAACTCACATACAAAATGGTAATGATTATGGCACTTATCACGGCACAACGGGTCCAGTCTCTGCACAAACTCAATCTGGATGCCATGACTATCACCAATGATAAAATCACTTTTCATGTGCAGGGACTGTTGAAACAAGATCGACCCGGAGCGTCTGGTCATACCTTGGAATTTCTGGCATATCCAGCAGATACCCGACTCTGCATCGTCACGTTAATTTCACAATATATCACAGTCACCAAAAATCTCAGGGGCATGGAGACAGCTTTGCTTATAAGCCACAAGAAGCCCCATCATAAAGTCACGGTGCAAACCATTTCTAGATGGTTAAGGGTGGTTTTGGATGCGGCAGGGGTGGATACTAATATATTCAAATCTCACTCCACCAGGGCGGCATCCACTTCGGCGGCTAGGAGGATGGAAGTACCATTGGACCACATCCTGGCCACAGCGGGTTGGAGTAATGAAAGGACTTTTCACCGCTTCTACAACAAACCCGTGGCCACCCCTGACAATTATGCAGGGAGGATTTTGAGTACTGTCAAATAATTTACCCCTATGGGATATTTATTTTGTTTTGGTATGAATAAATACCTATTTTTGTTTTTCAGCCAGTGTCATGTCTGAATTACGTTCATCCTCTCATCCCAGCATAGCGGTGTGTGAGCATGGAGCTTCCAGGGCATGAAATCACAGAGCTTTGAAATCTTCACGGAGTCACTCACGTGACTACCGAAATAAAATAGTAAGATTAAACGAGAACTTACCAGTTTGAAGTTTGATCTTTATTTTATGAGGAGTTACGATGAGGGATTACGTGCCCTCCGCTCCCAACCCTCTACTATAAAGATCACCTGGTATGAAAGTTCTCTCTTATCTTACTATATTAGTCATGGTAACTGTCTGTGATTTCACACCACTGCTTTGAAGAATGTCGCGCATGCGTGCTGGCGGGGTCTTCACGTAATCCCTCATCGTAACTCCTCATAAAATAAAGATCAAACTTCAAACTGGTAAGTTCTCGTTTAATCTTACTATTCCTTCCTATTTACCTCCAGCATTATCTTTTTTCTCTGCTTTGCAGCAGCTGCTGTGTTCTGCACCTCAAAGTTTTTTTTAATAAACCCCTTATCCTCATTCACCACCTTTTACTTACACCTCCTCCAGACAGATAAGATGTGATTAACAAACCTTCAGCACACTCTTTCAGATGGCAAAAACACCATCTGTGTCATTTGTATTCTCTTGAATTCAGGTTGTCGTTACTAATATGGTAGAGGATATTAACGGCGGTCAGAACTGACTACATGTGCATACCATGGTCAGATCAATACTTAATATCTGTAGATAGACACAAAAAACTGGAGTAACTAAGCAGGACAGGCAGCATCTCTAGAGAGAAGGAATGGGTGACGTTTCGGGTCGAGACACTTCAGACTAGAACAGGGTGGTGAAGAAGCCATTTGGTATGCTTGCCTTGGTTGGTCAGAGCATAGAGTCCGAGAGTTATGACATGTTGTTAGTGCTATACAAGATGTTGGTGAGACCACATTGGGAGTATTGTGTGCAGTTCCGGTCACCTAGGTAAGGATGTTATTACAATTACCTAATTTAAAACACTCTTGGACGTAACACATGGTACATGGGTAGAAGGGATTTGGTAGGATAAGAGCCAGACTTTGTAGAGTGGAATCAGCTTGGTTAGGCAACTGAATTGACGTGGACAGGGTGGGCCAAAGGGCCTGTTTCCATGTTGTATAGCTCTCTAATTCTATGACTTAAAAATGTTTCTATTGTATATTCCTGCATAAGGTGTTTTTTATGATAAAACATTGCTCTATTACACCTACTATTGGTCAAAACAGAGCATTGCAACCAACCAGACGAGACCCATTTCTGCATAAAATTTGCAATATTACCCATTTGATCCACTAATTTAGTTAATACTGCATTCTTGTGTAGCACCAGAATTATATTTTAATGTAGCAATGTCCCCATTTAAAATCCTTCCCATTCTGGATTCAAATCACTCTCAGATCTTGTCCCTTCCTAACTCAGTATTCTCTTCTAACCCTATAGCCCGCTGAGAAATCTATGCTTAACCAATTCTGGCTTCTTGATCATCCCTCGATTTAGCCATTGACTGCCATGACAACAACTGTTAAGGCCCAAAGCCCTATTATTCCTTCTCTCAACTCCTTGTAGGACCTTAGACACAAAGCACTGGAGTAACTCAGCGGGTCAGGTAGCATCTCTGGAGAAAAAGGATGAGTGGCATTCTGGGTCTGGATCCTTCTTGAGATTCCAAGACTGATTGCATTTTCATGTACATATAAACAAGGTCAAGAAAACACAATCAAGTATATCAATGTTCAGATTGTATAATAACATCACCATTTATTTAAATATTTTAACACACACAGACAGACAGACAGACAGACAGACAGACAGACAGACAGACAGACAGACAGACAGACAGGCAGACACACACACACACACACACACACACACACACACACACACACATATATATATATATATATAAATACCATATTCATTATGAGCTGGTGGTGTTTAATCTACCAACAACTGTACAACAAGCATGAATTGGGAATTTAGTAAATGATAAGAGACCCACAACTGATATATCTTTACTTGAGACTGAGATAGCAGTAAATTGAATGAAATAGTTGACACAATTACATAATTTCCTTTGATTAAGGTTACATTGACTAAGGACTTTAACTTCAATTTGGAATAGAATTACACTAAACCCTCAATATAACGGACTATGGGTGGGAGGTAATGGTGTCCATTAATGTTGATTGTCCGCTATAATCAAGTAACTGACTCGCTCCAAACATCAATCACTGTCACTCCGTGAATCAACAAGTTGTTTTCAAATGCAACATTTTTAAAAAAATGTATTTTTGTTACTGTAAGCTATCAAGTACCAAAGGCTGTTTGTTGCATTGCTGAATAAAGTGTCGATCGATCGAAGCAATTGCTTGTCAATTTTTATGCCTTGTTAATTTCTAAAGCCTCTTCACTGTTCTTAAAGAGACAGTCCGCTGTAACCAAAATATGTTACAGAGGTCTGTACTAACGAGTGTTTACTGTACGATGGAATGAAATATTTACAATGGGGTTACATATTAATTTGGAAAATATAAATGTCAATATTTCTCACTGCCTTTTATTGAAATAAGATGATTCCTAGAAATGCAATGCGTAAACAATGCAGTCCTTGACACTATTGTTTGTTTGGATAGTTTAAGTATTCTTCTTATGGTTTACAAATCATTGGCTTTTGACCAATTATCAATTCCAAAGGCTTTGGATTTGGAAGTAGACATCTGGAACCCTAGTTCTTAAAATCTTGTGAATTGTATATGTTTGTAGGACAAGTGGTTCAGAGAAAAAGAGACAGTTAATCTTAGCAAATACGCACGTCTCTCTCGTTCTTTGTCCCTTTTTACAGCTTGTATATTTGGTTCTCTCATGGGTTGCTGGGACATTACTTAATTTTACTGTGGTTCATAAACTGCCTTTACTGTGCAGACCTACTAATGGAGTAAGACTGTGAGCCATATTCTTCTTGCAGGTTTGACCACATTTCCACCTCTCTCCTTCTTTGTCCTTCTTTAAGACACCACTGAAGTAGCCGAGAACGAGAGGGGACCACATAAATCTAATGAGTGCTTATGGAACTTTGACAGTGGCAAAAATTTGGTGACTCTTTTTGTGTACATTGTGCATTGTATGCAAAAAAACAACAAAGTTCACTGTACCTGGGTACACATGACAGTAAATTATCATTGAATTATTGAATCACTGAAGACCTACGTTGATGATCTAGCTGTTGGTCTTCTGCTATGATATCACCTTTTACATGCCACCCACATAATATAGCATATAACCCTTCGAAGGTAGACACAAATACTGGAGAAACTCAGCGGGTGAGGCAGCATCTATGGAGCGAAGGAAATAGGCAAAGGTTCGGGTCGAGACCCTTCGTTTGAAGAAGGGTCTCGACCTGAAACATTGCCTATTTCCTTTGTCCCATAGATGTTGCCTCACCCGCTGAGTTTCTCCAGCATTTTTGTCTACCTTTGATTTTCCAGCATCTGCATTTCCTTTTTAAATATAACCCTTCGAGGTATCTTTTAATCTGAACTCCTGGAGCTGGTTTGATACAAATAATTGATCACTTTAGAGGGTGCTAAGTCAATAACAATGGCACAGCATTAGAATTGCATAATAAGCAAATTGACCTTCCACTAAATAAAACATTTTGACTTTATATTAGTCTAACAGTTCCACATTTACTTTCATTAATATTAGTTTTTGTTTCATGATTTATATCGTTAAACATAATTCCTCTCAAATTGTCATGGTGGGTTGTGAACTTTATCTCTGTGATTGCTTGTCTAGTAAAGTAAATATCATAATCTGTGGCCACGTGAGGTTCTTTCTGTTTCCCAATCTACTGCACATTTTTTTCGAAAGTAAGTCACTGGATGTGTTGTGAGATTTATAAAGCATATACAGTATGTTTCTGTCATCTGATTTGTTTTGTACTTGAAGCAACCTATTGCAATTAATGCAAATAATCGTGGGAAGGGAGAGAAAAAATATAATTGTTTGATTGATTGAAAGATACAGCATAGAAACTGTCCAGGCCCTCTGGCCCACTGAGTCCATGCTGACTATCGATCACCCATTTACACTAGTTCTATGTTATCCCACTTTCATATCCACTCCTTAAACACAAAGGGCAATTTACAGAGGCCAATTAACCTACAAATTAAGCCCACATCTTTAGAATGTGGGGAAAATTGAGAGCACCCGAAGGAAACCCACGTGGTCACAGGGACAATGTGCAAAGTGCATGCAGACAGCACCTGAGGTCAGGATCGAAACCAGGTCTCTGGCACTGTGAGGCAGTTGCTGTACCTACTGTGCCAGTTTTACTGATTAAAAATGAGAGCAACTTATATTAAAGCAAATATCAAAATATTCTCCCTGTACAAGACAATTTAAAATGTTCCCACTCATTCAGGCACACCTGCTGAAAGAGAAGTAAAAAGTGTCTTTGGACAGTCTTGGAGTCTGCACTGATTGCGAGCAAAATTAGATTTTCATCATGGCATGCTGAAGAGCCACAATGGGACACTCCAATAGGAAAGCATGTCTGTGCTTTAATGTTCAAGTGTTGCGGCCTGCTTGCACTATTTGTCAAGCAGCGGCTTGTCTCTGTTATGATATAAGTAAAGCTTTTCCAAAGATCTTAGTGTATCTGATCTTCTCAGATCAGATCAGGTTGTGATAAAATTGTAGATGCAGTAGTTTATGAACCGGTTGTATTAAACGTTTAAGCTGTCGAGAACTGTACATAAATCCATCTGCAGATTTCAGCTGGAACGATAAACAGTTCAATACAGAAAGCTTACCTTTTAATTGTACCATTCATGACTTCAGGCCAATCCATTGGGTTTAACAGCCGATTAAGCTCCTTTGACACATTGTCACTGAAAGCAAAATGTCAGTCAGCTTGTGCACAGTAAACCCACAAGGAGCAAAAAAGATAATGAGCAGATTTTTTTTTTTTGTTTAATTTGTTTTATTAGAAGTAATCAATTTACAATAGTGTAAACAGATTTACAAACATCAACTTAATTCCATATTTTTTCAAATAACCCGTTAAAAGTTATTATCTTCTATTTTTTGGAAATAAAGATAAGGATAGAGTAGAGCAGTTTTAAATCAATAAGGTAGTGATTAAATAATAATTTGATTATATATAAGAGAAAAAGAAAAAAGAGAAAGGAAAGAAGGTTAATAAAAAGTAAAAAGATATTATATATATATGTATATAAATGAAAAACAACAAAATATATTGTAACTAAAACTATTACAAATGATAATATCAATAAAGACATGCATATTAATCCTAGTATGAAAATAAGTTATTCTCATCAAATCCCGCAGGGTACCCGCCGAGCTGTGATGTCAAGAACAGCTACTTCTCTAAATACTGTATATATGGAGACCACATTTGTTCGAAGGAATTATATTTGTCCAATAGGACAAATCTAATTCTTTCTAAATGTAACGTCTCCAACATTTCAGCTGCCCACATTTTAATTGTGGGGGATAATGTTCCCTTCCAAAATTTCAATATGATTTTTTTCCCTATTATCAAACAGTAATCAAAGAAATTTCTTTGATTTACTGTAAGTACCGAATTTGAATCCAAAATTCCAAGTATTATTAACTTTGGGTCAGTCTAATTTTAAGAACTTCAGAAATAACTTTAAAAATTTCTGTCCAGTAGTAATTCAGTTTGGGACAAGTAGCAAAACTGTGTATTAAATTTGCTTCTAAATTCTTACATTTATCACAAATTGAAGAGAGATTGGGAAAGATACTATTTAATTTAGTTTTTGAATAATGTAATCTATATAGTACTTTAAATTGTATCAATGTATGTCTGGCATTTAACGAACACCGGTGTATTCGCTGTAAACTTTCTTCCCAATTTTCTTTTGTTATAGATAAACCAATTTCATTTTCCCATGCTTGACGATATGTTTCAGTTGTTGGATTCTCCTTATCCAAAATTATGTTATATATATAGGCTATTAGTTTTTCTGTATTTGGGTGCAAATTAAACAATTCATCTAATAATCCTGGTTCTTTATTTTTATAATCTTGTGTATTGGATTTAATATAATCTCTAATTTGTAAGTACCTAAACAAGTGTTGCGGAGACAATCCGTAGATATCTTGTAACTCTTGGAATAAAAGAAATGTTCCTTTTCTATAAAGGTGTTCTATCCTTTTAATTCCTAAATCATCCCAATGTCTAAACCCCCCATCCAATATAGAGGGTTTAAATAATGGGTTATTCGTAATTGGTAGTCTAAGTGAAAGATTATCTAAATGTAAAGTCTTAACTATTTGTTTCCAAATACGTCTATTATTATAAATTATAGGGTTGTCCCTATAAATTTTTTTTTGTACTTCCTTTGGGGCAAAGAGAATCGAGCCTACGTTGAAAGGTAAACAGTCTTCCTTTTCCATCTTTAACCACATTGGTTCATGATCCATATTTACCCACCTGAAATTCATATTCTTAATCTGGACTGCCCAGAAATAATATAAAAAATTTGGAAGTGCTAATCCTCCATTTATCTTAGATTTACATAAATGTTTTTTACTTATTCTATGATTTTTATAATCCCAAATAAAACTATTAATAATATTATCTTTTTTTTTTTAAAGTCTTGGGGAGAAAAAAAGGAATAGCCTGAAACAAATATAATAATTGTGGTAAAAACACCATCTTTATAGCATTTATTCTACCACTCATAGATATAGGAAGTGTTTTCCAATACAAAATATATTTTTTAAGTTTATCTAATAATAGAGGGTAATTAGATTTAATTAGTGAATTATAAGATTTAGTTACATTAATTCCTAAATATTTAAATTTATCTGTAACTATTTTTAATGGGTATTGTTGTAATATATTTAAATTTATTCCAGTTATAGGCATAATATCACTTTTGTTCCAATTAATCCTAAATCCTGAAAATGTGCCAAATTTAGTTATAACATTAAACAGCTTAGGTATACTAATTTCCGGTTTTGTAATATAAATCAAAACGTCATCTGCATATAAAGATATTTTGTTAGTTGTTGTGTCAGTATTATAGCCGTATATTTCAGGTTCAGATCTAATTCTTTCCGCCAAAGGCTCTATCATCAAAGCAAATAGTAAAGGCGATAACGGACATCCCTGTCTACATCCCCTAGAGAGCTTAAATTTAGCTGATAATATTTGATTAGTTAAGATTCTTGCCGTGGGATTCAGATATAAAATTCTTATCCATTTACAGAATCTATCCCCCAATTGAAACTTTTCCATTATATTAAATAAATATAACCATTCCACCTGATCGAATGCCTTTTCTGCATCTAGCGATACAACCGCTAATTCCCTGTCCCGTACTCTTTTTGAATATATAATATTAAACAAGCGTCTGAGATTATGGGATGAATAGCGTTTTGGAATAAAACCTGTTTGATCATAATGTATTAATTTAGAAATCACCAGACTTAATCTCCGAGATAAAACTTTAGTTAATATTTTTTGGTCGGTATTTAGAAGGGCAATCGCTCTATATGATCCTGGATCTTCCAAATCCTTATCTGCCTTAGGAATGAGTGTAATTGTGGTAAAGATTCTGGTAATTTGCCTTGTTCATATGCATATCTATACACTGTATGTAATCTTGGAGAAATCAGATCTTGAAATTTTTTATAAAATTCTGCACTCAGGCCATCAGGGCCCGCAGCTTTTCCATTCTTTAACGAACTAATTGATTCTTCAATATCTTTTACTGTTATTTCAGCGTTTAACAAATGTCTACCTTCCTGATCTAGACTATTAATTTGACACTCTTGTAGGAATGTTTCCATACCATCTGTTTGTCCTGTTAATTTAGATGAATAAAGATTTTGATAATATTGTAGAAATCTGTCATTAATATCTTTTGGTATCGTCAATATATTTCCATGCGCAGATCTAATTCTATGTATCATTTTTTCATCTTCTAATTTTCTAAGTTGTCGTGCTAGTAGTTTTTGTGGTTTGTCTCCAAATTCAAAGTGCACTTGTTTGGTTTGTTGAAATAGTTTAATGACTTGGTTAGAATATATTTTATTTAGTCTATATTTTACTATTGCAATTTTATTACTTAGCTCTTTAGAAGGGTGTTTTATGTTTTCACTATCTAGTTGTTTTATCTCATTTTCTAACTTTTGTTCCATCTTTCTATTTTCTTTATTAAAATAAGCTTGTGCTGATATTATTGCACCACGCATAAATGCTTTAAATGTATCCCAAAGTAACGATGGTGAAATTTCAGGTTTGTCATTAGTTTCAAAAAATAGTTTAATCTGTTCCACTACATGTTTACAACAGTCCTTATCCTTTAATATCTGGGGATTAAATCTCCAAGTAGTAGTTTTATTAAGTATATCTTTTAGTTTTATCTTGAATGTTAGTGGCGCATGATCTGAAATAATAATATTGTGATATTTAGCATCATACGTAAAAGGTAGTAATTTTGAATCTATTAGAAAATAATCTATCCTAGAGTAAGTTCCATATACGGGCGAGAAAAACGAGTATTCTCGTCCGGATGGATTATCTAGTCTCCAAATATCCTTAACATTAGATGTATTAATAAAAGAATTTATAAGTTTACTTGAATTAGAGGTAGCTTTCCTTTTTGTAGAAGACCTGTCTAGGTAGCTATCTAAGGTGCAACTAAAATCACCCCCAATAACTAAATTATATTGCGTGGAAATAGGAATATTATTAAATATTTTCTTAAAAAATAATGGATTATCAAAATTAGGGGCATATATATTCACCAAAATTACTTTCTGTGAATATAATTCCCCTGTAATTATTACATATCTACCCTCTTTGTCCTCTATTATAGTACTTTGTTTAAAAGGTATACCTTTACGGATAATTATTGCAACTCCTCTAGATTTGGGTATAAATGAAGAGTGATATACCTTAGAAATCCATTTTGCCGTTAATCTATGTTGAGCATCTCTTTTAAGATGAGTCTCTTGAAGGAAGATCACGTCTGATTTCAATCTGTTCAACTGTGCTAGCACCTTTTTTTTTTGATGATGGTGATTGAGGGATAAGCATTGAGAAGGATAACAGGGAGAAATCCCACATTTTCTTCGAAACAATCATTGAGAGATGCAACATGGGATACAGAGGATACAATCTTTCAGCACACTAAACCCATACTGACCATCAACACCAATTGACACCAATTCTACATTAATCTTAGTTTTTATTTTTAGATTTTAGTGATACAGCGTGGAAACAGGGCCTTCAGCCCACCGAGTTCACACCGACCAGTGCTCACCCCTTACATTACGACTGACTTCACACTGGGGACAATTCTGCCAATCACCCATGCAGAGGGGCAATTTACAGTGACCAATTAAACTTTTTTGGTACAGGGGAGAGAACCTGAAGGAAACCCATGACGTTACAGGGAGAATGTGCAAAACTCCACGCAGACCGCAGCTGATGTCAGGACTGAGTCCAGGTTTCCACTGGTTAACAGATGAATACATTCCTTATCCTTCTGGCATTTGAACACAAACTGTTGTAAAAGCTGGCCTTTATTCTCATTGGCCTCCTAGAGAATCAAGTAAATAAGTTCCATCTCATTTTCTTAGCTGTTCCCACCACACTGTCAAGGAGAATGAATTTGGAGGAAGATAGAGACAGGAACTGTGTGCAGGGCTGCACTGGAAAAAGAAACAGGTGGAGAAAGATTTCCATCAAATCGTGATATTTTCTACTCCCTGACTTGACTTTTTCTAACCCTCTTTCCCTCATCCTGTACTTATAGAAATGCTATTCCACTCGAGAGCCATTTGGTTTTGATGAAGGGACAGCTATCTTTCTATTTGATATGCCCCGAATTCGTTGGGTTTTTTACCAATTTATATTTGAGATATTTTTTAACTGTTTTTTAACCGCAAGACACAGTTCAGGAAATGCATAGAGGACCACACCCCTTCCAAAAGAAGAAAGGTTAGCACAGCCAGAGATTAAATTTTCCCCAATTTTCCATTGCATTATACCTAGAATTTGTGCAGATCATCTTTACCGAGCTGATCATTACTGAACACAACAAAGGTTGTCAACAACCTCAATTTCCAAGTTGTGTCCGCAAGGCTTCAGCCACTAACTATTGAGGTCAATTACAGTAGGTTTTTTTCCTTAAAACCTGCAATGGTCAGCTTCCCTTCTGAGGATCTCAGCAACATCTGGATATTCACTGATGGTGGTACCCTGTGTAATAATAATTCTAAATAAATTGGGATGAGACCATACACTTATGTAATGACTAGACTGAGTGGGACTCGTTGGGCCCCTTTCACACAGGAGGCTTGGACCCCCAATGCAATATTCCACCACTCACCCATAGCCCCCAACTGCACAGGCACAACTCAATTCCCCTCATCCCCCTGCACTCTCTCCCCTTCCTCTTCACCCTCTCTCTTCTTTCCCCTCTCCTCCGCAATCCCTCCCTCACCTCTTGCTCCCTCTCCTTTCCCCTACCCTGTCACTCCCTCCCTCCCTCCATAACTCCTTTCCCCTCCCTACCCCCCTCCTATCTCTCCATCCCCCACCTCACCCACTCCTCACCTCCCCCTATCCCCCACACTATCCCTTCTCACCTCCCCCACTGCCGTCCTCTCCCTGTATTCCCCACTCCTTACCTTCCCCCTCCTCTACTCCCCCCTCCTCTCCCTCTATCCCCCCTCCTCCCCCACTCTCCCTCCTCACCTCCTCCCTCTTCTTTTCCCTCTCCGCCCACCCTCCCCAATCCCTCCCTCACCTCTCCTTTTCCCTACCCTCAGGGTGCATTTGGGACTCACAGCGGGCGCTGGACGACCTGGACCAGACTCTCCGCTCTCCGTTTGGCGACATCTCTGACTCTGCGCCACGCTGGGCCGCTTCCAGTCCCTCCGAAAATTATGTCCAGTTGGATACCTCCGCCGGCCACCTGCAGTGTCCCTCAGCTCCAGTAAAGACGCGATGGGGCAGGATGGGGTGGACTGTCCTGGGGGAGTGACAGGAGAAGAGACCAATTTGCGCGGCGTTGACTGGCAGGAGTGGAGATCGATCTGCGCACGTGTGATTTTTACGATTTTTAAACCGTGCTAACCTTTACAATATACTACCAATCTGAACGAAACTTGTTGCACTCGCAGCACAGGAGAACGGTGAGTGAGCTGACGAAAGATCGTAGCGCTGTCACGTACCGGTTTTGCGCAAATAGAAAAACCACAAAAACAGTACGAGCACAAGATCAGTTTTAGTTATGTAAAATAATAAAAATAATATAGAATAGATAGATAGAAGATAGATAGATAGAAGATAGATAGGTAGGTAGATAGATAGATAGATAGATAGATAGATAGATAGATAGATAGATAGATAGATAGATAGATAGATAGATAGATAGATAGATAGACAGACAGACAGGCAGGCAGACAGACAGACAGGCAGGCAGGCAGACAGACAGACAGACAGACAGACAGACAGACAGACAGACAGACAGACAGACAGACAGACAGACAGACAGACAGACAGACAGACAGACAGACAGAGAGACAGATAGATAGATAGATAGATAGATAGATAGATAGATAGATAGATAGATAGATAGATAGATAGATAGATAGATAGATAGATAGATAGATAGATAGATAGATAGATAGATAGATAGATAGATATATAGATAGATAGAAAGATAGTCTTATGACACAGGATGAGATGTATAAGCAGGCAAGGAATCAACTATGATTCTCAATTTATAGTGAAGAAATTGCAAGGGTGGTGGGTGTATGGAACGAGCTGCTGGAGAAGGTAGTTGAGGCAGGTGCTATTGCAATGTTTAATAAACATTTAAACAGGTATATGGATAGGATAGGTTTAGAGGAATATGCATCAAACGCATTCAAACGGACTAGTGTAGATAGGACATGTTGGTCGGTGTGGGCAAGTTGGGCCAAAGGGCCTGTTTGCATGCTGTTTGGCTCTATGACTCTATGTGGAAAGTGGTTGGGGGTAGAAATTCACATTGTGTATAATGAGGTGAACTTAATGGATAGTCCATTGTCATTGAGGGAATGAAGCCAGGATGCACTTTTCCATTATGCACAAGCAATATCAGTCAGGCTGCCTTCCTGTTATGCAAGTGAGAGGTCTGGCTGTTTTGATGTAATGACAGGGAAGGGCAACAGTCCAATATTTCATTGCAATAGTGGAAATGTCAGAATGGCATTCTACAATAAAAGACGTTGGGGAAATAACTTTGATATGGAAAGGGATACTAGGTTAGTTTTTCAATAATTGTGAGATAAGGTTGGAATGTCTCCTTGGAAACTCTCAGATAGTGAAGCAATAAGTGGGTGTGTGCAACAAGACAAGGGGATTGACAACGTTCAGGCTTGGACACGTGAGTTGGAAGTATTTATTATTCATCACACACACACGTGCTGCGTGATAGATATCTCCAACAAGAGACTGTCCCTTTGTTTCTCCTTGACAATCAATGACAAGAGCAGTACCACATTAGTTTAGTTTAGAGTTTAGTTTATAAATACAGGGCGGAAACAGGCCCTTTGGCCCACTGAGTCTGTGCTGACCAGCGATCCCCATACATTACCACTATCCTACACACTAGGGACAAATTACAATTGTTACCAAAGTCAATTAACCTGCAAACCTGTACGTGTTTGGAGTGTGGGACGAAACTGGAGAAAACTCACGTGGTCATGGGGAGAATGTACAAGCTCCATACCGACAGCACCAGTAGTCAGGATCAAACCCGGGTCTCGGGCGCTGCGAGGCAGCGACTCTACTGCTGCGCCACCGTGCTGCACAGCATCTTGCACTGTAAACATCCCGAATGGTGAGGACTCAGGATCATCATTGACCAGAAGGTATACAAGAACTTATCAATATTCTGATTACATCAGGGAGTGGAATCTAAAAATGTGTCCATGTTGATGTTAGGGGCATGAAAACAATGCTGTGAGTTTCCCCAATGTGTTGATGAAAGTGGCAGGCAGCAAGGACTTCAGTTGTTATGAGCAACAGAACAGTAAATTTGGGTTTCCCTGCAGAACGCTGCTTTGAAACAGACACTGTTAGTTTTGGTGTTATTTCCTCCTGAGACGTTGCAACTTCACAGAATTCTTAGCATGCAGCACACACGCGATCTTTGCATCCAGGTGTTGAAATGACACATGAGCTTTTCATGCTACTGAAGGGATTGTTTGGGGCGGGAGGAATGGAGGGAGAGTGCTCCCAATTGATCAACGCATCCTGGACATGCTGGAGTAGAACAAAGTGAACAGGATTGTGCGTGGAGCTACGGAGCTCTTTCAATAAGGTCACCCCTCAGCCTAAGATGGTGCCAGTGCATGGCGAATCATTGCTTGCTGGTCCCAGGGGAGAATCTACCATTATCTAATACAACCATCCCACCGTTTTAAATTTCTCTTCCACCTGTAAATCTAGCACTAATTATATCTGAAGGGGCGGCACGGTGGCACAGTGGTAGAGTTACTGTCTTACAGTGCCAACAACCCGGGTCAGTTCTGACTACGGATGCTGTCTGTATGGAGTTTGAACTTTCTCCCCGTGATTGCATGGGATTTCCCCTGGTGCTCATTTCCTCCCTCACTCCAAAGACGTACAGGTTTGTAGGTTAATTGGCTTCGGTAAAAATTGTAAATTGTCCCTAGTGTGTAGGATAGTGCTAGTGCACAGGAATAGCAGGTCCATCCTGAATAAGGATTCAGACCCGAAATGCCGCCTATCCATTCCCTCCACAGATGCTGCCTGTCCTGCTGAGTTACTCGAGCACTTTGTGTTTTGCTCAAGATTCCAGCATCTGCTGTTCCTTGCGTCTACAGATTTATTTTATTCAGTTACTAGTCATGAAATAAGTTCTTCATAGCAGGAAATCATTGGCGATTTCCAGTGAAATGAATTCCTTAGCTCAAAACGACACAGCAGCTTGCTGGATTGGTAATCCAACACCCAGAACTTTTTGCAATGAAAATCTTGCAAAGTGAGAAGGTCATGTTACCATTTGTATCAATTTAATCTTATCTAACATTTTTAACTTTACAAGAAGTTTCAAAGAAAAGGAAGGCATTTTGACGTTTCCATAAATGCCATGCTAATCTGAAGCAAAATATTGGCAATGAAGCTACATGGTGGTCAGCCTTGGGTTCTTTTCTCTGGAACGGCAAAAGTTGGGGGAGAGAGACCTGATAGAGTATAAAATTACAAGAGGCATAGATAGGGTAGGCAGCTCCAGTTTCGGGAGCCTCCTTTTCCCAGGATGGAAATATCAAACACTAGAGCACATAGCTTTAAGGTGAGAGGGGTAAAGTTTAGAGCCGTGCGGGACAGGTTTTTTACAGAGAGGGTGATGGGTGCATGGAAGGCACTGCTGGGGGTGGCGGTGGATACAGATACACTAATGGCATTTAGGAATCTTTGGGATAGGCACAAGGATATTTACTTACTTAGAGATACAGTGTGGCAAAAAACCTTTCAGCCCACCGAGTCCATGCAGATCATCGATCATGTAAACACTCTTGACTATTGACACTAGTTCTATGTTATCCAACTTTCACATCCACTTCCTACAGTCAAGGGGCAATTTTACAGAGGCCAATTAACCTGACAAACACACGCAAACCGGTGCACCCGGAAGAAACCCACTCAGTCACAGGGAAAATGTGCAAACTGCACACAAACAGCACTCGAGGTCTGGATTAAATCCAGGTCTCTGGCCCTGTGAGGCTGTACTACTGTGCCACCCTTATTGAAACTTACTGATAGTGTAAGGCCTGGATAGAGTGGATATGGAGAGCATATTTCCTAGGGTCTCGACCCAAACATCAACTATTCCTTTTCTCCATAGATGCTGCCTGACCCGCTGAGTTCCCCCAGCAATTTGTGTCTATCTTCGGATGTATCAATTAGTGGGAGAGTCTAAGACAAGAGGCCATAGCCTCAGAATTAGGAGGAATTTCATTAGTCAGAGGGCGGGGAATCTGTGGAATTCATTGCCACTGGTGGCTGTGGAGGTCAAGTCAATGGATATTTTTATGGCGGAGATTGACAGATTGTTGATTAGTAAAGGTGTCAGGGGTTATGGGGAGAAAGCAGGAGAAATTGGTTGAGAGGGAAAGATAGATCAACCATGATTGAATTGTGTTGTAGACTTGATGGGCCAAATGGCCTAATTCTGCTCCTGGAACATGACAATTCGGATAGTGCAACGCTGACTGACTAAAGGAGATTTGTCACAGTTGGCACAGTGAAATGTGATTACCATACAGCCATACAATAAAATGGATCCATACAATAAAAAATAAAGAACACAACACACGATAGAATTTTGTATTGTATGGATCCATTTTATTGTATGGCTGTATGGTGATCACATTTCACTGTGCCAACTGGCACATGTGACAAATAAATGTATCTTGTATCTTACGTGCAGCAGAAGTGTTTAGCAGCATTAGACTGAGAGGGTATGCAAGAGTCGGCAGGTTTGGTGCTATTTTCAACTCCCAGTTGGAGTCATAGAGTGATACAGCGTGGAAACAGGCCCTTCGGCCCAACGCCAAGTTACTTCCTCACACAGGCCAACATGTCCCAACTACACTAGTCCCACCACCCTTGATTTGGTCCATATCCCTACAAATCTGTCCTATCCATGTACCTGTCTAGCCGTTGTTAGTGCAGAGTTTCTTTACATGACCATGAAGGACATGAAGATAAAAACATCCCCACACAGCAGAATCAAAAGTTTCCCAGGTTTTGCGAGGGAAGGCACCAAAGTCAGTCATCTTCCTCTAATGTTCCCCAATGTTCACCCATGGTAAGATTATGCCAATGTGCTGAACTGTGTACACACACACAAATAAAGGTTTGACTGTACCTCACTCAGTACATGTGACAGTCAGTGCAGTGTGGTGTTGGAGCGGTTGAAGGTTGACAGCAAAGTTAGTTGACAGAGCAGATGTTGGGTTGACAGGAGCGAGCCTGGTGTCGCCTGGGGAGAGTGGGCGTTGCCAGTGGTGACGGTGCGGGGTGAGGGGTGGGGATGGGAAGCGAGGGTTCACGGCGGGGATCGGCGGCGATGGCTGTCCGGAGGCGGCGGCGGGGGGGGCTGTGAGAGGGCGGGGAGCGACCGAGCGACCGAGTGACCGAGCGACGGAGCGACGGACAGCAGCTGTCAGCATTCGCCGAGGGGAGTGCGGGCGGAGGCCGGGCGCCAGGCCCGCCGCGCCCGGGAGGCGGCTGGTTAGCTGGGCGGCGGCGGCGGCGGATCCGGCGGCTGGGCCATGGGCAGCGGGCCCGCCTCTACACCACAGGGACAGAGCGGCGCAGGCTGTGCGGACTGGGGAGTGGGCTGAGGGCTGCGACATGTGGGGGGAGGCCGGCTTGGCCGGGCCCAAGGATACTCGAGCATCTCCAGTGTCTTTGGCCGGGCCTGCAGCGGCGGCGGCGGCGGCGGCGGCGGCCAGCAGGAGCGAGGAGATCGGGGAGCTGATCGAGCATTTCTCCAGGCACCAGTACCGGGCGAAGGAGAGCAACCCCAAGGTAACGACACCCGCGCATCGCAGTCACGAAAACCAGGTAGAGTCAGGTAGTTAGTCATGGAGCTAAGTAGCACCAAGAACAGACCCTTCGGTCCACCTTCCATTCCGTCCACCTTGCCTTCTGTCCACCCTTCTGTCCACCTTGACCATTCTGTCCACCTTCCCTTCTATCCACCTTCCATTCTGTCCAGCTTCCCTTCTGTCCACCTTGACCATTCTGTCCACCTTCCCTGCTGTTCCCGTTCCATTCTGTCCACCTTCCCTGCTGTTCCCGTTCCATTCTGTCCACCTTCCCTTCTCTCCACCTTCCCTTCTCTCCACCTTCCCTTCTGTCCACCTTGACCATGCCGACCAAGCAGGTGTAGAAAGGAACTGCAGATGCTGGTTTACACTAAAGATAAACACAAAGTGCAGGAGTAACTCAGCAGGTCTGGCAGCATCCCTGGAGAACATAGATAGAGGGATGTGTCCGCAAAATGCAGATAAATGGGGACTAACCCAGAATACTAAGTTGGTCAAGAGACAGACACAAAAAGCTGGAGTAACTCAGCGGGTCAGGCAGCATCTCTGGAGAAAAGAAATAGGTAATGTTTTGGGTCGAGACCCTTCTTCCGATTGAGTCAGGGGAAACCGACAATGTCACCTATTCCTTTTCTTCAGGGATGCTGTCTGACCCGCTGAGTTACTCCAGTATGTTGTGTCTATCCTCAGTGTAAATTAGCATCTGCAGTCCCCTCCCACAACAAAAAACAGGCTCTTTGGTCCACCTTGTCCAAGCTGACTGAGTTGGTGTAGAAAGGAACAGCAGATGATGGTTTGTGCTGAAGATAGACTCAAAGTGCTGGAGTAACTCAGCAGGTCAGGCAACATCTCTGAAGAGATCTGGTCTGAAGAGATTTGAGGTTTGAAGAAGGGTCATTACCTGAAATGTCACCCATCCTTTATCTCCGGAGATGCTGCCTGACCCACTGAGTTCTGGCAGCTGGGCTAGCCCCATTTGCCTGCATTTTGGGACCATATCCCCCTCTTATTCTTCAGAGATGCTGCCTGATCTGAGTTACTCCACCACTTTGTCTCTTTTTTTGCAAACCAGCATCTGCAGTTTCTTGTTTCTACTTCTAAACCTTTCCTATCCATACATCTGTCTAAATGTATTTTGAAAGTTCTAATTGTATCTACTTCTGTAGCTTTCTCTGGCAGCTCATTCCAGACACGGGCTTCCCTACGAGTGAAAACTCGTAGATCCCTCGAAGATCACCCGAGGATCCCTCTTTAAAGTTCATAAGTGTACTATTCAAATAATAAATGCAAAGCTGTGTAACCATATCCAGTAATAATCCAGAATAACAGTCACAGTCAATTAAAAACCTAGATACTATACAATAATAAGCCATACGCAGAGTAATAAAACCCCAAATTCAAATTAAAGACACATTCAATGAAAATAAAAATAAAAAATGGAAGATGCGGGAAACACAAAAATAGAATTCCACAGTCTGGAAAAAGAGTTAATATTTCCAGGGCTCATCAACTTAATTGCCTGTTTTAGTTAAGAGATGTGAAAAAGATTGAGTCTGTATTCTTCGGAGTTTAGTAGAATAAGGAGTGTGAATGATGAAGATACTAAACGGGGTGTGGGAGTGAAGATGGTGGGAATCGTGACCGAGAGGCATATTTGAAGAAGGGATCAGTCATTTAAAATTGATGTACCTCAAAGTTTGCTCTGTTGGAGTGATGATTCTCTGCACTGAGAGTTGTGGAGGCTAGTTCATTAGAAGTATTTGAAGTGGAGGTTGGTTAATTTGTGAAAGATTGATTGATGAGGGATGGAGATCGGGCACCAAGAAGGAGTTGAGGCCTGGGGGTTGATCAGCCATGATCATATTGAATGATGGGCAGACTTGAGGAAGCAATTCTTTCACTGGTACTTTCTTGTGTGCCTGTGAGTAATTACATCAATATCCTAAGCCAGATGTAACCTTTACAGGAATAATACCAACCCCGTTCTTCAGCATCTGGTGAGCATAGGCATTTCCTCTAAAAGAACTTTCACTTCTGCAATATTAGATAAGGTAGATTTTGTGCTAAATATACAGCGCCCTCCATAATGTTAGGGGCAAAGACCTATCATTTATTTGTTTGCCTCTGTACTCCACAATTTGAGATTTGTAATAGAAAAAAACACATATGATTAAAGTGCACATTGTCAGATTTTAATAAAGGCCATTTTTATACACTTTGGTTTCACCATGTAGAAATTACAGCATTTATACATAGGTCCCCCCCCCGTCCCAGTTGGGACACATGGCTTCACCGGTGTTTGTAATTGCTCAGGTGTGTTTAATTGCCTCCTCCATGCAGATATAAGAGAGCTCTCAGCACCTAGTCTTTCCTCCAGTCTTTGGAAACTTTTATTGCTGTTTATCAACATGAGGACCAAAGTTGTGCCAATGAAAGTCAAATAAGCCATTATGAGATCAAGAATAAAACTGTTAGAGACATCATCCTAACCTTAGGCTTACCAAAATCAACTGTTTCGAACATCATTAAGAAGAAAGAAAGCACTGGTGAGCTTACTAATCGCAAAGGGACTGGCAGGTCAAGTAAGATCTCCACAGCTGATAACAGAAGAATTCTCTCTATAATAAAGAAAAATCCTCACACCTGTCCGACAGATCAGAAACACTCTTCAGGAGTGTGGATTTGTCAATGACCACTGTCCGCAGAAGACCATGAACAGAGATACAGAGGCTACACTGCAAGATGCAAACCACTGGTTAGCTGCAAAAATAGGATGGCCAGGTTACAGTTTGCCAGGAAGAAAAAAGAGCAACTGTAGTTCTGGAAAAAGGTCTTGTGGACAAATGAGACGAAGATTAACTTATATCAGAGTGATGGCAAGAGCAAAGTATGGAAGAGAGAAGGAACTGCCCCAGATCCAAAGCATACCACCTCATCTGTGAAACACGGTGGTGGGGATGTTATGGCCTGGGCATGTATGGCTGCTGAAGGTACTGGCTCACTTATCTTCATTGATGATACAACTGCTGTTGGTGGTAGCAAAATGAATTCTGAAGTGTTTTGCCACATCCTATCTGCTCAAATTCAAACAAATGCCTCATAACTAATTGGCCGGCGGTTCATTCTACAGCAAGACAATGATCCCAAACATACTGGTAAAGCAACAAAGGAGTTTTTCCAAAGGTAAAAAATGATAAATTCTTGAGTGGCCAAGTCAATCACCCGATCTGAACCCAATTAAGCATGCCTTTTATATGCTGAAGAGAAAACTGAAGGGGACAAAACTGAATGCTTTTCAAAACAAGCATTAACTAAAGATGGCTGCAGTACAGGCCTGGCAGAGCATCACCAGAGAAGACACCCAGCAACTGGTGATGTCCATGAATCGCAGACTTCAAGCAGTCATTGCATGCAAAGGATATGCACCAAAATACTAAACATGACTACTTTCATTTACATTACATTACTGTGTCCCAAACATTATGGTGCCCTGAAATTGGGGGGACTATGTATAAACGCTGCTATAATTTCTACATGGTGAAACCAACATGTATAAAAATGGCCTTTATTAAAATCTGACAATGTGCACTTTAACCACATGGGATTTTTTTTCTATTACAAATCTCAAATTGTGTAGTTCTGAGGCAAATACATAAATTATGGGTCTTTGTCCCAAACATTACGGCACTATATAGCCATTTGTGATATTAATGTTCCTTTTAACTCGTTACATTTCTTTGAACAATATTTTTTTATTGTCAAAGATGAGACTTGTTTTATGCTCCTGTATATTTCCCCAAAGTTTATTATGTAAATAATAAATTAACCAAATGTTACTCCACCTTCAATCTGTTACTTAATTCTTGCGTAACTTGGTGTACATCCTGGTTTATTAAATAATTGATAATTAGGTGGTATGTAGTAATGCCCTTTTATTTCTACACTTTTGCACAATTTACATCTTTCCGCTGACTGGTGAGCATGCAACAAAAACTTTTCGCTGTACCTTGATATGCCTGACAATAAATAAACTAAACTAAATTCAAGAGTTTAGCAAAGTGGGGGTTTGAAGTTTGAACTCTCAGACTGTGCAGTATTAAATCTCGGCCTACCTGCCTGGTGTACTGTTAAACAGTATTTAAGAAGTAATTTCTCTCCATTTTGGATATGTCACATATCAGCAGAAAAACATTTACCCTGTGCTTTATTTCACAATCTAATAATTTGAATTAGTCAGTTATGAAGCCAGTAGTGCATGCTTGCCAAAATGGGCAGTGTCCACCCTCTACCAAGGGAGAATGAAAGGCAGTAGCTACATTTTACCGATGTTACACAATGTGTCAGGCACATTGATTGTCCCGTGGTACACAGCCACAGGCTTGCACATTTTATTGTGTTTTGAATTTGGACTCTCATCTTTGATTTGAATTGCCACTAATAACGCACCAGATTCATATTGCTTCCTCTCTGCTGTTTTGCGATTTGTAACCTCAAATTTGGCAGTGCTAGGAAAGCTTGTGTAAAACCAATTGCTTATCGCAGATAGTTTCACTTCTGAAAATTATATCAGTTAATACTGAAGCAGTTTAAAAATAAACTTTTTTCTTGCCGCTTAACTCCAACTGGTTTTGTGATGACTTTCATTTGTGCATTTTTTAAACAATTTATCTATCTCTTTAATTTATCAGTCTCTATCATAGATTTTCATTATTGTTTGGCAACAAGGTTTTCTGCTATGCAAATTTTACTTTCCATTTGTGAATGCACTCATTGTTAAGCACTCCAGCTCAAAACATGTTGGCCTATTTACAGCCGCCTGTTTTGAAATTTAATTCTGGGCTGCCTATTGAGAAAAGTTGCACACTGAAAGACATCACTGAATCCAACTCCGGCTAAAAAAACCTTGCGCTTTCTAATTGAACTTTTGACAAACTTCCTCCCTCTGATGGTTGTAAAATATTTAATATTTGAAGAAGAATGCAGAAATTCTTGCATCTTAACCAGCCTTTATTGGTTTAGGTTTAAGTTTATTATTGTCAGGTGCACTGAAGTGCAGTGAAAAGCTTTGTTATTCATGCTATCCAATCAATTCACATAGTACTACACATAACGCAATCAAGCCAAATGGTGGAAGACATTAATATAGATGGAAATTAAAGGAAAATGAAAAGCGGAAACCGCAGGTTTGCTTCAAGAGACTTTAATGCATGATATCATGGAGAGATGGCAGCTGTAAACTGCCCACCAGTTTCTGACTTCATAGCAAAATTAGCCGACAATTATACTGTGCAGTAAACAACTTTTGTTTTTTTTGTTAGACACAACTATACAAAAATATACTAATTACTACATGGGTACCAATTATTTAATTAGTCATAACACACTTTTTGTTTATGTCAATCTTATTCAACAACAGATGGTTAACACAAGTCAAACACAATACAAGGGCATTGTGACATTATTCTATCTCACCTCTTAGGCGGACCGCGCCACCATCCCCTCTCCGAGCCAATCTATAGCCCCCCCATTTACAGGTACATTTCTATGCTACTAGCGGTAGGGGGCGTGGGTGATTTACTGTAACTTCTCACAAAGGAAAAACAAACTTCCATATCTCTACTATCTCATGTTTACATGTCCCATCCACCCTTCAACACATTCCTAGACAAGAGGTAATACGTCTAATCTTTGCCGATTCCCACAAACCTCTTCTACACCTGGTCAACGAGAGATGCCAATTGTCACATCTAACCACCCTTTCGTTACCTTGTTCCATTCCAATCAAAATTAAGTAAAAAAGGATATTAATATTTTCTTCCACACATACAATAGGTAGAGCAAAGGGAAAGATACGAAGTACAGAATATAGTTCTCACCAATTCCAGTGACAAAGTCCAATGACCATAATGGGGTAGGGGTGAATTGGACAGTACGCTGGCTTACGGAAAGACCGTTCAGAAGCCAGGTAACTGAAGAAGGCTATTGATCCGAAACGTCACCCATTCCCTCTCCAGAGAGGCTGCCTGTCCAGCTGAGTTACTCCAGCAATTTGTGTCTATTGACAGGGAAAATAAGCTGTTTCCGAGTCACCAATGTGCACTTTCAAGCTTTTGTATCTTCTGCCTGATTGGAGCAGGGTGAAGGAAGAATCATCGGTTGTCATATATCCCTCTACCCACATCACCAAAAGAGTTTATCTCATCAATAATGTTTGTGGAACCTGTGTTCATCAATTGTTGCTTTATTACTACTTGTAATAAAAGTAATTGTATTTGAAGTCTACGTAACTGTAAAGTGCTTTGGAATTTGTGGAGATCATGAGAGGTGGTACTTTGAAAACAATAGATTGAAAACTCTTTACAAAAACATTATTATGGGCAATAATACCTTTGTGGAGAAAGAGTAATTTAGAAGTATATTTTGCATGTTTTGGATAGTTTCATTCTTTAGATGTCTTAGTTTGGGACAGTAGATTTATCCATCGACTGGCCACGCCGTTCCCCTGAAGTAATTTTGCATTGTTCTTTGATTTGCAGGTTGAAAAGATTGAGAATCGCTGCTTGGAATTGTTCAGGAGGGACTATGTGTACAGTGTGATCCATAATCCAAATGGGGAGCTTTGTGGCCATTACCCCCGCCAAATTGTCTTCATGGAGTATACAAGCACAGATGGTGGCAAGGACAGGTATGGGATGTAATTAAGCAATATGCCCAGGGTATTGTGAATTTTGTGTGAATGTTCACATCTGTGTTGTCTTTTTTCAGAGTACTGTGGAATGTATTGTGGAATGGTGTTGATAGCAGGGAATGTGAAGAATCAGGAGGGTATTGCAGAAATCTACAACTGTTTATCTAACTTTAAATACTTGTAACATACCATAAGATGAAATGTTGCTGAACCTCTTTACTCAGTTATACTATGCATTTGACCACTTCCCCTGCCTTGGCAGCATTCTTTCCTCAAAAGCTGACATAGACTCAGAGGTCAACCATCGCCTGAGTTGTGCCAGTGGAGCCTACGCCAGACTTGGGAAAAGAGTCTTTGAAGACCGAGACCTAAATGCTCAAACAAAACTACTGGTCTACAGATCCGTTGTCCTCTCCGCCCTGTTGTATGGAGCCGAGTCATGGATCACCTACAGCAGGCACCTGAGAGCCCTGGAACAATACCGTCAAAGATCCTTACGAAAGATTCTGAGGTTCAGCTGGGAGGACAAACGCACCAACATCAGCGTTTTGGAGGAAGCCAACATGACCAGCATCACCACCACAATATTGCAGCACCAACTTCGATGGGCTGGCCATGTCATCCGCATGTCCAACACACGTCTCCCTAAACAAATCCTGTTCTCTCAATTGAAGGAAGGTCGGCGAGCCCCCGGCGGGCTAAAGAAACGATTCAAGGACAACATCAAGAACAGTCTGAAGAAATTCTACATCACGTCAAGCAACTGGGAGGACATTGCACTGGACGGGCGCTGCTGGAGGAAATCCATGCAGGATGGAGCTGCACGTCATGAAACGTAGCTACGCCGTGTCGCAGAGACAAAGCGACAGCACCGTAAGGAGAGAGAGAAGGGGGCTCGACGACTACCGACCACCGCCAGTCTACACTGCCCACGTTGCACCAAGGTGTGTGGATCACGGATCGGCCTCTACAGACATCTGCAGACTCACAAGTAGATGACCCGATGGAGAGGAGAGGAGAGGACAGTCATACTCGTTTCGAGTGACCGGCAATGATGATGATGCAGTTGAGATCAGTCCTATCAATTATTTAGGTTATTTTGGATTCCGTATGTGATGTATCTCTTTCACAAATTGAGAAGTTACAGACTCATGTCGAGGATTTCAGGTGATGTCGCTTTGTAACTACTGGTTGTGACAAACCAAATAAAGTATTGGAAGCACTCGTAGGACTTGGGAGGAGAAGTAATCCTGCGTCAGAACTAAATTTTGCAGTCGTTCAGTGAAGGAATCGGGATTGGGAAGACTGCCTACTTTATATTTAGTCTGGCACCTCCTTTAATCCGGACAAGACTACGAGAGCGCTCTTGAAATCAACACCCCTTCCCCCAGGGTGAGGCAGCCAATCTTGACCTCATTGGGACTTCTGCGGCCGATCGGTCGGTAGAATTTGCTCCCTGCAGCCGGGACTCTGGAACTCCAGTCTGGGTAGAGCCGGGAAATCCGTTCCCATAGCTGACTCCAGACCAACTTTGCGGGCCGGTATCTCGGCATCTAGGCGGATCTTTCCAGTATCGTTTGACGCCTATTGGAGGCCGTGAACTCCATTGGGCTGGATAAAACGGATAATCCAGAAAGGCTTTGTGGAACCAAGGGTGCCGGAAAATCGGCGGTGGACCAGCATAACTAACGTATCTGTGTGGTTCTTCGAATTGAAGCTATTAAGATAGAGAACTCATTGTGCAATTTCTTGATAAACCTTTTCAGAGCAGTCCTAAATGACACTCCCTTAGGGATTTTTTTCTGCAGCTTCTCAAATCAGGACATTTGTACTCTGGATAAAATGAAAGAATGTTGATTGTTTTGATTTTATCTTTGTCTTCAATTAGAAATTTAAAATAATGCCTGGAGTAGATCAACAGAGACTTAGGTACAAAATGTATTAACTTATCAAGAATTTATTTTCCCAGAATGGATTTTTTCCACGCTTTAGTATCTGGGCTTCGCAGGGGGAATTGCTGCCCTGTTTTGAGGTTAGAATGATGTAAGTGAACAAGAAATGCTGCATTCTTGAACACTTAACTCCTCCGATAAATTCACCTTGTCTTTACTATTCTCTCAGTTCAACAACATACTTAAAACAAAACAAGCAGGGAAATAATTAATTAAATAATTTGAAATTTGTCTCAACTTTAAGTAGTTTATTTTAAGGCTGTATAGAAATGACACTTTTTTTTTGCCTTTTGGTAGACTGATCTTTCAACTTTTATATGAATTTGTTGCAAACTTTCAAAACCGAATTCAGTGACTGGTGGTGATATTCCTGAATCAACACAAGTAACATTGCATTGTGCATGCAAGACATGTTTTTTTTGACACTTTACACATAGAATATCAGATATAGGAAGAATGGTTTTATTATTAACTAAGCACCGGAGCATGGTGTACTCGCCTTGCTCAGTCAAAATCATTGTAGTAATCTGGGGTTCAAGTCCATAGCTATCTGACGGTGGATAGTGGTAAAGAGACTGCAAGGTATGTTTGGCTAAGGCTAATGAAGCCAGGGTATTAAGTATACGAGTCAGAAAGTTACTGTGCTGCTTAAGACTTTGGTTCGGCTGCATTTGAAGTACAGTGTGCAGTACCAGTAGGATATGGAGGCATGTAGATGGTGCGGAAGAGGTTTACCAGAATTTTGCCTGGATTTGAAGATAGTACCTATCAGGAGGTTGAACAAACTAGAATTATTTCTGTTGAAACATTAGAGGTTGAGGGGAGACTTGACATGAGTATATGAAATCTAACAAGGTATAGATAAGGTAGATGGTCAGAACGTTTTTCCCAGTGAAGATATATCAAGGACTAAAGGACATACCTTAAGGTGAGAGGGGCAAAGTTCAATTGAAATGTGCAGGGTACGTTTTTTACCCAGAAAATGGTGTGCCTGGAATGCACTGCCAGGGTTGGTGGTGGAGGCAGATATGATAGTGGCATTTAAGAGGCTTTTAGATAGGTCTAGTGGCTTCTGGTTCATGGGGGGAAGGGATGGGAAGCCACAATTAACCAGCACTTGCAGGACATCCAAAGCATGGTGTTTAATCATTCATGCATTTTTTGGACCATGCTCAACTCTTCCCCCATTTCATCGAGTTATACAGCATTTAAATAGGCCCTTCGGCCCAACTTGCCCATGCTGACCAACATGCCCCATCAACACAAGTCTCACCTGCCTGCATTTAGCCCATATCCCTCTAATATATCCTACCCATGTACCCGACCAAATGTTTTATAAGCATTTGTGATAGTATCTACCTCTTGCAGCAGCTCATTCCATATACCTACCGCCTTTTGTGTTTTAAAAAAAAAGTACCCATTTGTTTTTATTAAATCTTTTGCCACTTTCCTTAAACTTATGTCCTCTGGTTGTTGATTCATGTCCTCTAAAGTAAAAACCTCTGTGCATTTTCCTTATGCAACCCTCTCATTATCTTATACCCCGCTCTAACATCACCCCTCATCCTGCACTACAAAGAATAAAGTCCGAACCTGCTCAACCTCTCCTTATAGCTCAGGCCCTCGTGCCTGGGCAATAGCCTCGTAAATTTTCTCTGCACCCTTTCCAGCTTAACAACATGTTTCCTATAACAGGGTGACCAAAAATGAACACAATACTCGAAATGTGGCCTCACCTATGTCTTGTGCAACTGTAATAAGACCTTCTATGTGTAAGAAGGAACAGCAGATGCTGGTTTAAACAGAAGATAGACACAAAAAGCTGGAGTAACTCAGCGGGACAGGCAGCATCTGTGGAGAGAAGGAATGGGTGACGTTTCGGGTCGAGACCCTTCTTAGACAATAGACAATAAGTGCAGGAGTAGGCCCTTCGAGCCAGCACTGCCATTCAATGTGATCATGGCTGATCATCCCCAATCTTCTACTCCAGCTTTTTGTGGCCTTCTTCGCTCCTAACTTCAATACTCGACACTCTGATTGATGAAGGCCAATGTGCTGATAGCCTTCTTGAACACTCTATCTACCTGTGACGCCATTTACAAGGAGCTATGTATCTGTACTCCTGGATCCTTCCGGTGTACAACACTCCGCAGAGCCCCGCCATTCATTCTATAGGTTCTGTCCTCGTTGGACATCCCAAAATGCAACACCTCGCATTTCTCTGCATTAAACTCAATCAACCATTCCTCAGCCCACCTGTCCAACCGACCAAGATCCTGCTGCAATTTTTGACATCCGCTATCTACAATACCACCTCCATAAATAATATCTGCAAACATGAAAACTGCAAACTTATTTCTGCTTCTCATATGTTTAATTAATTTTGTTGATATTGCATAAGGTCAAGAATATAAAGAAATAATCTGCATAACCTTTAATTGTGCCAGGTACAACCTTGTACACGTGGTAATACCAATATTTTAGTGACCTCCCAGTCAATTGTAGACAAAAATGCTGGAGAAACTCAGCGGGTGAGGCAGCATGGAGCGAAGGAATAGGTAACGTTTCATCGAAGAAGGGTCACGACCCGAAACGTCACCTATTCCTCCACTCCATAGATGCTGCCTCACCCGCTGCGTTTCTCCAGCACTTTTGTCTACCTTCGATTTTTCCAGCATCTGCGTTCTTTCTTAAACACGCCGTCAATTATAGTCATTTTTCATGCCATTTGACTTTTTTTTGCTTGTTATGTACCTATTGATTTTCAGGAGTACAATTTGTTGTGCATTGCCTTTTACAACACCTACCCAAGGTACATTCATCATTCATGAACCTGACAAAGTGATTGTCTATTTCACTGTTGGATTCATTGCAGCCAAGATGACTTTTTTCCCTGATGGAAATGCATATTGTCTTTCATGTTTCATTGTTAAAGTTTTGCTATTCAAAGAATTTGTACTTTGGCCATGGTTGGGGAGTGGGTCTGAGACCTTCAATTACATAGCTTATGACATGGCAGCTATCAAAATGGGTCTTGCCATTTTATTAAGCAAATTTGGGCAGGATGTCAGAAATAGAATGGAGAGATATTTTGATCCAAGTAAGGACAAGATAGATTTTTATAGTTCGAGGGAATCAGTTGACGATGGCTATTTTAAAAAGTGACAGTTAACTGATGCCATTCGTTAATTATTTTGACACCTGGTTTTGCTTCCTACTCCTCTGATGACAGCTGAACCCGAGTGGAAAGATGGATACGGTCAGTTTGTGCAATGATTCTTTATTGCTATTGGTGATACTTTGTTTATGTGACACGTACAGAAGCTTGGATACAGTTTATTTTTTTAATGAATTATCCCATCAGAGTTATTTGAGAAGTCCTTAGTAATGAGGGCAAAGACATTTTAGTTTTTTTTGTTAGAGTATTGTGCTGATGGCATAGGTAGAATTACTATTTCTTCCCTTGTAACCATTGACCTTGCTTTCACATTCTACCATTGCTGCTACTTCTGAGAACCCCATTAGATCAACTGAAGTTGCTGTTTTGATTTTTTTACATACCAAAGTACACAATCAGGAAAATATATTAGAGGATTGCTCATAAGAAAGAGGGGCAGGAGCTGGCCAGATGCCCTGGAATTTGTAGGAAGGAACTGCAGATGCTGGTTTAAACTGAAGATAGACACAAAATGCTGAAGTAAATCAGTTGGTCAGGCAGCATCTCTGGAGAAAAAAATAGGCGATGTTTCGGGTTGAGACTGAGAGTGGAGAAGTCTGTAGAATGGTCTCAACCTGAAACGTCACCTATTCCATTTTTCCAGAGATACTGCCTAATCTGCTGAGCTACTCCAGCATTTTGTGTCGAGCCCTGGAATCTGTTGGCCATTCGATGGATTACCACTGATGATCTGCCTCAACTCTACTGTCCATGTTCTCTGTATTTCTTGATTCCAAATGTATATTGATCAGTCTTGTATATTCTCAACCCAAGATAAAAACATTCAAAATAGATTCCCAAGTGAGAATGATGTCTGTCCAATTCTTTGGTCCCCTTTCGACTTCCCCCTAGTTCTAGACTCTCATGGAAAGGAAAATATCCTGTTGATATTGATCCCGTCGAGCACCATTATATAAAAATGTAAAATAATTGTGAATGCTCGAAATCCCAAATAAAAGCAAAGGTCAATATTACCTGTGGATAGAGCGAAATAGTTAAAATCTCAAGTCCTACCTTTTGTTGGAAACCTTTCAATCTACTTTATATTTTTGAATAAAATTACATTTTGTTCTTAAACTTCAGAAAGTAAAGACAGGTTCTTGCAATCTTTCCTCGATGCAGTTTAAATATCTTTGAAGCAGTCCAGTAAAACTTAATTCCACTAATAAAACGTAATGCCTCCAAACCATCCCTTGAAACAAGGTGCCCAAAACGGCAAATCTCTTAATATTTTTCTCCATTTAAAAACATCTTGTATTCTTATTATAAAAGAGGTGTTAATCCGTCTATAAATTCTTGACAGTCCCGTTACATCATTAAGCTTTTACTAATTTTGCGTTGTCGGAAAACTTGGACACTTTACAATTGGACCCTTCATCAAAGTAGCTTGTAAATAGCTGAGGCTCATGCAGTGATCTTTAAGAGGTCTATTTAATTTCAGTTTAACAGTCTAAAAATAATCTGTTTATTCGCGCTCTGTTTTTATTTTGCTGGATGCAGGGAGATGTTTCCTCGGACTGATGAGTCTAGTTCCACGGAGCATAATTTCAGTATAGACTTGGAGAAATTTTTCCAGGTTTAGATTTCTTATTGTCATGTGTACCATGATGCAGTGAAAAACTTTGTTTTGCTTGCTATCCAATCAACTCGGATAATACTATACATAAATTCCATCAAGCCAAACTCATGTACAATAGGCAGGGCAAAGGGGAATATACAGAGTGCAGAACCAAGTTCTCAGCATTGTAACGCACTAGTTCCAGAGACCAAGTCCAATATGATGGTGGTGAATTGGACAGTACCCTAGGTTATGGAAGAACCGTTCAGAAACTTGATGACAGAGGGGAAGAAGCTGCTCCTAAGTATGGTGGTGTGAGCTTCTGTATCTTCTATTCAACGTCATCAAGGAGAAGAAATAGTGATCAGGATGGGACAAGTCATTGGTTATGTTGGCTACTTTTCCGATTCAGCATGAAGTGTGGATGGAGTCAATGGTGGGAGTCTGGTCTGTCTGATTGACTGGGCTACATCCACAACTCTGCAATTTCTTCCGTCGTGGGCAGATATGTTTTCCGAAACCAAAGCTGTGATGTAACCTGATAGTATGCTTTCTGTGATGTTTTTGTGGAAGTTTATAAGATTCATTGGAGGCATGCTGAATTTCCTCAGTCTTCTGACGAAGTAAAGGTGTTGGTGCCTTCTTAGTTATCGCTTCAGTGCGATGAACCTTTTGAATTCTACACTGGAATGCCATGAAAATTCAGTCATTGCTTTCATTCAAAATACCGAGTTCTGGATATGAGAGAAATTGAGGCATATGTTTACAAATACACAGGACAAGATGTTAAAAGTCCAAAGTGCCAAATATCAATTTACTCCCGATGGTGATGGGAGCCTTCTGCAATCATCTATGCTCCTCCGATGTTGAGAAAGGTTAGGCAGACACGTCGGAAGTAATGCAGGCAAATAGAGCTGAGTTAGATCAGCCATTATCTTAATAAATGGTGGAACGGGCTGAATTTCAAGAGCTCCTGTATTTGTACTAGGATGCATTAGTTGCTGCATAATTTATCCAGAACCTCTCAATGCTAATACCTGGCAATAAAGCTGAGTTTCCCAGAATGTTTTACTTATTTTCAGTTGGATGAATACAAATTGGCAAAGGTTTCTGTTTTTTCTGGATCTTGGGAGCGGTCATCTTGTCGATATAAGTTAGTTTCTATAAAGGGCCTGTCCCACTTACGCGATTTTTTCCGGCACCCGTCATAGTCGCAGCAGGTCGTCGAAAAGTTTCAACATGTTCAAGTCAAGTCAAGTCAAGTTTATTCGTCACATACACATACGGGATGTGCAGTGAAATGAAAAGTGGCCGTGCCTGCGGACTTTGTGCAAAAAACAAATAAACAAACAACCAACAAACTACAAACAGAATCACATGTTGAAAATCCGGCGGCGACCAGAAAAAGGTACTACTCTTAGGACGACTACTCACAAGCAAACAGAGTACTGTCTGTGGCTTTTACCTCCTAACGTGTGATAGTATGTACTTGCATTAGAGGGAGTGCAGTGAAGACTAAGTAGACTGGTCCCAGGGATAGTGGGCTTGCTGTTTGAGGAGATTTTGAGTGGACTGGCGAGTATTCTCTGGAGTGTAAAAATGTTTTAGTTTTAGAGATACAGAATGGAAACAGGCTCTTCGACTCACCGAGTCCAAGTTGACCAGCGATCCCTGTACACCAGCACAATCCTACACATAGTGACAATTTACATTCTTTACCAAAGCCAATTAACATACAAACCTGCGTGTCTTTGGAGTGTGTGAGGAAACTGGAATATCTGTGGAAATCTTGCGTGGTCACGGGGAGAACGTACAAATCCGTGCAGACCGCACCTGTATTCAGGATTGAACCCAGGTCTCTAGCGCAGTAAGGCAGCAACTCTGTCACTATGCCACCATACCACCCATACATTGTTGCACTCAAATGCTGTGAACTTTTGGAATTCTTCACGCAGAATGACTGTGGAGACTTAGTCATTAATGTTTATTTAAAACATTGATTGATACGACAGAATTTGAAGAATATGGGAATTTGTGCTGAAAATTTTCACAGAGGGCAGATTAACTACCATGATCTTAAATGGCAGAGTAGAATCGGAGACCCAGGTGACCTCCTATGCTGCTGTTTCTTATGTTCATGAGTCTTTTTCAGGGACTGGATGCCCAAATTAAAATACCTCATTGATTTCACTCGTACAGTTTATTATCAGCTAGATATGGTATTAGAAAGTATGGAATAATTTAAAAATGCACTATGGTGGATAATCTCTCTTCTGATATTAATATATAGGCAATTATTTTCTTTATGTACAACATTTCATCAAATATATTTATAACTGAATGTTTGTATTGGGTTTGCTAGTTTTGGAGACTTGCAGGACATCCCATGAGAACAGGAATATTCTTGTACATATTTCAAAATATTGAGTAATTTCACGTAGAAATCACAGCAGCTTTTAATTTTATAATTTGTTTGAAACTTTATCCTCAAAGCTGACATTGTTCTTAAAAAAGTATTTTATTTTTATAGCATTTTTTTAACATTTTATTTGGTCTTCTATGGGAAAGGCATATAATCATTGCCTGTTGATTACAGTGGAGGCAAATTGCCATTTTTGTTCTGCTTGCTCATTACTATGTTGCCAGTGTTCATCTCAGGTACTGTATATGTTATTTGGCTGAATTATTTAGCTGGGAACAAATATTGTGAGTGGCTAGCACATTTAAGCTGCGGACTCCAGTAGGAGGGGGCCGACTCAGGGTCCAGGCCGCTGAGGACGTCCCCCAGGCCCGACGTTGGACTTACATCACCCCGGGGAGCGGGCCTGAACATCGGGCCGCCCGGAGCGGCCACAGCAGAGGGCTCGGGGAGGTCCTGACCATGGGTGAACATTGGGGAACATCGGGAAGAGACTGACTTTGGTGCCTTCCCTCACAGTGGGAAATTTTGATCCTGCTGTGAGGGGATGTTTTATGTTGAATTTTTATCTACTCTGTGTTGTGTTCTTTATTTTTTTCCTGGATGGCTGTATGGTGACTTCATTTCATTGTGCCAATTGGCACACATGACAATTAAAATTATCTGTATCTTAAGGACAGGTGTTACATCACTTAATAGGAGGTGCATTGTGGTTAGCATAGATGATGCCATTAGTTTCAGAAATTAATTCTACTTGTACAACAAGGAGGAGAGAGTAAGCTGCAAGGTAGTTAGATGTTGCTTTGGAGGTCTCGGTAGAGGTGGAGGAGGGAATGACAATCAGCACGCCTCCAGAGGGTGATGGGAATGGTTAGCAATGCCACGATTTTGACTTGGAATTTGTGACGTTGCACAGGTGCTGAAGATCACTATGTGCCATTTCCTACAGTCTCCCCAGAATCTTGGAATTTCTGAATTTTCCACACGCCGAGCAGAATTAGGCCATTCAGCTCATCAAATCTACTCTGCTATTTAAACATGGCTGATCAATCTCTCCCTCCTAACCCCATTCTCTTGCCTTCTCCCCATAACCCCTGACACCCCATATGCAACAATCTCAAGTAATTGGGACTTGTTCTTACAAATGCTTGTGTTCGCATCCAGGATTTCGACCATAAAGCAATCTAGATTGAATGATGCTTGTTGATGTGTTTTGTTTTTTTGTCTGGCGCCCGAGATCGATTCCTCTGCTAAAAAATGGCAGCATTCCACCAGGAATATTGCAAGCACTGCAGCAACTTTGTTTGCAAGCATCAGAGCAGAGATTTCAGACTAGTTTATTGTTATCTACACCTGCATGCTATGAGATTCCTTGTTCGCATGAAGCTCTAGAAGTACTTGCAGTATTGCTGGACGAAACAAGTACAAAGTGAGGTCTCATGGAAGATTACCAGGAAATATGCAAAAACAATCAGTTTGCTTTTGACTGCCACATAGGTATATTTTATTTAAAATCTTTATTCAATGGGAGATTTTTATCACGCTACAAGTTGACATAGAAACTGTCAGTAATAGAGGAAATAAAATCTGGGACCTTGTAGAATGGACCATTGTGATTATATTCGCTGGTAACATACTTGAGTGTGTTCTTCTTCATATGGGCAAAAAGGGCCTGCCTTTTTATGCAATCGTTTCTCGGCTGTTTGCCATATAATAATAACCCAAAGGGGATTTAGATATTATAAACCATTTGACTCGTAAATGAATAAACATTAAGAGAAATGAAATGACGTTGATGTATCGGGCTTCTTTTTATAGGGAATCATTATTAACATTAAAAAAGGGAAGTAAATGTTTGTATTTATTGATAGAAAGTCTGTTAAATTTGCTTAAATATAATTTGTGTAGAGCCACATTGGTGTGAGAAAGTTAGTTTATTCCTTTGCTTTAACACTGCTATTCCCATTGAATAATATTTGAACAAGTAGCCAGGTAGCTTTGATAATATGTTCCCTAATGGACATAATTGATGGAGAAAACATTTAATTATGAGACACTCTTTGATTTAAGTATGCTGTGAAATTTATGAAAGAATAATAGTAATGCAGACAAAATACATTCAGTGTGGAATACTTTACTTTTTAATGCTCCATAATTAGTTTTATAAGCAATGTTGCTTTATTGAGTGTATATTGATCACAGCAAACCTTGAGAATGCTGAACAGTTCAGGCTAGGAGTCATGAGGTAGGCATGCCTGATAAAGAAATGAATGCTAATTGCCAGCTGGAATGAAAGAGTGCCAAGCCATGTTGAGAGTGTTCAGGCACAAGCTGAGCCTGTGGATGATGTCAGCTGAGTGCAAATTAGACTCTTTAGACAGCCTAAAATGGCAGAATCTTGATCGATTTCACGTATTTGTTATTGGTTCGCTATCTCCAAGGTTGACATTTGCAACTTTTTAATGTAAAAGAAAAAGTAAAGCTTTCAATTTAGTCCTTTAATCATCGCCTTGTGACACTATTCCTGTGATCTATTATCATGGAATAAATTGAACAGCAGAGTCTGCCGGAAACATGGAAATCGAAAAATCACAGTCTGAATTCCTCTTCTTCTATAGGTTGTGGTGAAATGTGAAACTCGGCATTAAAGTCAAAGAAAAAGCATAGTTATTACTGACCCAAGTTTTACTGCTTTTAGGGTTAAGGTAATTAAAGTTAGGAATGGTAATTTCAGGTGTAAGTGAATTTTTCTTTGTACAACTGATTAAAATTACTCAAATCACCAATTCTATTTTTTACAGATTTAGTTTTACAGGAATGGTGTCTGGCTCCTGATTTAAAATATTTTTTGGTGTTATATTGACCTGGCTCTAACTGCTCTAATCTTTCTCTTCCTCCATTTTGTTTTCCAAAGGTATGCATGATGTGTTCTAAACATTAATTTTGATTTTTGCATGTCTCGCAATAGGTTTTTAAATCTGGATGAAAAGCTTTGTTTTTTCTTTATCTGTTCAAACACATTGTAGTTCCCTCTAATGTCAATGATGGATAAGTAGCTAATGACACCATATCCTTCACCAAAAGTCCTCATAAACTGGACAGCTGTCAACATAGAGAATAATGTGTACTTTTCTACTGGCAGCAAAAGTCGGTTCATTCATCTTTAGCGTTTTCTACAACTTGAAAGAGAACTTTAAATTGTTCTCATTTGCATCTAGGTTATCTTTGACAGCTTGAGCGTATGACTAGATTCTCGGAAATGTCTGTCCCATTGAACCATTCAAGGATAATTAGGGTGTTGTGTGACAGCATAGCTTGGGGGATTCAATTTGCAGATTGTCAACATTTGTGTAATTTTGAAACCTTTTGTTTAGCCATAGAGATAGAAAATGTACAGGTTCCTTGCGTTTTATGCATGTTTGATTTGTGCGTTTTGGAATAATATACTTATTCATTTAATACCAAAGCCTGATTTACTCATTTTTTAAATAATGCGTTCAAATTTACACGTATATGTTCAATTTATGCATCTTTGAATTTTGTGCTGCTTTCCAAGAATGTACCCCTAACGTAAAACGTGAGGTACCTGAATTATGTAGTATTATGAAAGTATTCCACAGTGTGTTAAAGGTGTTTACATTTTAAGATTGTTGCTGCTTGGGCCTCATTGCTTGGGACACTATTTGGCATATAGCTCGATATATGAATAATTTCTTGGTATTTTGGTGCTCCAATATTACATTGGTCATTATACTTCTTTTAATTATTAATAGTTAACAGATACTACAACCTTTTTGCACAGTGCTGCACACTACGTTATTATTGTTGACATCACCAGCTCAGTCTTGTATAGAGCCTTTCAAACTCCACAAGTAGGACTGGGATCGGCGTATACCTACAAAGCCTCTTCATCTGGCAACAATCATCTACCAGCTATAATAATAAGATGTGTTGTAATTTCACTGGTTAGGAGCTAATGTTTACTCTTGTGTTTTACAGGTTTGAGAGTACAGTTCAGACCAGTAAATTGCAGGACTTTGTGAGCCGTAGCAAGATGGCAAGATGTCGTAGTCGTTTTGTGTGCCCAGTCATTTTATACCAAGGAAAGGTACTACTTAATTTCCTGATTTATATTTTAATTCAAAATGTACAATTGGTGGGAACATAGGTATGGGTTTTTAAGTTAACTGCCTAGTGAGCTTGACTTAAAAAATAATGATGCAACTGAATGGGCCAGGCAGCTTCTCTGGATAACATAGATAAGTGCCATTTTGAGTCACCCAAAACCGAAACGCGAAACGTCACCTATCCATGTTCTCGAGATGCTGCCTGACCTGCTGAGTTACTCCAGTGATTTGTGGCCTTTTTTGTGAACTAGCAACTGCAGTTCTATGTTTTTAGCCTGCTGATGCTAAATAAATAATTGTATAGTTCAGCAAAATTAAATAGCTACATTTTCTGGAAATGAGGATAACATATAAGATAATAGACAACAGACAATAGGTGCAGGAGTAGGCCATTTGGCCCTTCGAGCCAGCACTGCCATTCAATGTGATCATGGCTGATCGTCCCCAATCAGTACCCCGTTCCTGCCTTCTCCCCATATCCTTTGACTCTGCTACCTTTAAGAGCCCCATCTAGCTCTCTCTTGAAATTATCCAGAGAACCACCGCCCTCTGAGGCAGAGAATTCCACAGACTCACAACTCTCTGTGTGAAAAAGTGATTCCTCATCTCCGTTCTAAATGGCTTGCCCCTTATTCTTAAATTCTTATGATTTTGTGAATTAGCATTGTTTTGTTCATTATTTGTCAGCTACTTCTGATATGATCACTTTGAAATTGTAGCATTATGGTTACTGACCTGGTCTCGCCTTTACTGCCTAGATTTATTGCCAGCTTCCGCTGCTCCACAGTAATTATTTTAGACTGAGCTGCATCTGCTAATCTGCCACTTACTAACCCAGTTACCTAAAAATAAACCTGAATTGGGGATGGGAAGGAATCGTTTTTCACCACCTGACCTGTTTTTCAAAGTTATTAATGAAGCAGTGACAAGGGAAACACTGTTTGTACATCAGAGCATTATGATTAATGTCATGCTATAATGAGAGTGAAGTGTGAAACTGAATAGATAACGGCTTTAGGACTGAGTGTTTTAAAACAAAATAGGACTATTCACTGCTGATAAATCGCGTCTTGAATTAAAAAGGGGAGCGTTGGAATTTTCTGTAATTTGGTTCTTGTAAGTGGCATCTACCATTTTGTAGATAGCATAGGGGAAATAAAGAGCAATCTTCTGGGATTGAGAAAGATTTGCATGTTCTTTGCGATAATTAGGTTAGTCGGCCAGATGCAATTTAGTATGAAATGTTAAATGTGGAGCATTAAAATGATTAAATGTAATAGACCTATAACCGTTAGGAAAGATTACACGAATTGGAGTGAAAAAAATCCTCCAGGTGATGGGAAGCCAAAATGAAAACAGAAATGCTGGAAGATCTCATCGGATCAAACTGCATCACTGGAAGGACAAACAGAGCTAACACTTCAGGTCAAGGGCCCTTCATCAGAACTATTAAACTGAGGAGACTAGCTTGCGTTAAGTTGCAGAGAGAGAGAGAGAGAGCAGTTGAGAATACAGAGGGAATGTATACAAAAGAGTGCAGATGAAAGTTTGGTACAACTGGCGGCACAGTGGTGCAATCAATGGAGCCACTGACTCACCGTGCTGGAAAACCAGTTTTGATCCTGACCTCCAGTGTTCTCGTGTGGAGTTTGCACGTTCTCCCTGTGGTTGCATGGGTTTCCTCTGGGTGTTCTGGTTTCCTCGCACATGCCAAAGGCATGCAGGTTCGTAGATGAATTGGTCTCTGTAAATTGTCCCATGTGTGCACAGTGGATGCAAAAGTGCGATAACACAGAAGTAGTGTGAATGGGTGATCAATGATCAGCATGGTAACAATTATTTTAAATCTGACAGTTGGAAACAAGAGATTAAAAACCTATTAAAACAAAGATATTGCCACATCTGTAGAAGAGGTGGAAAATAGTGGTTACCTGAAATTGTTAAATTTGTTCTTAAGTCCTGAGGGCTACAAGTACCCCAGAAGAAGATAAGATTTGGTTCCTCAAGATTGCATTGGGCATCTCTGGAACAGTGTAAGACATTGGTGATACAGAGATTAGAGTTGGGGAATGGAAGCTCAGGGGTTAGGCCTTGCAGATTGAATGGTTGTGTTTAGCAAAGTAGTTAGCTCATCTGTGTTTGGTTTCACCAAGGCAAAGGGGGTTACATTTTGAGCACCAAATACAATACTTCAAGTTGGATGAGCTGCAAGTGAATGGCATCTTCATCTAGTGAGATTGTTTAGGTACCGGGATGATGAGGAGGGAAGAGAGAAAAGAGCAAGTGTTCCCTCCAAGAATTACATGGGAAGGTTCTGCGAGAAAAGGAGATGGAATAATGGATAAGGGAATGGTCAATTTGGAATGTTGAGATGGGAAGGAATAGAAAGATAAATACGGTGGGGGAATGTTGGTGAAGATGATGAAAGTTATCAAGAATAATCCATTGAATGTGGAGGCTGATAGACTGGGAGATGAGGACCAGGGCAACTGTTCAAGGAAGAATTAAAGGGCTCATCCTGATGGGCAATGGCCATGTAGAACAATTTATATCGTTGGGGAAGAAGAGCCCGCTGAGACCAGGAAATTAAAACCTGTCATAATGGCACGGGATTTGAGGTGTCATATAAGAAGGATCAAACTGCAGGGGGAGAAAGAATAGATTGAAGCTAGGAAGAAGTATGTTCTATTGGGCAAGAGCAGACTGAAACGTTGGGTTAATTATGGCTCCCTTGCTTGTGGATCTCGAGGCGGATGTAGAAATGGGCTGTGGAGACGCCTCATGATGCTGCAGGCTATTACGAGGCAATCACCCAAGGTCAATGATTGTCTGGAAAGCAATGGCCTGACTTTCAGTCGTGGGGTCATGGTCCAGTGGGAGGTATCTCAGCTTTGTTATCTGGCTTCTGTAAAGCAGAGGTCAGTTCACCAAACCACAACAGCATTTCTTTTGTCTGCAAGTATGAGAATAAGTGTTGGAGTAACTTGGGACTGTTAGTATCTCTGGAGGACATGGATAGGCAATGTTTCTGGTCGTGACCCGTCTTCAGAATGGGTCTGAAGAAATGCTGCCTGATCCACTGAGTTACTCCAGCACTTTGTGTTTTGCTCAAGATTCCAGCATCTGCAGATTAATGAGGATGTCATGTTTGATCACCTGTCAGCAGACGATGCACATCCAGAAGGGAGTGTTGGAGTAAATAAGGACAGTGGAAAATTGTCCAATGTTGCATTAACAGTCAGTGATGAATGGACTTAATGTTGAATGCTTTATCCGTGGCCTTTACGTCTCTGCCCATTTTTTTGGCCAGGAGACCACATCGTGGTCTGGGGCTTAGAATTTTTTAACCAATTCATTTGCCCCCTCTTCCCAATTTACCCTCTCCAACGATGGCCTGCACCTTATCATTGATAGTGCACCCATTCTCCTCATCACTCTGCAACTAAAAACATGTTTTCTCACGTTTCCAGTTCTAGTAAATGGACCCTTGATCTGAAATGTCACTTTTTCTACATATCAAAGATACCAAGGAGATAGTAGCCACAATTTTGCAGTCGGTTGCATAGAAAGTATGTAGCAGGTTGACCCTAAAGTACACCAGTAATCCCCATGATGGAGATTTCTCCTTCCTTGATGTTGGTTATTGCCAAATCTCTGGCATTCAGAAACACTGGTGCTATCAAAAATAAGCCGGTCAGTCACATTGAAGAATTCTCATTGAAGGCAAACTGAAGTACAAACCACAATTTGAACATCTCAAAATATGAGAAATGTGAGGACATGATAAAAACTGAAACATAAAAAAGATATTATTTTAACTCTATGGAAGATTGAAATATTTGAGGGATTGAGAATCTGTCCACACAGAATGAATGTTTAGAAGCCAAAAATGAATGCAGTAAATGTTATATTGTAAAATTAAAAAAACAAAGTGAAATTGTATTTAAAAACATGTATAAGAGAGAAATAACAATTTGCATGTATGAAGCATATTTCAAGATGTCCAGAAACACTGAACAACCTGTGTGGTATTTTTTTAATTTATAATGTTAATGAGGAATCAACGGAATTTGTTGTTGCACATCTCCCATAAATGGCAATATGATCATGACCACATGACTTATTTTGATGATGATGATACTTTATTGTCACATTGTCTATGTGCCTTTGTTTTGCATAGTCTTGTAATTCTTTATATTACATACAATCTATATATATATATATGTAATATGTTACATGCTATGTATAAGCACAATCATAGATAAGTACAAAAGTACAAAGGTTGTAGTGTAATAGTAGACTTCACTGATACAGTACATGCAGAGCCACCATGTTTCTGGCGCCTCAAAGTCCTTGAGTACTGTCATATCTTGGTCTTAAAGGCCCGTTGTCCTGGTGCCACCAATCTTCTCTTCCGTCAGCCACCATTTTGACAGCGGCCCTTTGTCCAGCGTCCGTCGCCAACTACCTCCACCCTCCTCCCCGGTTCCCAATCTTCAGGGTTGAGCAGGAAACAAACCTCGGATGCCTCCAGGTGGTTCCTGGTTCCATGGCGGGCGAGCCAAGCCTGCCATGGTATGCTTTTTTAGAATGTTGCTTGAGCAATAAATCTTATCTAAGCCACTAATAATATCCCTTCTTGAAAATAATGCATTGAAATTTTTCACATGTACTCAAGTGGAAAGATTCTGAGTTTAATGTCTTATTCCATAAACTGCATCGCTGAAAACCCAACACTCCCTCAGTACAGTTCATAAATACTTGAAATTTCATCAGTTCATTGAAATCAAGATTTTGTTGGATTAGGTTACAAATCCTATAGAAGAACAGAGTATCGCTGACAGCAGTTCCTTGTATTCCACACTAACAGTTCGGGTCCAGATCCTGCATCAGGATCTATTGAGGAAGTGTCCAAACTCTCTCAGCCCTCTGAACACTAAATGTTCATTTCACCTGTTTTAAATGGATGACCCCTTTGCTATTAAACAGTGACTCTTAGTTCGAGAGGAAACATCTCTATATCCACCCTCTCAGTACTCTTCAAGATCATTTATTTCAATTAAGTTGCATTCTGTTATTTTAAATCTAGCAGGTGCAAGCCTAGCTTCTGCCACCTTTCCTTGTGACAACCTGTTTATTTCAGGTATTAATCAAGCAAACCTTATCTGAACTGCTTCCAGCATGTTCACATTTTCCTTTAATTTGAAGACAGATACCATGCAGAATACTCCAGATGCAAATCAATCCGAAAGCAGCTGGAGAGAATAGAATACCATTTGGGACAATTGCACAACCAATATAGTATCATTGATCTTGTTCACATATTCCAAGGAAATATGTTATGCCATAGCACAGGAAGCAGGGTAGCTATTCACAATGATTCTTGGTATCTATAAACTTAGGATAGATACATTAAATGAAACTTTCCCATTTGGAAAAGTGGCCTGAGGCCACCTTAATTGAAATCTCAATAACATTGAGAAGATTGGCAAAATTGTTTTATTTTATTAGATAGCAGTTCAATTACTAGGCAGCATGTGATGTTTTATTAAATTAGAGGTTGGGAAGGAAGTCTATAAAAAGTTCTAAATGTTCTAAACTCTAATATTTTGTCGAATTTTAATCTCTATTAGCAATTAAGGTCCACTCAAATCTCCTTCCATCTTTCCTCCTCAAAAGATAACAACCGAACCAGGTTCACTGCTAAATAAGCCCCTGAGAAAGATGCTTGAAGCAATAAATAGGAGTAGAAAATTGTAAAGTGAGAATATGTGTGAATTCTGGTTTGCTATTGTTTTCATCATAAGTTTCAGCCTCATCTCCTATCTAAAGATGCGTCTTATTCTGAGGCTATGGCTTCTGGTCCTAAATTCTCCCACTAGTGGAGCAATAAAGAGGTTTCAAAAGCTTAATTCTCTATTGTGAACTTTATCATCTTTCATTTATTGTGATATTGCTGTATTCTGCTGAAGTGTGCAGAATATTCATTTATTTTTTACTCCAGCACATTTGCAGGTCAGCAACACTGGCGGGATGGGGAGAACTATATGGACGCAGTGGATATAACTACTTATTCTCAGGTGCGTAATGATTTACGTCATTAAATGTGCATATATGAATCACCCATAGAATCACATAAACATGTGGCACAAAAGGAGACCTTTTGAAACATGTCTAGACATTGTTAAACTGTATTATTCTTTAAATATATGTTCAATATTCTCTTTTCCAAAATAAAGTTTTCGCTAGGAAATTAAAAGGTCTGACTGTTTCGTGGCACTCCTGTGTTGGCTCGAGTTGGTCTGATTCCATGTTGGCGTGAAGGTAGTTGTGAATGGTTAGAAGATGGAAGCATAAGCAGGCAATGCAGCTCCCATGTGTAGGAAGGAACTGCAGATGCTGGTTTATACCAAAGATGGACACAAAATGCTGGAGTAACTCAGCAGCTCAAGCAGCATCTTTGGGGAAAAGGAACAGGTAAGTCTTCAGTCTGAAGAAGGGTTTTGACCTGAAGCGTCACCTGTTCCTTTTTCTTCAGAGATGCTGCCTGACCTGCTGAGTTACTCCAGCATTTTGTGTCGATGATGCAACTCTCATACTTGCTCTGCCATTGAGTAAAACTTGTGGCTGATCTTTTACTATAGTTCCATCTTTTAGCACTAACTCCCTACGTCCCTTAATGCCTAAAAAAAATCAATTTGCTTCGGAATATAATGTGCAACTATGCCCCACAATTATCTTGTGTAGAATATTATAAAGATTTCCTACTATCTAGCCCATGTAGTGATCTCTTATTTTGAGACTCGAACCTCTGGGTGTAGTCAGGGAAAGATCAACAAGAACACAAAAATACAATAGCAGGAATAGTTCATCAGGCCCCTCAAACTTGCCATTCATTGTGATCTACAAAACAATAGTTGATCTGCAAGTTCAAATGTACTGGCAGTGAACTATGTACATTTACTTCTAAAATTGAGTTTTTTGAGGACCTGGTCTGTTTTAGTTTGTAAAAGATCACATCGTTCTTAAAAGGTGCAAGTTTAGATGATGTTCAGAAAACAAATGCACTTTTTATTACAGGTTGTGCCACAGGTTGATTAAAATCACAGAGAAAAAGTAAAGCAAACTTTACTCCAGCAGTTTGTGTCCTTTTGTTCGAAACTCTAAGGGGTTGACTTTCAAAGGGATAGAACTGAAAAGAAGTGCACTTATATTAACATTCGTCAAACCTAGGTTAGATGGACTCGGTGGGTGGGGTTTCTTGTGTACAGTTCTGATTACCACTTTTATGAGATATAAAGGCACCAAAGAGGGTGCATTGAAGATCTGCAAGATTAATACGTAAAGATGTATAGCTGTTCAGAATAAACTGAATTGGGCTCTTTGTTCTTGAAAATAAGTCTGAGGAATAAACTAATATAATGATGGGTTTTTGTAGGATACAAGGCCAAGCGGGACCCATTGGGTTCCTGTCACACGGGAGATCTGGTCCCCCAATGCAATATACCACTACTCAACCGTTCCCCCAACACAACTCGTTTGCCCAACACAATATTCCACCACTTACCCATGGTCCCCAACTGCTCAGGGGCGGCTCTTTTCCCCATCCCCCAGCACTCCCTCCCCCTTCTCTTCATCCTCCCTATTTTTAAACTTAAAGAAAAATGCAAGTACTTGCTGCCAGGACCAAGAAAATTCCAATTCCACTTCCCCTGCCTCCCCCAGCACTTCCCCTCCTGTTCAGCCTCCCTCTGCCAGGTCTCATTGTTGCAAATGAGATCCCATTGTGACGTCATAGCTGTAACTGCCACTGCAGTGTTCAAGTCATTCTTTCTCAAACTGGATTTTGGAAAGTTAAAAATATGAATAACGTAAAATATAACATTCATCTGAATGAAATGATGAAAACAATGAAAACAAGACAATTGTGAGTAAGGTGATGCAAAAATAATAGCGCTATCATGTACCGTTTTGGCATACACACACACACACACACACACACACACACACACACACACACACACACACACACACACACACACACACACACACACACACACACACACACACCACCCCCCCCCCCAACCTACCTACCTATGTCTTTATTGTAGCAAAGCAGGCCTGTGTGGCTGAATGGTGTATTTTTCTTCATGTCTTAATATTTCGATACACAGTCCTCTGAAAGGCCTGTTTCAGTTCTGCATTCACCTAGGCATTGATTGTAAAAAAATTGAATTTTGAGGAAGTTGCGGAGAGAAAAAAGGGAACGTTATGGTAATTTCATACTGTTACTGCTTGTTTCAATCATTTGTCTGTAGAAAAATGGTCGATTTATACTACATTTTGTTTTTCCTCTTTGCTTAGGAGGATCTGAAGATACAGGAGCAGAATCAGATGAACTGCCTGATGACTATGCAGTACGGTGGGTGAAGTTCTTCAAGTCGAGTGAAAATGACCTTTTGGGCATGTCCTTGTTTGCTGAGTAGTAATGCATTGCCAGAGTTTAGTTTGGTTTAGAGATGCAGCGCTGAAACAAACCCTCGGCCCAACGAGTCCACGCCGATCAGCGGACCTCGTACACTAGCACTATCCTACACACACCAGGGACAATAGAAAGTCTTTACCGAAGCCAATTAACCTACAAACCTGTACGTCTTTGGAGTGTGGGAGGAAACGAGAGCACCTAGTGAAAACCCACGTGGTCACAGGGAGAACGTATAAACTCCGTACAGACAACACCCGTAGTCATGGTTGAACCTAGGTCTCTGGATCCACCGTGCAGCCGCAGTGATAACAATAAGCAACTTAATTTGGAGCTCTTTAAATTACATTCATTTTCTCTATTTCCTTTGAATGATTGTGAAGCTATTTTGAAGTTAGGATGTGAATGGTGATCTTGGACAAAATTATTTTTGAAATATACATGAGAAATTTCAAATAAATTTGTATATTCGTAGAATTATGTTATTTTTAGAGATGCTGTCTTTTTTTATTTTTAATTAATGAGAATCAGCAAATTATTTTATACTGAACAGATAATTTGATGTGAATATTGTAGCCAGTAATGAAAATGGCAGAGTTCACTGCTGACCTAATAGAAAGCTTCCTGCAAAGATCTGGCAGTCTCTGTGGGGACTGACTTCCTTTGTTCTAATATCTGTTGCTGTCAAACATCATATCAAGTGGGTCCCCGGTGTACACCAACTGTGAAGCCATCTATTATGCTCGAGCGTAGGATTGGGAAATATTCTGAATTCTGCAAAGGATGACTTAAAAACAAATCTCAGAGTACAAAGATAGAGTATGAAGATAAACTAGCAAATAATACAAAAGCAGGCAAGGAGCTTCGGTTATTTAAAAGAGAAGAGAATTGCTAAGGCAAGTGTTGGTCCCCTCGAAGGTAATGGTGGGAAATGGAGAAATGGCAAAAATTATCAGCGGTTATTTTCACAAGTTATAGGAGTAAAATTACGCCATTCAGCCCATCGAGTCTACTCCGCCATTCGACCATGGCTGATCTACAGTGCCCTCCATAATGTTTGGCACAAAGACCCATCATTTATTTACTTGCCTCTGTACTCCACAATTTGAGATTTGTAATAGAAAAAAATCACATGTGGTTAAAGTGCTCATTGTCAGATTTTAATAAAGGCCATTTTTATATATTTTGGTTTCACCATGTAGACATTACAGCAGTGTTTTATAAATATCCGCTGACAGCCTCTACAGCCCTCTGTGGCAATGAGTTCCACAGATTAACTGCCCTCTGACTAAAGAAGTTCCTCCTCACCTCCTTTCTAAAAGAGCGTCATTTAATTCTGAGGAAAATACCTCTGTTCCTAGACTCTTCAGTGGAAACAGCCCTTCCACATCCACTCTATCTATGCCTTTCATTATTATGTAAATTTCAATAAGGTCACCCCTCAACGTTCTAAACTCTAGCGAGTAGAAGCCCAGTGTTGTCAAATGCTCGTCATATGCAAACCCACTCATTGCTGGGATAATTCTTGTAAACCTCTGGACCCGCTCCAGAGCCAGCACATCATTTTGAATGTGCCTACTCAATAAAAGATATTTAAAAACATCCCAATAATAATTGATAATTGGAGCTATAGAGTGGGATGAACATAAACCAATCTTATCATTAAAGAAAATGTACTAGAAAAACCAATAGGCTGAAGGTTAATAAATTGCCTGTTGGCTTGCGTCCTTTGGTCTTAAAGGAAATGGCTGAAGAGGTGAAGTGTTACAATCTACCAACGTTCTGTGGATTCTATAGAGGTTCAAGAGGACCAACATAATGCCCCCATTCACGAAACGAGGGTGACAACGACAGTAACTATACACCAGTTAGCCAAATGTTAGAATTGGAATATAGCTGCCATCCGTTGTCATAGAGTGATACAGCATAGAACAAGTCTTTTGACCCAACTCATCCATGCTGACTATGGTACCCCAGCTAAGTTAGACCCATTTGCCCGCATTTGGTCCATATCCCTCTAAATCTTTCCTGTCCATTACTTGTCCGTGTGTCTTTTAAATGCTGTTGTAGTACCTGCCGAAACTAATCCAGTCCTCTCCCTCGTCCAATCCTACACACTAAGGACTATTTTACAGAAACAAATTAACCTACAAACCTGCATGTCTTTGGAATGTGGGAGGAAACCAGAGCAACTGGTTGGTTGCAGTCACAGGGAGTACGTGCAAACTCCATATAGACAGCACCTGTAATCAGGATCAAACCCTGGTCTCTGATACTGTAAGTCAGCAGCTCTACTGTGTGTCATTGTGTATTGTTTAAAGAAGCAGTATGCTTGCAAGCTTCAGCAGAATCTGAATATAGTAGCTCTATCACAAGTTTACTTCTTGGAAAAATGCAGCATTCTTTTTGTAGTCGTAATCACTACCAAGTGTTCAGTTAGGACACTAGGTTTCACTTTCATTCTGACCTTGCTTTATTTTTCTACGTTCTATTATTCCAGAAATGGTGATTCCCAGTTATTCGATAAGGTTCGAGGTCATGACATAAAGTTACTGCGCTATCTTTCCGTTCGTTACATCTGTGACCTGATGGTGGAGAAGAAGAAAGTGAAGTTTGGGTTGAAGTAAGTGATAACCAGATTGCGTTGCATAAAAACAACCTGATGAAGCAATAACCCAAGTAATAAAATGGAGGCAAAGTTTACTAATGGTGATAGCAGAAAACCTTTGGGGCAAGAAACGTAACAGAGTGCCTGTCAGATTAATATATAACTTCTGTAAAATATTGTTATAATCAGTTTTACTTTGTCCAATGGCTAGTTACATTTATATTAGTTCCAGCATTTAGAGCCTTCAGGTGTGCATGAGGCTCAGCAGCAAAATTTGATATTTCCGTCCCTACCACTTTTACTCTGCAGAAACAAAATTCCAATCGTGATTGCGAATTAATAATCTAGGAATTAAGAGTCCAGATTTCACCATAGCAAATTGATTGATTGAAAGATACTGCATGAAATAGGCTTTTCAGCCCACCAAGTCCACACAGACCACTGATCACCCGTCACTCACTAATTCTGTTATCCCACTCACACATCCACTCTCTACACATTCGGGGCACTTTACAGAGGCCAATTAGCCTACAAGTCCACGCATCTCTGGGATGTGGGAGGAAACCAGAGCTCCCGGAGGAAGCCCATGACGTTGTGAGATATAACTCGTGCTCACAATCACTGCTCAGAGACTAAATCATCGAAACAAGAAATGATTTGTATTTATTTGCGAATCTGCAGAATTCGGGTGCCTCTCCAAATTGAGACACACCAAAGTCAGAACAGTAAAGCCCCTTTATACACACAATTCTGCTGGCATAACCTCCCCTTCTGGCTCTCCCCAATCAGAGCACTGAGGTGCACAGTCTATGGGTACATCCCCCAGTACCTCCCACATCATACATAGCATGTTCATGATAATGAGCAATTTCTCGACTAGGGGCGTATCACCAATATTCATTTATTGCATTAAGCATGCCCAGTTGCAATTGACCTGGCCTAGTTTTCTCACCTCCAACTGACCCATCTCAGTTTTTTTATATCTGAACTAAAGCTAATCTCTACTGACAAGGGCCCCTTTCATCCCTAGTCCCTACTGACAAGGGTCCCATCTATCACCCTCCTTCTACGCTACACTATGCAATGCATCCTCACCCAAGGACAGTTCTGATAAACCCACTCTCAGCTATGTCAACATCTTCTCCCTGCCTCTATCGGTTAGAATCCTGTTTACATTAGAATCTTCTCCTGAATCCTTACAATAGTGGGGTTTAATCACTTTATCCCTCACAACGTCACAGGGAGAGCGTGCAGAGTCCACACAGGCAGTACCCAGAGTCACGATTGAACTTGACTCTCTGGCACTGTAAGGCAGCAGCTCTACCAGCGGCATTACCGCGCCAACGTATTCCACAAATTAGGTAACGTGGAGCTCATAATTGATGTAAATGACCATGAAAGTGTTTCTTTAAACCCTTTCAGGGATTTGCCAGCTATATACTGTGTGGTCTATAGTGTGCGGCAATACTCTTATTGATTGATTGTTCATCTCTCCAAGAAAATAAATGTTGACAATAAGCAAAGCCTTGCTCTGATTGCCCATGTCCAAGGTAAAGTTTATTTAACAACATTAAAAACTTATTTCTAAAATTAGCTTACAATTTTAATTTTATTAAACAAGTTCAAAATATGTGATACAAAATTGCATTATAACATCTATTGCGATAGAAGTGAGAGTAGGGCAGTGCTGTTCTTAAAAAAAGAATCCTCCTTCAAAAAAACTTATGTTTGAAATAAAGAGAACATTTAAATTTAAAGAGTGTCTCCCTGAAACATGATTTATTATGATTGTGAGTGAGTAATTTTGCATTAATCTCTGTCATCTTTCTTGAAATTGCTATACATTTTGAGGCTAAAATGGATTCTTGGGTGCAAATCAGAAGACTAAATATGACCATCAGACTAGTTAGGCCACATTGGCACTTGGGCAACGGGTTCAGCTTGCGCCACCCATTCCAGGAAGACATGATTTTTAGGAGATGGTGGGGAATTTCTAAGGATATTTCATGGGTAAAACATTATAGCTATGAGAAAACTGGTTGATGTACAGTGGTTTTCTGTGGAACAGAGGACAGCAATGGAAGACTTGAATGAGCTGCATAACATTTAGGTGATGAAAGTAGGAAGGTAAATCCAAGGTTTTTTTTTAAATGTATGTTAAACACTAAAGAGTAATCAGGTAAAGAGTAGGGTCCATTATGGACAATGGGTGCAATTGAGTGTGGATCGGGAAGATATAAAGTGAGGTCCTAAATGAAAGTTTTTAATTTGTATTTGCATAAAATACAGACTTTGTAGTTGGAGAACTTGGCGAAGGAGAAGGTGAAATTATAGTCCCGGATTCCATAAGGAGGATATATTAATTCCATAGCAAACTTGAAGGTGGATGTCTCCCCAGGGTGGATGAGAATTATTCCAGACCGCTGTGGGATGCAGTCCTGGTTGAGACGTGAGATACAAATAACGAGAATATCCTTCTTTTCAGGACAGGCAGTAGGAAAATAACTGATAATTGCAGACCTGTGAGCCTAACGAAAGTCGTATGGTAGTTATTGGGGGAAAATTCTGAGGGATAGAATTAATGACTACTAAGAAAATCAGAGACTATTTGAAGATAGCCTGGGTGCCTTTGTCAAGGGCAGATCTTGTCTAATCAATCTAATTGAATTCCTTTGAGGAGGTAACAATGTATATTGATGAGGGCAGAGCAGTAGGTGCTGTTTGCATGGATTTCAAGAAGGCCTTTGACAAAGTCTCACTTGGGAAAGGGGCCTATAAAGTTAGGCCCATAGGATCCAGGGCAAGTTGGCAAACTGCATCAAAAATTGGCTTGGCAACAGGAGAGGATGATGGTAGAGGGTTGTTTCTTTGGTTTGAGTGTGGGTGGGGGGGGGGGGGGGGGGGGGGGGGGGGGTGTTCCTCTGGTATTAGTCCTGGAACCCTTGCTGTTTGTGATGTATGTGGATGCAAGGGGCATGATGAGAAAGTTTGCAGTTGACCTGAAGATTGGTGAGGTTCTTAGTTGTGGAGGGTAATCTTACTCTACAGGGTGATATTGATCTGACACCATTTTAAACTGTCCAGAAAAGCACTTGATTGCCTTGGCATAGAAATCCACGGACCAAATGCTGGAAGATGGGATGAATTTGGCTGGCATGAATGTGATGGGCTGAATGGCCCATATCCATGCTCCATCTTTTACATTTCTATTTGCAGGCGTCAAACACTTGAGGAATAGATTTAAAGTAATTGATATTGTACGAGAGAGATGAAGAATAAAAATCACTGCAGTTGGTGCTGTTCTAGGACAAATTGCCTGAAAGGATGTTGGAGGTAGAAACCTTCATTATATTTTAAAAGTAATTTGGTTGTGAAAATATAACAACAATTGATCAAATGCTGTAAGGTACAGCATGGCTGGGAAGCTCTCTCTCTCTCTGCATGGATGCAGACAGCTAAATTGGTTCCTTTGCTATTTGCATCCATTTATGACAAGAAACATGCAATCCCAAACATTTGTGCAACTCTACACTGCAGAAGGGCAGTGTGTGAGTGCCGCATTCATTATATGTTTCATTATAAATGCACAGCAGCCTTAACTCGGATGGACAATATTAAAGAGGCTCAATCTATTCTGCTGCATGTGCAATATTCTGCACAGCATACTGCGCAGCGTTATTCTTGCCAACCTTTCTCCATCCCTCCTTACCCTAATGAGTCTTAATTCTCCCATTTTATAATTTGGTGAGTGGGGTTCCGAGTACCGTATGAATTTGCTACACATGATCACAATGTTTTGTGCAACTTTTGAAATAGTGTGAAGTTGGCTTGTGTTTCTGCAATTAGTGGGGTGGACCTCAATCAAACACACATTTTACAATACAATGCAATACAATACCGTTTATTGTCATTTGAACCTCATTGAGGTTCAAACGAAATTTAGTTTCTGCAGTCATACAAACAAGAAAAGAACCAAGTCTTTACAAGTCTTTAACTTTTTAATGTTACTAGTCATGGATTTTTGTTTCCCCTGTTGGAGCATCGAAGGGGTTTACAGGAGTCGCTGTCTTAAGAAGGCAGCCAGCATCATCAGAGACCCACAACACCCTGGCCACACTCTCATTTCACTCCAGCCATCAGGAAGAAGATATAGCACGTCCATGTTCAGGAACAGCTGCTTCCTCACAGCCAACAGCCAACACTACAACCTCCAAATAAGCTCTGAATTACATAGACTTGGGGGATAGACACAAAGTACAGGAGTAGCTCAGCGGGTCAGGCCACATCTCTGGAAAAAAAGGATGGGTGACGTTTCGGGTCGGAACCCGTCTTCAGACTGAAAGTAGAGGGGAGACCCTTCTATGAAGGGTTTTTTTCGGCATCAACCAGCATCTGCACTTCCTTTCTACACATGGGGGCATTGTTTTTTCCCGCACTATTGTGTGTGTGTGTACTTTTTTTGTTCATTATATTGTTTACAGAGTACTATGTTTACATATTCTGTCGTGCTGCTGCAAGTAAGACTGTTGTTCTGTTTGGGACATGCTACAATAAAACACTCTTGCCTCTTGGTTGGTCTTGCTCTTCGCTTTTCAATGCACATAATTGGGCTATCCTATATCATTGCAAGAACTCATTTAGCTGTTTACATTGGTTCAATATTGTGGACTCTGTCTTGGATCTAGTATGATCAAACAGATGTTGTGATGATATTTTTCTCTTTATTGGTTTCTTTCTTGATATAAACTTTTTCATTTTACCTCGTGTTTCTCCCGCAAGTAACCCTGCCAGCTTCCTTTGCAAATACTCACTTGGAATGTGAAAATCTATGGACAGTCCTCCAAAGTTTAAAAAAAAATGCGAAGAATCTTCCATTGCATTCAAGGCTATAAAGCAAAAAAACAGAAATAAAGTATTATTTAGTGGCTTAAACTCAATTTTAAAAATAATGAAAGGCTATGTAAGATTTTGTACAGTTTTCTAATCGCTCATTTATAGTTCAGAGCTGTTTGTTAAAGTATACCTTATGGTACAATTTGGAAATTGTTACCTGCCAACTGTGATGCTCGCACATTTCACACTTTTGTGATGTTTTTGTTTCGCTTGTCTAATTTAAAGACATATAACATCGTACCAAAAAGTGTGACTGGCGATGTGAAGTTCATAAAGCATCATGTGTATCATGTGAGCATCACAAGACTTTGCTTATATGGAGTAATGTAATGGGCTTTTTGCTTATATGGGCTAACAGCTCTCATTGCCATGACTGGATTAGATCTGGTGAATGTAGAACTCCTTTCTTTTACTGGCTCACAAATAAATTTAAAGAACTTTGATCTAAAATGGCAGGTCCCCCTTCGACATAATGTTCCATGGTACATATTTGTGAATATTTTTTACTTAAAGATTATGGGAATGTTTTGAATATATTATAGTTTGAACATAATTCTGTAGAACCTGCTCCCTCTTAAAGCAACCTGAAACAAAAACCTTTTTGATGTGGAGGGAGGGGCAGATCAGTGGTAGATCTGATGCGGGATCAGATTGTAGCTAAATTTATAATTTGAAGGAACAGGCAGATTCATTTCGAAGAACTCCATCCACAAGTTTTTATTTTGTTTCCATTTCTCTTTTCAATATTTCAGTCTTAACTCAAAGCTACAGGATGTATTTGGAGTTGCTGGAAGAATTTAAAAATATCTCATTTTTTTGACGGATGAAAATAAACCAGGGAAACGATTAATCTTGCTTTGCAAAAGTATACAATGTCTACGTGTAACAGTGATACATATTGATGGGGCAATGTGATAGGGGAAACTAAGCAAAACAGAACTGATTTATTATAAACTCGGGTCATGTTCTGAAGCATTTTGTGTGTTATGCAGGGAGGAACTGCAGATTCAGATTTACACCAAAGATAGACATAACATGCTGGAGTAACTTAGAGGGTCAAGCAGCATCCCTGAACTGCAGATGCTGGTTTATACTGAAGATGGACACAAAATGCTGGAGTAACTCAGCGTGTCAGGCAGCATCGCAGGAGAAATAGAATAGATGACTTTTTGGGTCAGATCGTGTGAAGATGTTGTCTTGAATTGGAAGATGGGTTCCAAACCGAAACATCACCTATTATTTTTCTGCAGAGATGCTTCCTGACCCGCTGAGTTACTCCAGCATTTTGTCTCTCTTTGTGTGTTAAACTGTGATGGATATTGCACGTTTCAGTAAATTGCATTCATTTATTGGTATTGTTTCCAATAACTTTTTCCAAAAACTTTTTCCATTTGTGTATGTACAGCTAACTACTTGTTAATGTACTCATACTATAGGACTTTTCTCATCATGGTGAAGTCTATTAATAGTTTGACAAAGGCTAATTGAATAGAGGAAACAGTTCTCAGCTGATGAGGCATACTCAGATCAGGAGACAAAATCAGATTAGACCGATTAAGAGCCATGAGCTTATTCAATGATTTTAAGCATATTCAATCCAGCATATTCAATCATGAGCATCTTAGCTGGCTATAAATCAAGGAATTGCTCAGTGGCAGTGCCTGGTGGAATGTACTAATATTGCATGAATAGACAAAGTGTATTTTCAGGCTGCTTTCAATGTCCTCTGTCAGGGGCTTGTTCTACTCAGCATCCAGCTTTCGTATGTGGAAGTATGTGATAAAGACAATATAAATGGGATGTATATTTTCAATTTTGCATTTATACACTCCCTCTTGATAACCAATTAATCAAAAAAACGGGAGGGAGTGGGATGTGAGAGAAATTGGGGATGTGGGAAACTTGACAGTAATGTTGACCTTTTTTTCCTTTTCAGTGTGACCTCGTCTGAGAAGGTGGATAAAGCACAGCGGTATGCAGATTTCACCTTATTGTCTATACCTTACCCAGGTAATTACTTCACAGCAACTTGTTTGCAGAATGAAGAGCTTAATAATGTCACTGCTTCATGTTTTTTTTTAAGCATAATTATACTTTATGTATAAATGCGGGTATATGCTGCGGAATGCTGTACAAAGTTACTGCTTTTTGCGAGACCAGGGAGCTAATGTTGACAGTTAATGTCTTAGATGGCCCACAGAACAGAGTGTCATATTAACACAGCAATCTAAACTTGGAGAAGTGTTTCTTTAAGAGCTTTTCAATTGAATAACTATAATTTTTTTGAATTGGCACAGCACCACACCTGGATTATAATTTTCTTAATAATTTGCAATCAAGCATTTTGATTTCATTTATTCGAATTATTAAATATATTAGGAAAAGTGTCGGCAATTGTAGGTTATTTCTTGATGAGTGATGTACAGTGGCTTGCAAAGGTTTTCATACCCCTTGAACTTTTCCACATTTGTCACGTTACAACCACAAACGTAAATGTATTTTATTGGGATTTTATGTGATAGACCAACACAAAGTGGTGCATAATTGTGAAGTGGAAGGAAAGTGATACATGGTTTTCAAATTTTATTACAAATAAAAAACTGAAAAGTGTTACATGCAAAAGTATTCAGCCCCTGAGTCTTTGTACTTTGTACTTTCTACTTTGTGGAACCACCTTTCGCTGCAATTACAGCTGCAAGTCTTTTGGGGTATGTCTCTACCAGCTTTACACATCTAGAGACTGACATTTTTGCCCATTCTTCTTTGCAAAATAGCTCAAGCTCAGTCAGATTGGATGGAGAGCGTCTGTGAACAGCAATTTTCAAGTCTTGCCAGAGATTCTCAATTGGATTTAAGTCTGGACTTTGACTGAACCATTCTAACACATGAATATGCTTTGATCTAAACCATTCCGTTGTAACTCTGGCGGTATGTTTAGCGTCGTTGTCCTGCTGGAAGGTGAACCTCCACCCCAGTCTCAAGTCTTTTGCAGACTCTTAACAGGTTTTCTTCCAAGATTGCCTTGTATTTGGCTCCATCCATCTTCCCATCAACTCTGACCAGCTTCCCTGTCCCTGCTGAAGAAAAGCATCCCCACAGCATGATGCTGCCACCACCATGTTTCACAGTGGGGGTGGTGTGTTCAGGGTGATGTGTAGTGTTAGTTTTCCGCCACACTTAGCGTTTTGCATTTAGGCCAAAAACTTCAATGTTGGTCTCATCAGACCAGAGCACCTTCCTCCACATGTTTGCTGTGTCCCCCACATGCTTGTGGCAAACTGCAAACGGGACTTCTTATGGCTTTGTTTCAATAATGGCTTTCTTCTTGCCACTCTTCCATAAAGGCCCGATTTGTGGAGTGCACGACTAATAGTTGTCCTGTGGACAGATTCTCCCACCTGAGCTGTGGATCTCTGCAGCTCCTCCAGAGTTACCATGGGCCTCTTGGCTGCTTCTCTGATCAATGGTCTCCTTGCCCGGCCTGTCAGTTTAGGTGGACGGCCATGTCTTGGTAGGTTTGCAGTTGTGCCATACTCTTTCCATTTTCGGATGATGGATTGAACCATGCTCCGTGAGATGTTCAAAGCTTGGGATATTTTTTTATAACCTAACCCAAATTTGGAAACCATGTATCATTTTCCTTCCACTTCACAATTATGTGCCATTTTGTGTTGGTCTATCACATAAAACCCCAATAAAATACATTTACGTTTGTGGTTGTAACGTGACAAAATGTGGAAAAGTTCAAGGGGTATGAAAACGTTTGCAAGCCGCTGATTGGATTAAGAAATCATTGTTTTGTCCATTCATTGGTCAAATAATTCTTTATGCTGAGTAATTTTTTCTAATTTAAATTTTCACTTGAAATCAGATTTTCACTTCATAACATTCACTCATGTATTCTTCAGATGTTTAATTGTTTTTTTTGTAAGTTGATTTAAACCCAGGTGCAGTTGTAGAGGTAGGACAAAGAACTGCACATGCTGGTTTAAAACAAATAGCAATAGAATAAAGTGCTGGAGTAACTCAGCAGGTCAGGCAGCATCTCTGGAGAAAAAGGATGGGTGCTGTTGGGTGTTGGCCCTTCTTGTCCTGATCCAAAACGACACCATCCTTTTTCTTCAGAGATGCTGCCTGACCCACTGAGTTACTCCAGCGCCATGTATCTATCTTTAAGACAATCAGTATTTGTATTTCTAAAGTTCAGGACAGTCCAAACCACTTGAAGTACAGTCACTGTGGTATTGGTAGAAGATACAGCAATCGGTTTCTTCATCGCTATCTCCCACAAACATCAGTTACCATATATGTGTTGGAAGAAACTGCAGATGCTGGTTTACACCAAAGGTAGACACGAAATGCCAGAGTAACTCAGTAGTACAGGCAGCATTTCTGGAGAGAAGGAATGCATGACTTCTTGTCTTGAGACCTTGGCTTGAGACCCTTCATACGGAGAGTCAGTGGAGAAGAAAATTAGAGGTATGGAAGGGTACAAAGAGCACGTAAGGTGTGAGAAAGCCAGCTCCAAGCAACCGGTGATCAAGGAAATGTACAATGGTTCATTGTAGGCTGATGAGCAGGCATACAAACAGTAAAATTAATCAAGGCAGTGAAACTAATAGGAGAACTAGTGTGGGGGAGGGATGGAGAGCGGGGAAAGCAAGGGTTTCTTGAAGTTAGATAAATCAATATTCATACCGCTGGGTTGTAAGCTGCCCGAGCAAAATATGTGTTGTTGGGTGATGGATGGATTTTAGCCAGGACTCGGTGAAGAACTGCTGTGACGCGTTTACTTCTGCATTGTCTGCAGGGTGTGAATTTTTTAAGGATTACAAGGATCGCGATTACACGGCTGAAGGGCTGGTGTTCAATTGGAACCAGGTGAGCTTACACGTGACAGAAGGCATGTAAGTAAGCACAGGCTTTGTTCACATCCTGTTCACCTTGTTTATTTTTAACTTATTACCATTCCAGAGGCCCTAAGAAGGTAGGTTGCTGATTCATGAAGGCATTTTGTGGCAAAGAAATGAGTGACACAATTGTGCACTCAAATTCTTGAACAGGTTGCATTCCTAGAAAATAGGTGAACTTTTGTGAATCAAAAGGGCTCAATTAAGTGCATTTTGACACTCTGGTACATTATATTCCCATGGAGAGAAAGTGTTGTTTTGCTTGGACCAAAAAATAGTTTTAGGAGTTGAAGGCGTATCTGAAAAGGTCAATAATATTATTGATTCAACATTTTTTATTATTTATTTAAGACTTTGGCAAGGAAGGTTTTATCAAGGTACATAGCAATTGTGGAACTTGGCTAAAGATTTCTTTCAATTCCACTACACTGATATTTGTTCCAGAAAGGGCGACGCCAGAGCCCCGCGTTTGTATCTGACTAAGGGTGCTGTCAGTACGTTCTCCCTGTGACCACGTGGATCTTCTCAAGGTGTTCTAGTTTCCTCCCACACTCCATAGACGTGCAGGATTTTGTCCTTCATTCGAGCAAATGGCCACGATGCAATGCAATTAAGCTGTGTTTGTATCCCTTTATCTCCATTTCGTCCCATGACAAATCTAATCTTTAACGTGAACACAATTTTGTCAATCAGTAATACTGGCAGTGGATTCTGCAGCCTCAGAACTGTGTGTGTAGAGGTATACCTTGTTCTCTATTCTGTCTGGCATTTAATTTTATATTAATAGCGCTTTATTTCAAGCTGCTCTGCTTCCAGGGAACAGCTTTTCCCCTGCGTCATTCATTTCTTAATTAAAACTAACATATTGCCTAGTACTTAGCACTTTCTAGACATTGTTTTAGTTCGGTTTATTCCTGTCACGTGCACCAAGGCACAGTGAAATCTTTGTTTTGCATGCTATCCAATCAAATCCGATAAGACTACACATAAATACAATCAAGTCAAACTTAAGTGCATGGATAAAATACAGATATAGTTCTGAACGCAGTAGCACAACAGTTCCAGAAGCATAGTCCAATGTCCGCAATGAGGAGGAGGTGAATCTTACTGTTCCCTTACTTATGGAAGGATAATTCAGAAGCCTGATAACCATAGGGAAGAAGCTGTTCCTGAGTCTGGTGGTGCATGCTTTCAAGTCCTATATATTCTGCATTCATTTCTGTATTTTTCCAGACAAGAACACATCTTACTGCATCTACATTTGGCATTCATTTAAAGAAAAAGGCTCTGACCAGCCCAATTAAGTTTAAAATTTTATTTTATTTGTTATAATATCAATTGCATATTCAACTGCTGTACTCGGGATCATTTCCTTTGATACATTGTAATCCTTCCAGGCCCACACGAGGAAAGAAGTTGCCTGCTCTCCTCTGTGTTGTCATTGACTGTTGCCTGGGAGTCAGGTGAAAGGCCTATCATGGAGCTCAGTGAGAGTAGAAAGTTATTATAGCCCTGTCCCACGGTGCGAGTTAATTCCAAGAGCTCGCCCGAGTTTTTAAAAAATCTAACTCGTGGTAAGCACGGAGAATGAACGTAGCGGGTACGTCGGAGCTCGGGGACGTCTCTTAGCGGCTCGTAACGCTAACGGCAGGTACTTGGGAAGACTCGCTAACGACAGGTAAGCACGGGAAGACTCGTGAAGATTTTTCAGCATGTTGAAAAATGTCCACGAGAGCCCAGAGTACCGACGAATGGCCATTACCGTAAATCTCCGAGTTCAAATCAGGGCAAACTCGGGAGAGCTCTTGGAATGAACTCGTACCTTGGGACAGGGCTTTTAGTACTGAGCAACAATGTGAATTGTAAAAGATTCACGATCATGTTAACCCTGCTGTGACCATTGACTGTGACCCCTGGTCCTATAAAGGAGAAAGGACATTTATTGTCACATACACCAATTGGTGTAGTGAAATTTGACTTGTCATGCAGCACACAGATAAAGATAAGACACCACACTAAGAATTTAACAATAAATATAGAAATATCCCCCCATAATGGTTCCCACTGTGAGGGAAGGCACAAAGTCCAGTCCCACCCCTATGTTCACCCATAGTCGGGCCTATCGAGGCCTCCGCAGTTGCCGCTATGGCGGCCCGATGTTCCAGGCCGTTCTTGCCAGATGATGTTGCTCCGGCGTCGGGAGAATCCTCACAGCGGCTTGGCTCACCTGGAGCAGCCGCTTCCTTACTCGAGACCGCGGCTTCCGAAGCCGACAGGCTGCGCCGGATGGAGCTCCACAACTGGCGATCTCGCCGAGAGATCCCAGGCTCCCGATGCCAAAGTTTAGCGCCGCCGCCCCGCAGCTGGCCGCTCCACAGTCCCGCAGCTCCGTGATGTTCACCTGTGGTCTCGGCATTCCGTAGCTCCAGCGCGGCGACCCAGGCAAGGCATCGCCCGCTCCGCTCCGCGATAGCGCTGCGCCGCCGCCGAAGCCGTGGTTCTGGGCGATCCCCTCGGGAAACGCCGCTCCAGGCCCGCTGGTAGGCCGCGAGGAAGGGTCGAAGGTGCAGCCCAGAGAGAAGCTGCCTCTCCGACCAGGTAGGGACCCTGAAGAGTAGTTTCCCCCTTCCCCCCTCCACCCCCCACATAAAAAAGACTAGAGCTCCGAAAATCAAAAACTAAAAATAAAAAAAAGAAGTGAAAAACGGACAGCTGCAGGCTGGGCAGCCATACCCGTACAGGACGGCGCCCCCTATAAAATGTGTGTTCCATGTACTGTTCAGTAACTAAATTTTTGATCATGTTTCTACTTGTAGGATTTTGTTGATGCACCATTGAATATCCCTCCTTCCTTGACCGAGAATCTACACATTGACTGGAGGGATTATCAGGTGAGACTGTGCTCCAATAACTCTGGATTCTGCATTTAAGGGTAACTATTTGTTTTTATTTAGACAGGCAGTAGCTATGAAAAGACAAGCAGTGTTAACTTTTCTGTTTGAAGACAATAGACAATAGGTGCAGAAGTAGGCCATTCGGCCCTTCGAGCCACGCCGTCATTCAATGTGATCATGGTTGATCATCCCCAATCAGTACCCCGTTCCTGCCTTCTCCCCATAACCCCTGACTCCGTTAACTCTCTCTTGAAAGTATCCAGAGAACTGGCCTCCACCGCTCTCTGAGGCAGTGAATTCCACAGACTCACAACTCTCTGTGTGGAAAAGTGTTTCCTCATCTCCATTCTAAATGGCTTGCCCCTTATTCTTAAACAGTGGCTCCTGGTTCTGGACTCCCCCAACATCGGGAACATGTTTCCTGCCGCTAGCGTGTCCAAACTCTTAATAATTTTATACGTTTCAATAAGATCCCCTCTCATTCTTCTAAACTCCAGAGTATATAAGCCCACCCGCTCCATTCATTCAGCATATGACAGTCCCGCCATCCCGGGAATTAACCTTATAAACCTCTGTTGCACTCCCCCAATAGCAAGAATGTCCTTCCTCAAATTAGGGAACCAAAACTGCACACAATGCTCCAGGTGCGGACCTTTTATCAGACTGGGTAAGAGAAAACAAATGTCTTAACTTGCAGAAAGGGAAAGAAATGAAGTGTAAAAAGGGAATATCTCTGGTTGAGTCCAGGGGTATAACGATGGCAAGAAATAGTCATTTGGTTGAGAGAAGTTAGAGGGAGTACATGAACAAAGAAACTTAAAAACTTTAAAATTCATGCAACCAGAAAAAAATAGCTGCAAAATGCAGTTCAGTGCTATATGACTGAAGCATATCCTCCCTATATTTGTGTTTGGTTTCCCCAGTGATAAATGGTAAATATCTGTTAGTTTTCCTAATTACTTGCAATACCTCCAGACTGATCTTTTGCAACTCATGCTCTTGGACATTTAAATCTTTCTGCATCCAGAAGCTATGCACCATTTAACTAAGGTTTTTTTTTTCCCCCTTAATGGGTAATTTCATATTTCCCCATATTATACTCCATTAAGACTGGAAATTAATCAGAATGCTAGAAAGAAATGACAAGCAAGTACATACAATGCAGTGGATTTGCAGAGGATGGGAGCATAATATATAGTACTGGGCACTTGCCTGAGGCAAGTTGGTGAGTTTCACATCAAGTGGACTTGTTGAGTGTTTTACCAGATAGATAGCTAATGCTGGACAATTCAGATATATTATCAATAAAGGAGCAGAGTCTTTGACATAGCATCTGCCAAAGTAAACTCCTTACGAGTAAACAGTGACAGGAATAAAGACCACAGTCATCCAAGTGCTGGGTCATTTTTGCATCATTCGCAATAGGTGTACCATGAAAACTGGGCGGGTTTCGTTAGTTGGCATTTTACTGGTTAAAATGTTTGTGATATTTTTAAGTGTAGGTTGATGCCACTGAAGAACATTACTGAATTGAAGATTTCTCTGGTGGTAGGAAACAGACACTGCAATTGTTTTATTGCCTATAGGAGCTACAGGTTGGAATGGAATGCAATACTTTACGGAATACTTTAAAGTCACATGACTAGGCACAGTGAAATTCTTTGCTTGCATACCCAATGCCTGCAAATAGTGCTGGATGTTACAATAGGTAACTTTCTTTCAGGTTTTCTTTGTTTTAAAAGCTCCATTTTGACAATCTATTATTAATGGAATATCAATGACTGCATTTTAAACAATGTGTCAACAGACTCTCTCCCAGGTTAATGTTCAAAGCCAAGACCTTTACATGTGCCTATCCAGTCAGGTCAAATTAACACTATTTATGGTTTCTCCTCTTGTAGTCTTGGGACCTCGTTCAACAGACACAAAATTACCTGAAGCTGCTCATTCATATAATAAATCGGGATGGTAAGCCTAGATTTTGATTCCTATTTTCCCACCTTTCTTCCAATGTAATTGTTTGGTGTTTCGAACAATCATATTTGAAAGTCAGCTCTTTATGGTGAACTACAATTATGTTTTTAACCTCATGTCAATTGCAGCTCTTTATTTATATGCTGGTTTATTTTGCTTTGATGTTCTGATCTCATCGTTTTATCCTTTCTTTTGACAGAAGACAGCGGTTTGTTAGTGCACTGTATTTCTGGCTGGGATCGAACGCCACTCTTTATTTCTCTCCTTCGTCTCTCTCTGTGGGCTGTAAGTATTAATGCCCTGTTTCCATAAGTTGCATAAACAACAGACATGTATTAAAATATACAACTATGGCCAAAGGAAACGTCTTGCATGTAAATAGCATCTGTGGAAGGAATGGGTGTGACGTTTAGGATCAATGCCCTTTTGATCAGTCTGACGGTCCTGACCCAAAACGTCGCCTATTTGTTGCCCCCACAGATGCAGCCGGGCTGAATTACTCCAGCACTTTGTGATTTGCTCAAAATTCCAGCATCTGCAGTTCTTTGTATTCCCATCAAACTTGTATTTGTTGGGACACTATTAATCAGTATTTTACTAACCACTTTCACATTGGTATCTATAATTTTCTCGATTCAGGCAGATTTTTAAATTATATTTAGGCAGTCCTGGTGATAAACCAAACTCGGTTTCAACTTTTTCAATTCACACACAGTACTGCACTCTGCTGTAAATTCAAGGTTTAGCACCATCAACTTTAACCTTTGAGATTCAATACTGCAAGACACAAAAATCGTTCTACAAATCATGAAAGTTCGAAGCAGAAATGAAATCGACGATAAAATAATAATTAATATTAATAATAATAATTATGATAAAATAATAATATGCTGATAGTATTTTGCTTTTTATTTTACATTTAAAATTCTTCCTGATTATTAAATTCTTATGAAAAGGCAGGATCATATGTTTATTGAAACTAATCTCATGTTTCCCTCCAACACATACTTATCAATCGCTGTGCCAAAAATGCACCCAATTATGTCAAACCTAGTTGCATTGTCAAGTTCAGTTACTTGTCTATTGAATAACATCCTGCTTAATTGGCACTTTGCACTGAAGTTTTAAATTTGCACTTTGTAAGATTTTACCTGGATCATCTTTGTTAATTCAGATTGCACAATCCTTAATCTCAGTTCCCTCAAGATCCCCTTTCCAAAGGAAATATGTGCACTAACAATTTTTTAAAAAAAGTTAAGTTCATGACAAATGGAATAATCATTTTATTGACGTCTACTATAAATCTACTGACTCCCACAGTTTTCACTTATTCCCACCCTACCTCTTGCAAACATGATATCTTGTACTCTCAATTTCTCCATCTCTGCCGCATCTGCTCCCAATATGAAGCTTTCGATTGTGCAACATCCAAGATGTCTTCTTTCTTTAGTAAACGATGTTTCCCCTCTTCTGTCGTAGATGGATCCCTCACCCACATCTCCTTAGTGTCCCGTAGTCTGCTCTCATTCCCCCTCCCCCAGACAGCACTTGTCTCCTTCTCTTTCACTCCACCAGTTTCTGCATCCAACACGTTATCTGATATTTCTGCCACCTTCAACATGATCCCACCACCAGTCACAGGTTCCCATCCCACCCCTTTCCACAGAGACTTCTCCCTCCACAACTTGACTCGCTCATCCCTTCCCACCCAAGCCACCCCCTCCCAGGTTCTTTCCTTCCCCCGCAAACTCGCATTCATCCAAGGACCCCAAAGGTCCTTCCAGATGAAACAAAGGCCCACGTGCACTCCTCTAACATCGACAGCATTTAGTACTTCCAACGTGGCTTCCATTCAATCGACGGGACTAAATGTTGACCAGGCGATCGTTTTGCCAAACACGTGCTCGGTCTACTACTGCCCGCTGGATCTCCCAGTTGTTAACCATTCCTATTCCGATACTGACCTTTCTGTCTTGGCCTCCTCCAATGCCAGATTGGGCCCACACGCAAACAAGAGGAGCACCAATTAATTTTCCATTTGGGTAGTTTACAACCCAACGGTATGAACATTAAATTCTCCAATTTTAGATAGCTAACCTACAAATGGCTTCCTTTATTCCCCTTCCCTCGTTTATTCCACTTCCCTCCTCTCTTCCCGATACGCAGCCATTTCTCCCTTTCCACTCTTCACACCCAGTCCCCTTCCACTTGTATTCATTCCTTCTTCTGTCCTCACATTTCATGCACCTCATCTCGACCCTTTTGTCTTTTTATCTCTGATTTTTCTCCAACCATCTACAAATCAAACCCCCTCACCTATTTCCTTGCCGGTCTTTGGCCTGCCCACACCTCTCTTCCTGCTCCCCCCCCCCCCCCCCCCCCCCCCTGCCCACACCTCTCTTCCTGCTTCCCCCCCCCCCCCCCCCTGCCCCCACCTCTCTTCCAGCTTTCCCCCCCTGCACCCCAGCTACAATCAGTCTGAGAAACGGTACTGACCTGAAATGTCACCAGGACATATTCTCCAGAAATGCAGCCTGATCAGCTGAGTTACTCCAGCACATTGTGTCTTTTTGGGTAAGCCAGCATCTGATGTCCCCTGTGTCCGAATAGCCATTTTTGTCTGGTTGTTCATCTGAAAGAACTATTTGTAATTGTCATTATAAATGAGCAGTGCATCTATAATAGCACAACCCTGGGTGTGTGGGTTTTGTCATTTCCTGTGACAGTGGTAAAGTCGTATCAGGGAAAACTTCACTACGAGGGACAGAAGGTGCAGTTGAGGATGAAAAAGTCTCCAAACTACTCTTCACAGAGTAACATGGACAAGTATTTTTCATTTACAAACCACAAAGTGCTGGCGGAACTCAGCAGGCGAGGCAGCATCTATAGAGGGAACGGACTTTTTCAGTCTAGAAAAAGGGTCCCGACCTGAAACGTCATCTTCCATTCCCATCACAGATATTGCCTAACCCACTGAGTTCCTGCAGCACTTCCAACACTGGAATCTTGCGTGTTTTATTCACGATTCCGGTGTCCACTGTTACTTATGCGTCTATTTTTCATTTAAATCTTTAAGATTTCATCCCTATTTGCAGTAACTTCTACCTTTTGTTTCTGCTCAGTAACTTCCTGACTCAGTGACGTTCTGGTCCAAATCCAGCTATTCCAATCATAGTAAATATAATCCATTGACTATTGGTTAGAGAATTGCAGTTGAGCACCATTGAGCAGCTGAGCGCTCTATTGCAGTGTCAAGGTGCCAAATTGCTTCCATAATTTGATATATTTTTTTAATATTTCAAAATATAATTTGATATTCTAAGTCAAATCAAAGCACTGATGGTGGTTAGATATGCTTAAAAGAAACTGACTCTCTACAGCACTGATTGCAAAGAACACTGGAACCGCAGTGACCATTATGCGCTTTAAAACTCTTGTGCAAAACTTTTGTTTTTATATTTGCATGCAAACACTTGAATACATTGCATGTACTCCGTGACAGAACATTTACAAACCACTCTGGTCTGGAAGTAATAATACAAATATATGCAAATCTTCTGAACCATGAATGCCCATTATCTATAAAGTCAGATTCCTAATGTTTGATGGCTGAGTTATGCAGAAACCCTTCAGGGAAATAACTGAAAAAGATCAGGGGTATATTTAAGATAATAGAAAGTGACAGTGAGATTGCTTCAGAAGATGGGAAGGCAAATTTACGGCTGATATTTATAGCCATCGTCTGCACTTTCTGCTTTGTCACGCATAATCTGACTTGGAAATATAGTACAGCCTTTCACTAGCAATGTGTCAAAATCCATGAATACGCTTTCTAACCACACCATGGCAGTCCCTTCATTAAAAAGATTCACTTGTTAAAGCAGTACCTTTAACAGCATCTACCCAAAGGTGGTTTCGAATAGGCTGTAAATGTTGGTCTTGCTCACCCAGTAGGTAACCGATTGATTAATTTTTGGATTTTTGTTATATCAGGGAAAGCCAACATTGGATTAGATTTTCAAATAAGAAAGCAAAGGTAAAACTCTGGAATTATTTAATGAGCAACGGATTACCATGACCAGGCAGAGTTTAATTGGGAAGTGAGTCTAAGATACGATGAGTAGACACAAAGTGCTGGAGTAATTCAGTGGGTCAGGCAGCATTTTGAAGATCTCATGTTCTCTAGGGATGCTGCCTGACCTGCTGAGGTACTCCAACCCTTTGTGTCTCGTTTAGTAAGTCGGCATCTGCACCTCCTTGTTTCGACTATAGGATGAGTAGACATTACAATGGTACCTGCGGCTTTAAACCGCACTAATCAAACATTATCTGTTACAGACTGCACACACAACTGGGAAGCCTTCCTTTTTGTGTGTTCTGAATAAACTTCTATTTTAACATGGAGCCTTTTGAAAGTTGCATTGCATAATAGTTTGAGCCTCCTCATGAGGTTATAATGTTGCTGCACCTTTTATCTGCACAGGACGGACTTGTTCACGTTTGTCTAGCGCCCGTGGAAATCCTGTATCTGACCATTGCTTATGATTGGTTCCTTTTTGGGTGAGTGCTTTTCATTTAACAGCAGAATCGTACAGAACACAATAGTTACACGATGGTATTATCAATGCTTTGTTATAAAAGATTTTTATGAAACCCACCGATAATAATATTTTGGGCTGCGTTTTGCAATATTTGTTCCCAGATTAGTTTAGTTTGTTGTCACCGGGGCTGCAATGAAATTCCTTGCCCATGTGAAGTTCACAGAGAAAACAGTATACGAATTGTAATTATAAATACAGCAATAAATACAACAACCAGTGCAAAACATAAGGATGGTGCAAGATTGTAGTGCCAAAGACTATCCAAGTGGAATAACTGAATGAGGTAGAATTAGGAGCAATAATATGTCACCGCATCTCCAGGAATGGGGTGTGAAAGTGCGATTGATTCAAGAATCAAATGGAGGTGGGGAAGAAGCTGTCCTTAGGTCTTGATGTCTCAGCTTTCAGGCTTCCGTATCATCTTCCAGAAGGTAGAAGATGGAAATGCCTCGAGCATCGGGTATATTTGACGATACTTCCAGTATTCCTGATGTAATTTACCATGAAGATGGACTTGAAAAAAGACATGCCCATGATTTATTGAGCTGCGTTCACCATTCTCTGCAGGTTCAGGTGATCTTGGGTAGAGCAGTTGCCATACCAGGTTAAATTGCATCCTGTCAGAATATATTCCGTAGCGCACCTGTAGAAAGTTCGAGAGAATTTGCATGGCTATGCTGAATTTTCTGAGAAAGTAAATACACTATGCTTCTTGATCACTGCAAGGGACCAGGTTAGGTCGATGTTGATGTGATTGTTGAGGAACTTGAAGCTGTCACCCATCTCTATGGCAGCTCCAATGATAAGGACGGAGTTGTGTTCACCCCTTCAAAGCCAGCAACCAACTCTTTCATGTTGGTGACATTAACGGCTAAGTAAAGCCCCTGTCCCACTTTCCCCAGTTAATCACGAATTCTCCCGTGTTTTCCAATTGATTCAAACTCGGAGAATGTCCGTAGTGAGGCCGTAGGAGTCCATAGATATTTCGTAGCGGCTCGTAATGCCAGCCGTAGGTACTCAGGGCATCAGGTAAGTCGGGATGTTTTTTCAGCATGTTGAAAAATGTCCACGAGTAAAAATAATAGCCCCGAGTACCTACGGCTGGCATCTTCGAGTTTGAATCAAGGGGAAAACTCGGGAGAATTTGTGAGTAACTCGGGAAAGTGGGACATGGGTTTATTGTCCTGCTCACTTGATCTCTTTCCGGTACTGTGCACCTGACTCTTCTGCCAATCAACCCTTCCTCACCTGAACATTGTGTCCATTTCCTTTCATCGATGCTGCCTGACCTGCAGAATTCCTCTAGCAGCAGCCCCTTATTGCTCAATCATTTCTCCTCAGTTTTTAATCATAACTGAAATGTATTTACATCATGCATTAGGGAATGCATTCAAGATTTCTAAGCTCTTGACATCTTTCCTAAAAAGTATCATCCAGAATTGAATGCAAAACTGGTGTCTCAACCAGTGGATTGTTTATTTTCTCTTACTTGTGGCCTATGCTCTAATAAGAAATCCACGGATTCCACTTATCTGTTTAAAGTCCTCACAACTTGTCCTGTCATCTTTAAGGATTGGTCTATGTATACCTCCAAGTCTTTGTTTTTGCATAACCTTTAACATTGTACCATTCATATCTAATTTCCTTAATTCATGCTTCTTGCTAAAATATAAAAATGTCCACAATTCTCTGCAATAAATTCAAACATTTACTTCATGTATATTCTCTTGAAGCCTGTTACTATTCTCCTTGTTGATTAGTTAATTTTTGGGTTAGCCATCTGCCAATGATATAATTCCCTGTCTACATCTTCATTTTATACTTGAATTCTGCCTCCAAAGTTTACTCTGCACCTTTTTACACAGGGCTGTAACATTTTTAATCTTCCAATCTTTTGCCTTCTGCCCCATTTGTAAGTAGGAACTAAGTAAGGAAAGTTATAATGGAGCTGCTATTTCCTACTATTAAGTCCTACAGCAATCCAAGCAGTATTCTATCCTATTCATTTGACTTGCTTGAGAGGGGAAGAAAGAGAGGATGTGTACTATCTAGTGTTTCATGATTGCATTCTTGTGTTCATTAAAGACTAGTATAAAGCACCCATTTACTACCACAGCCACACACCTAAGAATAATGTTTATTTGCCCATCTTAATCGGTTTTGTGGTCAATTAGGGAAGATGTATGCTGTTCTCAGGGACAATGCGACTGAAGTGGAGAGGGGTGGTTGTGGGCGGTGGGAGCTGGCACGCTTACAAGGGTTACAGGCAGTGCTGTGGGACAGGAAGTCTAGGCGGTCGCTGGAGGCCCTACAGCAGTCGGGCGAGTGAGCAGAACAAGTGCAGCCTGCAACTCCTGCACAGAGTGGCAGTGGCCGCGAATGGGCCGACAGCATCAAGGTGGACCAGGCTCACTCATTGCCACTGTGACAGTGCGCCTCAGAGTGAGAAAATAAGAAATGTGTATCTCATGGCTCAAGATCAGATATGATTTTTTTCAAACTTGAGACTTGGAGACATGCAGCATGAAACAGGCCCTTCGCCCATCTTGCCCACGCCGACCAAGATGGTGCCGGTTCCTGACAACTCTTTGTTTGTTGTCCCAGAAGAAGATCTACTATTCTCCAAACAACACAAAGTGCTGAAGTAACTCGGCAAGTCAGGCAGCATCGCTGGAGAACATGGATAGGTGATGATTCGGGTCGAGATCCTGCTTCAGACTGATTGTAGAGGAGGGTGGGGGGGGGGGGGGGGGGGGGAGGTGGCAGGACAAAGCATAGCAGGCAATAAGTCAACATCGCCAAGGGGATTTTTTTAGAAAGCAGATGGTTGGAATAAAGGCCCGAGATAAGAGCAAAAGGGGTGAGAGGTTTCAAGAGTTGTGGATTGTGAAGCCAGAGGGAGGAAGGTATTGGGGGGTGGAGGGGAGAAATAGTTGGGGGGGGGGGGGGTGGGGAACAGAGCCCCCTTTCCCTCCCCTCCCTTCGGCCCCACTGGAACTCCCACCCATTCCCCTCCCTACTTTCCTCAAACGTCACCTATCCATGTTCTCCAGAGATGCTGCCTGACCTGCTTCATTACTCCAGCATTTGAATCCTATTGTGTATTAACTAGCTTCAGCAGTTCTTTGTTTATAGCATTCTCTACTATAATTGTGCCACTCTTGTGTATGATGGTACTCATGGTGTGATTTGTTTGGAAAACACACAAAACACAGCTATTCACTATGCCTCAGTACTCGTGATAATAATCAACTAAACTAGATATTCTGCACTGACTTCCTATTTTTGGGTTCCTATTTAGGTTTTACTGCTAATCTGCCGCTGCATTTATATTTGTACCCTCTTCCCGCTCTTAGTTCCTATACTATATATTAGGTTTGCTCTCTAGTGGAAAAGAAATGTTAATTTCTCATTCTGTTCTGGTTTTATCCACCCATTCTACCTCATAAGAATTTACCGCTTTTTTTTTTGCCTGTGCTATTATCTTTTGAAAGCCTCGCATTGCTAACCTAATGTTTTGTCCCTCAGTATTTGATGCCTATTCATGATGATGGCTTTCATTTCAAATTTCTGAAATCAATCCTACTCCAGTTAATTACAGTAATACCTCGATAAGGGCTCTAGAAAATAGTTATAGCATAGCATAAATGGAGAGACAATCCCGATGAGTTATTTTTAACCTGAGATATATTCAGTATATATTGTATTAGATATGAAGAGTATGGGTAATAAGAAACAGTGTAATATAGTAATGTATCTTTACTACTTAACATGCAATGTAGAATATTGAAGTTTATAATGAATAACATAAATTAGAAGAATGACGAATATATAAGAGCAACACGTCACAGCAGCTGCGAGAAGTAGGGCAGTAGAGATTACATTTGGGATGAGGCTTCAGGCTGTTTTTAGTGTAGAGATACAGTGTGGAAACAGACCCTTCGGCCTACCGAGTTTGCGCCGATCAGCGATCCCCACACAGTAACACTGTCCTACACACTAGGGTCAATTTATAATTTTTACCAAAGCCAATTAACCGACAAACCTGTACGTCTGGAGTGAGGGAGGAAACCAGAGCACCCGGGGAAAACCCATGCAGTCACGGGGAGAACGTACAAACTCCATATAGACAGCACCCGTAGTCAGAATCGGACCCGGGTCTCTGATGCTGTAAGACAGCAACTCTACCACCGTGCCGCCCCTTCAGATATAATTAGTCAGAATCAAACGCGTGCGGCACCACCGTGCTGCCCTAAAATCTTCCTCAATATTATTTCTTAACTCCAACTTAATACATGTCATTTACCCCTCTCCAGCATCAAATAACCAAGTTAATTATAGGATTCACCAGATTGATTTCTGGATGGGATGGTTCTTATCTGATAAAGAGAATTCACAAGATTGGCCAATATTTGCGTGTTTAGAGGGATAAGAAGTGATGTCGTTGAGACAGAGAATATTCCTATGGTATTTGACAGATAGATGCAGGGATGATATTTCTTCAGATTGTGGTCTCAAGAACATGAGATCACATTCTCGTTATAAGGGAGTGGACATTCAGGATCAAAATGAGAAGTAATTTCTTCATCCACAGGACAGTGAGTCCGTAGCATTCTCTACCCAAGAGAACTGTAGAGGCACGGTCATGGTATATATTCAAGACTGGTTGGCTGGTGACGCTACAAGCAGCTCTAGTGATCTGGGCTTGACTGTGACCCACCCAAGTTTTCTGTGTGGAGTTGGTATATTCTCACTGTGCATTTATCCAGATACTCGCGTCCAGAGATTTGATGAAGGCTGGATTAATCATCACCATTGTAGGTAGTAATTGAGAGAATTGGGGCATGGCCGAGTGTTGTAGGGAATTAACTGAGCAAGTGGCATAGATGAGATTGCTTTGAGAGCTGGCATAGACATAAGGCCAATGGCTTTCTCTTATAGTGTTAGTTGTGAGGAGGATGCTAGGAGGCTGAAAGGTGACTTGGATAGGTTGGGTGAGTGGGCAAATGCATGGCAGATGCAGTATAATGTGGATAAATGTGAGGTTATCTACTTTGGCGGCATAAACAGGAGGGTAGATTATTATCTGAATGGTGGCCGATTAGGAAAAGGGGAGATGCAACGAGACCTGGGTGTCATGGTACACCAGTCATTGAAAGTAGGCATGCAGGTGCAGCAGGCTGTGAAGAAAGCGAATGGTATGTTGGCATTCATAGCAAAAGGATTTGAGTACAAGAGCAGGGAGGTTCTACTGCAGTTGTACAGGGTCTTGGTGAGGCCACACCTGGAGTATTGCATACAGTTTTAGTCTCCTAATCTTAGGAAAGACATTCTTGCCATAGAGGGAGTACAGAGAAGGTTCACCAGACTGATTCCTGGGATGGCAGGACTTCCATATGAACAAAGACTCGGCTTGAACTCGCTGGAATTTAGGAGATTGAGGGGGGATCTTATAGAGGCTTACAAAATTCTTAAGGGGTTGGACAGGCTAGATGCAGGAAGATTGTTCCAGATGTTGGGGAATTCCAGTACAAGGGGTCACAGTTTAAGGATAAGGGGGAAGTCTTTTAGGACCGAGATGAAAAGATCTTTTTTCACACAGACAGTGGTGAGTCTGTGGAATTCTCTGCCACAGAAGGTAGTTGAGGCCAGTTCATTGGCTATACTTAAGAGGGAGCTAGATGTGGCCCTTGTGGCTAAAGGGATCAGGGGGTATGGAGAGAAGGCAGGTACAGGATACTGAGTTGGATGATCAGCCATGATCATATTGAATGGCGGTGCAGGCTCGAAGGGCCGAATGGCCTACTCCTGCACCTATTTTCTATGATTCTATATCATTAGAAAATCTTAATATGTGCAGAGATCAATAGATTTATAGATACTTTGGGGATCTAAGGATGTTCAGTCACTACAGAAATATCGTGCTGAAAGAATTAGCTGTGATCTGACTGAAGGGTGGAACAGATGCAAAGGGCCAAATAGCATACTGCTTCTATTTCTGTCTAGTACTATAAAAGCTTCTCTGATCAATACCATCATGTCCTCTTTGTTAACCCTCGCCCAATTTGTGGTGTGTGAGTCACGTGTTACAATAAATATCTTTTTCAAAAGTTCATTTTGTTTTTAACGCTCCCTGAACTTTTGATACTTTCTTTTCTGACTCGAGGAACAAATTGGTCTGAGTTCTCATGCCAAACGATGAGTGAAGTAGGAAATGGCTAAGGTTTCCTTTGGAAAGAAAATGGACAATGATTGAAATAGACTGTCTGGGATGGAGGTGAATTAATGAGATGGGTATGGAAGATGCATGATATCTTTAAGAATCATGCTCCAGACAAAGCTATTTTCATATAAAAGGTTAGGGCTTGCCTATTGAATTGGAGGAAACAGACTTTAAATCTTCGAGAGACAAAAGTTTGAACTGGTTGGGACACAGCCAGGTTGGGGAGATAGACATGGTTGGGGGTAGAAGGATTTTAACTTTTAGAAGGCAAAATTGGAATATTCATTCGAATCTGAAAATATAATGGTCTTAAGAAGGATAAGCTATGATTTAGCCATGATCATATTGAATGACGGTGCAGGCTCGAAGGGCCGAATGGCCTACTCCTGCACCTAATTTCTATGTTTCTATAAGTTTTATGGCTCTTTGGAAATGGATTTGAATTAAATGAGAGATAATATTGCCTGTTTATTTCTGTTTTTATTTATATTTGCAGACACATGTTATCTGACAGGCTCAGCAAAGGGGAGGAGGTGAGTTCAAAGTTGAAGGAATGTCTTTTGATAGTGATTAAATTTGGCTTTATAAGGGCTATTTTTAATTATAATCAGATTAGCTTGATAGCCTGAATTATTATGCTATTTAATTTAAGACTCTTTCCGATTAAGGAAAAGCTGGCAGTTAGTTAATCCAATTTACTTTATGAAAGAATTGTGATGTGTCAGGCTTTGTAGAAATTTAGGTCAGTTAGAAAACAGGCCTTGTTTTTGAATGGTCCAGATCAACCTGTATTGGGCCTGCTGTTTGTATTTGCTTCCTGCTCATATTAACCTTTTCTCTATACAGTCATAAATTCATAAAATGTAGGTGTAGATTTAGGCCATTCGGCCCATCAAGTCTACTCCACAATTTCAATCATGGCTGATCTCTTTCCCTCTCAACCTCATTTTCCTGCCTTCTCCCCATAATCCCCGACTCCCGTACGAATCAATTACTTGCCCCATGGTATCTGAGCACACATTATATAGTATGCAGACCTTTGCCAAGGATCCTGAGACCCAAACCCCAGAAATATTTTGTCAGCCGTTGCTGTTAAAGACTTTGAGAATTTAAAAAAGATATATTTCTGATCATCAGATGTTTAAAAACTGTTCGAAGAAATTTAAATTGTCGGCAAAAAGTAAAAATGAGACCAGTAAATTGTAATTAAAAAGAAACCGCTTAAAGTGGCAGCAAATAATTCAGAACATGACAATAAAGCAAATTCAGTGAGTCGACTGCCTTACACAGAGTCAGTGATTTCCCCCCCCCCCCCCGCTCTTCTCCCAATCAAATAAATTGTCAGTGGTTCTTGTGCCAGGCAACTCTTCAGCTTACCGGTTGTCATTAGACTCTGCTCCAGCATCTGATCTCCACACCCTCCTGGCCGATGTTTGTCCAGAAATGGGAGATGAGGTGAGTAGTGGAGAACCTGAAGTTCCCTACAAAACTGGAGACGCTATAAACTGCAGATGCTGGAACCTTGCGTCGAACGCAAATTGCGTGAGTAACTTGGGGTCAGTCAGCATGTGTAGGAAGGAGCTGCAGATGCTGGTTTATACCGAAGATAGACACTAAACTTTGGAGTAAATCAGCGGATAAGGCAGCATCACTGGTGGACATGGATAAGTGATGTTGCGGGACGGGACCCTTCCTCAGGCTGTGAAATAGGTTTGAAACCCGAAACGTCACCTATCCATGTCCGCCAGAGATACTGCCTGACCTGCTGAGTTACTCCAACACTTTGTGTGCTTCCATACAGAACGTATAGAGGTCAGGGGCCACAGTCTTAGAATAAAGGGGAGGCCATTTAAGACTGAGGTAAGAAAAAACTTTTTCACCCAGAGAGTTGTGAATTTATGGAATTCCCTGCCACAGAGGGCAATGGAGGCCAAGTCACTGGATGGATTTAAGAGAAAGTTAGATAGAGCTCTAGGGGCTAGTGGAGTCAAGGGATATGGGGAAAAGGCAGGCACGGGTTATTGATAGGGAATGATCAGCCATGATCACAATGAATGGCGGTGCTGGCTCTAAGGGCCGAATGGCCTCCTCCCGCACCTATTTTCTATGTTTCTATGTATAGCGAAAGGCTAGCATGACCAGTCCCAATATTACTGCAGTTAATAGTGAAAAAAAATCCCCTTTTAAAAAATTAAGATTATCTAATTAGTGAGTGAACGCCATAGAAACTAAAAGAAAAAAATCAAGATAATCTAATTAGCATTTTTGATCTCCTTGTACTGGTCGAAGGGAAGATGATTTTATTTCACCAAGAATTCTACCCTGCAATAATAGTTTTGACCAGCGGATGGTGCTGTTGTTCCATCCTCTTGCAGTTTATCAATGCAAAACTGCAAGGAAACATATCGCTGTGAAAATCTAGTCTTATAAATAGAAATTATAGTGTCGTGAAGTTACAGAGTCAAACAGCATGGAAACAGGCATTTCAGCCCAACTTGCCCGTGCCAATTAATATGCCCCATCTCTGCTTGGTCCACTGCCTGCATTTGGTAGTTCATTCCACATACTCACTATCTACTGTGTGTGTAAAAAAAATGGTGCCCCTTAGGTTGCTATTAGATCTTTCCCCTCTCATCTTAAACCTTTGTCCTCTGGATCTTAATTTTCCTATTCTGGGTTAAAATACAGTGCATTCACCCTATGGGTTTTCTCTCATGACTTTATACATCTTGATAATATCACCCCTCAGTCTCCTGCACCACAAGGAATAAAATCCAGCTTGCCCAATCTTTCCCTAAAGCTCAGGCCCCCAAGTCCTGGCCAATGTAATTAAAGCCACGCAATCTACCCATGACGCCATTTTGGGGAACTATGTACCTGCACTCCTAGATCCCTCTGCTGTACAACACTCCAATGGCCCTGTCATTCCCTGTAAAGGTCCTGCCCTAGTTTGACTTTCCAAAATGCAAAACCTTGCACTTATCTGCATTAGGCTTCCTTCATTAACCATTCCACAGCCCACTAGCCCAGCTGATCAAGATCTTGCTGTAATTTTTGATAACATAAAATAAAATACTGGAAATATGGAGCAGGTTTACTTGCCTATTGATGTTATATATCAACATTATTTTTGTATAATGTATGTTCATGCCTGCTATGTTCTGTTGTGCTGAAGCAAAGCAAGAATTTCATTGTCCTATCAGGGACACATGACAATAAACTCACTTGAACTTGAACTCTATATACTGGTAGATTTACTCCTTCGTAACATTCACATTTTTTAAACTTTAAACATTCAAGTAAAAATTGGTACGGTTTACTGTGATTCTAATGGGATAATTCTAGATTTGTATGTTCATTGCTGGAGTCGTATTAATACAGAATCACGGGGAAATCATTTGAACTTTAAAGATAAAAACAATTTATATTTTCTTCTCATAGATTTTTTTCTTTTGCTTCAATTTTTTGAAGCACATCACCTCAGAAGAGTTCTCTGCGGCAAAGAAGCTGAGGTAAGGCTCTCATCTTGCTGGGTCTTTGTTGACGGGCTGGTCTAGAGCAAGTGAACGCACAAACTGCAGTGACCCAAGGATCAAGGCTGTACTGTTTCCATTTATGCACCATAATTGGTTATTGTTCTGAAGTTGTAGGATGCAGACAGCAGTTGAATTGTTCTGCAATGTAAATTCTGGATTGATAACCTGAGATTAAATTCGGGTCATCGAGTTTAAGGATGAAATAGAGGAATTTGGATCCACCTAATTCATATGCATATTGATGAGACCAGAAACATGCATTATGATGTTTTCATTTGTTAGCAGGTGGTAAAATAAGGGAGCTATCTTAAGAACATTAGAAATAGCAGCAGGATGAGGTCTTTTGTTTCTTCATGTCTGCTCTGTCATTCAGTAAACGCACTCGTCAGCAGCATAATCATGCATATTGCCTGAGTCCATATATATCTAGAATTCTATTGAATATACATGGCGAATGAGTTTCCACAGCCCTCTTGGGTAGAGAATTCCAAAGGTTCCTACTGCATGAAGAAATGTCTTCCTATCTCTGTCCTAAATGGCCAATCCTTTATTTCGAGGCTTTGACAATGTCATAGGTGAGGGTGCAGCTGGGCCAAATGTGTAGGAAGATGGCTGTCCTTTTGTTCTTGAATGTTCTTTTGCAAAAAGATCAACTTTCCCAACTGACTGCCACACTTTTGTGGTCTGTTAGTATTCGCACTGCGTTTAATATAAATCAATAGGTCCCGATCTGATTTGATTTAGCAAAGATTGTTCAACACTTGATCTAATGTCAGTTGGTTTGCTCGTTATTCTGCTATTTACAACCTCAAAAACTTTTTCTTATTTCATAAATCAATATTGCCTCTGCTCAATCCTATTACTATTTTCTAGGTATCCTGTTGGCACTTTCTTATCAATAGATTGCAGTATTTCCTTGCTTGTTGTGTCAGCTTAGTCGAGCTGTAATTCAGTGTTTACGCCCTCCTTTTAAAACAGAGCATTTGCAACTTGCGAAATTGAGGGAACTGCACTAGAGTCTGAGGGTGCCTCCTGTGTATCTAGTATCTTCTTAGCCGCCACCTTCAAAATCCAAGGGTGCATGTCATTAGGTCCTGGACATTTATTTATCACCCTTCATCCTATTAATATTCTACCATTCATAATTTCTTCAAGCACCCCACTTTGTGGTAGGTATACTGTGCTTTCCATGAGGTCAAAAACAAAATATTTGTTTAATTTCCTTAATTCCTTTTTCAATATAATTCCTCCTTGCCGACTGAGATAAGCTCCACTAATCTTCTAGTTTTAATTTTGGTTATTGAGAGAAGATCTTACTATATATTTAACATTTCTCTCTCTTTACTCTTATTTGATTTTTCCCTTTCCTTATCATTGGCCTTACTTTGCTATAAGCTGACATTTTCTCAATCCTTATGCTTACTGCTTTTTTTGGCAGCATTATCACTGACTTCAAATCCTACTTTTTAATCCTGCTTTCACTAACTCCTTGCTACTTCGCTGCTTGCCTTTCAATATTTTATGGCTGCATTTATGGTTTTCCCACATGACTTTTACTATTTGGTATCTTTGTCCTTTCTTTCGCATGTTAGTCAGCTAAAAAGTGCAAGTTGGTGTTTCATAATAAGCTCTTCTGTGTTCTTCGCGTGAACAGACCATTTCAAATCAAGCAAGAGGCAATGCCCGAAAATCAACCTGTCTCGCTACGGAAAGTTGTCATCAGTTGGCCAAGTGCAAAGCTAATAGTAGAACTAAGTGCATATAATTGTAAGAGATTAGAAGAAAGGAGAGCGGCATCGGGAAAGATATTGGGATTTAACTTCCACTTTCACCAAAAAGTTGATCAAAATTAAATCAAGATTACAAGAGCAAGAATGTTTATCACATGCAGAGGATATGAACCAGAGCAATTAAATTCTTACTCACTGCGGCTCTGCGGGCACAATAAATAATTTCATTGTAGAATCAAGGAACTGCAGATGCTGATTTATACCAAAGATAGACACAAAGTGCTGAAGTAACTCAGTGGGTCAGGCAGCATCTGTGGAGAAAAAGGATGGGTGACGTTTCAGGTTGGGATCCTTCTTTCAGTCTGAAGGAGGGCCCTGACCCAACACTGGTCTTGGGCAGTTAGATTCCACACACATACGTAATGACATATCCAACTCGACCTGACCATTCTATGGCGTGCACAGCCTAAAGTTGTAGGACAACTTGTTCTAATTGATCTTATTTAATTGTGCACACCGGGTTGATTGCATTTGTTGAAACAGGGCGGACCACGTGAAGGTTGCAATCTCCCACCCCGCAACATCTCTGAAGTAAAAGGATAGGTGACGTTTATGGGTTGCATAAGTCTCCCATCCTTTTTCTCCAGAGATGCTGCCTAACCCACTAAGTTACTCCAGTTCTTTTTTTTGTCTATATGTCTATCATAAGAATTTAATTGTTCAGGCTCATACTGTTTACTGAAATCTGTTCTTAGATCAATAACTGCAAATGGATCATGAATCCCAACATCTCTTTTCTGATACTGCTCTTCCTTCTCTTCCAAATTATTTTTATTTTATACATTTGCTTCTAATATTGGCTTGAGTGTCCATTTTGAGCCACTGGCCTCTAAAATTCATCACAAAATTCTAATATCAGAGGTTTTGTATAAAAGATGGCACAAGCTTATAACTTTAAGTGGGGAAATGTTTATTTTTTAATTGGAATTATTTTTTCTTTCCCGCTGTTTCTCTGACCTGCTTAATTTTTCCTATTCTCTAGATTGTAACTATCATAAAGCACCTGATGTTTTCTTTCACAATTTGGCAATGTTTTTCACCACCTCTTTAGCCTTTAGAGATACTGTGCGGAAATAGACCCTTTGACCCACTGAGTCCATGCCGACCAGCGATCACCCGTACATGGGCACTATCCTGCACCACTTGGGACAATTTATAATTTTTCCGAAGCAAATTGACCTGCACGTCTTTGGAATGTGGGAGGAAACCGGAGCACTTGGAACAAACACATACAGTCACAGGCAGAACATAGAAATTCCATACCGGAACCCAGGCCTCTGACGATGTAACTCTACCGCTGTGCCAGTGTGCCACCCTCCAATCTAGACCATTATAATTCTACAGATTCATTGCAGTTGCCGTAGCTTGTGTGATCGCCTATAATCTTGTTTCCGGTATTATTATTTGGGGAGGCAACTGTGAATAACTCTGCAAGGAAAGAACTATCTTCGGTTCTTCCTCACTGCCCCGTTTGACGCTCTTCAATTTTTAAGAAAGCAGACGAGTGGGAGAATAACGATTAATTGCGAGTCAGTTTTCACCAGCGTAGCCCTGTTTATAGTGAATGGCTCTGCTGCGATGTTTGGTACTCTTCTGTCATTTGGTACTGTCAGAGCACTGCTGTCCATAGAATATTAATACACAGAAATTCTCAGCTCACCGTGGTGAGCTTGAATTAAATTTCTACACAAACCTGTATCCACCTATCACTTACCAGTCTTTGTTCAGCCTCCACCTCTCCACCAACTGCCCCCCCCCCCCCGGACTGTAATCAGTCATAAGTGTCCCAACCCGAAACGTCACCGATCCATGTTCTCCAGAGATGCTGCCCCACCTGCTGAGTTACCTCAACATTTGCTTTTTTTTTTGATCTGCAGTTCCTTGTGTCTACATTGTTATCCGGTTATTCCAGGGATGAGTGTGGGGCCAGGGGGCTGGTGTCTGGTGGGTTACCTTACGGGGGTAGTGAATTGCAGTGGATTGGGTATCTGGGGCACTGGAGTCTGTGTAAAGTGACCAGTCTCTCGAAACGTTTCAAGACCATGGAGCGACTGGGCATAATCGTTAAGGTATGCTACCTTCCTTTGATTAGGCCCCAGGGTGATGGTAGTATCTTAAAGCAGCAGGGAACCACAGAGCGGCGTAGGGAGAGGTTGAAGTTGCCCACAAAAACTCCTGACAGCCAGTTTCCATGGATACCGCCGGGGGCTCCATCCAAGCAAGTTGCTTCCTGCTGGTTTACTCTTAGGAAGGCCAATCTGATATCTGCGACAGTGGCCATGGGTACAGATAGGTATTAAGGTGGGTGACGGTTAAAAGTATATTGGTGGACCTGGACTGGACAAAGGTGAAGAACACAAATGAACAGATGGGTCTTTAGAACATCCCAGTATTTTTATGTTTTGTATTTAGAATGTATACTATTTTATATTCCTGATCATTTCATTATTTGAATTTCCCAGCTGCCATTTTAGGATCCAGGTTTGGATCTTAGATTAATAGTCCTGACATCTATCCCCAACCTAGTTCAGTAGTTTAAACAGCGGTTATACAGGCTATATGTTATTGTAATCATTCTTAATCTCTAAGAGTTTACCTTTTGACTATTTCTTTTCTAATACGTCAAGTCTTTTCTCATGAATGCAATCCTTTTCTATTGTTAACTTATAATATGCGATGTGCAAGATTATGGCCGTTGCATTTCCATTAATCCTAGAATGGTAACTAAAACTCTGCGTAAAGATCCATATGGAGCCTCACTAACACGCACAGATTTTTTTATTTAAAAAAAAATTTTTTTTATTAGAAGTAAATACATAATAAAAACATTTTGTTTGTAGTAGTCATACATTATTAATATTGTTTATATTATCAATTGTATAATAATTGTACTTCTATATATTTTTTAAATTTTTATATAGATAGAAAATAATAGAGAGGGAGAGAAAATAAACCAAAAAATTAAAAGAGAATGGAATAATCAGCTAATTATACATCAGTGGAGATATGTCCGTGGATTATAAAATGTAATTCTTCATCTAATCCTTGATTCGGGTTTCAGTCAGGTTCTCGTGCCAAACCGGTTTGCCCCTTCAAATATTCAATGAATGGAGACCATATTCTAGTAAATAGTTCTTGTTTGTCCATTAAGACAAATCTTAATCTTTCCAAATGTAGGGTCTCCGACATTTCCAAAGTCCACATTTTAATTGTGGGGGTTATAGGGCCTTTCCAAAATTGTAATATTAATTTTTTCCCAGTTATTAAACTATAGTCAATAAAGTTTATTTGGCTTGTTGTAAATATTTGATTTTGTTCTAGTATTCCTAATATTATTCGTTTTGAATCAGGGTCCAATTGGTTGTTGACAACTTCCGAAATTATCTTAAAAATTTCCGTCCAAAAATTATTAATTTTTATACCTTACAAATGTTTGCGTTAAGTTAGCCTCTGATTGCTGACATTTTTCACAAATAGGAGATATGTTTGGGAAAATTCTATTTAATTTTGTTTTTGAATAGTGCAATCTATGTAATACTTTAAATTGTATTAAAGAGTGTCTAGCATTTAACGAACAGTGATGTATATGTTGTAAGCTCTCGTCCCATAATTCTGGCCTTATTGGTTGGCCTAGTTCATTTTCCCATGATTGCCTATATATTTCCGTCATGGGTGCATCATTATCTAATAGGATATTATAAATATAAGATATCATTTTTTCTGTGTTAGGGTGTTTATTCAAACATTCATCAAGAATATCTGTCTTTCTATTTCTATAGTCCTGTGTATTTGATTTAGCATAGTCTCTAAGTTGTAGGTATCTAAAGTAGTAATTTGAGTGAAGTCCATAAATTTGTTGTAGCTCCTGAAATGAGAGGAATTATCCAATTTTAGTGTCTTTTTTAATTGTTTCCAAATGCGTATTCCACTATATATTATGGGGTTTTCACTATAGGTTTTTTTGCTTAATTTAGTAATAGCAAATAAGATCGTCCCAATTTCAAAAGGTAAACAGCCTTCCTTTTCCATTTTTAACCAATCTGGTTGTTGGTCCAGTTCTTCCAACCAAAAATTCATATTTGTAATGTTACGCACAGATTTTATACCCTTGCCGTTTCAGTTTGTGCCTCCTGTAATGAAAGCATAGATGATGCCATGGTTGAGGTTTTATTTATTGCTGTCTTCAATAATGAATCTGTTCTATTTCGTTTTTCTTCTCTTCAAATGTCATTTTGCATTTTTCTTCTCTCTCTTCAGGCTTCACCAAATTACCCAATGCACTATTATCAGCACATTTTACTATTCAATTATGGTCCAGATAGTTCCTGTAAATAGTAAATCTAAGAATGACACTTACATGAATTTTTGTTGTGCGGACACAAGTAGAAGCAGGAGAACATTTGGCAGCTTGTGTCCACCCTAACATTTAATACAATGGTGGCTGTTCATTTACCCCTACACTACACTCCTGCAGTAGCCTATGATCCTTGGATTTCCTTAATATCTAAAAACTAATTGATCTGTGTGGAATATGCTTGGTGCTTGAGGCTCCACCACAGCCTCGGGTAGCAAATGTTGAATGTCACCACTCGTGAAGTGAAACAATCTTTTCTCTGTCCTGAGTTGCTGACCCCTTATGATGGGACTGCGATCTCTAGTTATACCCGTGAAAATCATCAATATTTCTTATATCCTATCATACACCTTGTCTTCTGTACATTTCAATGAAATGATCTCTCATTCTCCAAAACTTGAAAGTTTACAGTCAGTTTATTTGACTTCTCCAAACACGATAAACCTGCCATATATAGGCACAAAGTGCTGAAGTAACTCAGAGGGTCAGGCAGCATTCCTGGTGAAAAAGCATGGGTGATGTTGCGGGTCAGAACCCTTCTTCAGTCTGAAGAAGGGTTCTGACCTGAAATATCACCCACCCTTTTTCTCAAGTGATGCTGCCTGACACGCTGAGTTACTCTAGCACTTTAGGCCTATCTCTGGTATAAACCAGCAGCTGCATTTCATACCTACAAACCTGCTGGGTTTGTTGGTATGAAATGAATCACAAATTTATCCTTCCGTGGGTGGAGGGCCAGACACATAAACAATTCTCTAGATGTCGTTTTAGCAGGGTTTATGTAACGGGAGTAAGATATCAGCACAAGAGACTGAAAATGCTGGGATATGGCAAAACCAATCTGCGGGAGGAACACATGGGGTCAAGCAGCATCTGAATGATTCTGGTGCAAGGTCTGGGTACACAACGTCGACAATTCCTTGTCCTTCGCAAATGCTGCTCATATGTTCCTCCAGCAGTTTGTTTTTTGCTGGATCATACTCAATTTATACTCAAATTCTCTTACAATAAATGTCAATATACCCTTTGTAGTCTTAACTTTCAGTGGATCAACTCCAAGGTGGCCCCTTTCAATCACAGCTATATAGAAAACAGACTGCCTTTCTATTTTCTCTACCAATGTGAGTGACTTCACATATTTCCATGTTGTTATCCATTGTCACTTTTCTTCACTTCAGTGCGGTCTTTCATTTGTCCCAACTATTCGTTTTCTGCTCTCCCATAGGTTTCCTGGGAACCAATTGTTTTCCTTCAACTTTTCATGTGCTGGTTTCTTTGCTAAAATTTTTTGGTACAGACCTCGAAGAGACCTGCACTTTCACACACCATTTGCCAAGAAAAAAAATGAAATTCCAGTTTGCCCTAAGTGCACTTATTTATTTTCCTTTGTAGAAGGAAGAACACGCACAAAGAAGCTGAGTTACCTGTGGATGATCTCTGCATATTAGGTAAGCACATTTACTCCATATCACTTTAGTTACAAGACAAAACAGTTTACAATAAGTATGCACTTTAATTGTTACTCTGATTGCAATGTTGGCTTCCGGTATTGTCAGAAATTTTAATAACTGCGTAGTTACAAACTCATTAAGTGTGAATTCTTGCATGTCACAGAACAGTTGTAATACCACTGGGAATTACCACTACCAATAGGATACTTTACTACATGTTTGAAGTCACGGTGAGCTACTTAAAAGGTCAGCAGATAAATAAATGAGGCCAAAATCTGACGCGTAATTTAATGGAGGGTCATAGCTCTCCGTTTAAGCCTTGTGGTTTACAAAGCACTTGCTTACCCTGTCAAGAGGATAACGCAAATGTTAGGTGAATTCAGCAAGTCAGACAGCATCTATAGAGGGAATGGACCGGTGACATTTTGTGACGGGACCCTTCTTCAAATATTTTGGGATCTGAAGAAAGGTCCTGATCCAAAATGTCGCCTGCCTATTCTCTCCACAGTTGCTGTGTGACCTGCAACAAAGTGTCCCCCAACACATTGTATTTTGCTCAAGATTACAGCATCTACAGTTCCTTTTCTCCATTAATAGGATATGTTGATGGAATTGAAATATGACGGATTTTTAATGCAAAATATTTTTGATTTGTTCTCTTTGCACTACAGTGTTGCAGTCTCTATTAGGTTTACCAGGTTAATTCCCGGGATGGCAGGACTGACATATGAAAGAATGGGTCGACTGGGCTTGTTTTCCCTGGAATTTGGAAGGACGAGAGGGAATCTTATAGAAACATATAAAATTCTTAAAGGATTGGACAGGCTAGATGCAAGAAAAATGTTCCCGATGTTGGGGGAGTCCCGAACATCGTTTAAGAATAAGGGATAGGCCATTCAGGACTGAGATGAGGAAAAACGTTTTCACCCAGAGAGTTGTGAATCTGCGGAATTCTCTGCACAGAAGGCAGTGGAGGCCAATTCACTGAATGTTTTCAAGAGAGAGTTAGATTTAGCTCTTGGGGCTAAAGAAATCAAGGGATATGTGAAAAAAGCAGGAATAGGGTACTGATTTTGGATGATCATATTGAAGGGCTGAATGGCCTACTCCTGCACATATTTTCTATTTCTATTCTCTTTTTCAAAATATTTCTGAAGGCAGCAATTGAAAATTATAATGGCTGAAGTGTGTAAGAGTATCCAGTTACTTAGAAGTGATTATTCTAACTATCTGGCAAATTCTTAATCCCAAAGCATTCTAGCACTTGCAAATATCATCTTTCGTTCAGATTTTGAGACTCATAGTCATACAGCACAGAAATGGGCACTTTGGTCCAGTTCATCTCTGCCAACCCAAATGTCTATTTCCCTCCCTCTAAGACTGTCCAATATATGTACTTGTCATATATATGTAAATGTCTTTTAAATGTTGTTGTTGAACTTGCCACAACCATATTCTCTGGTAACCCGTCCATATACGCACCACCCTCTATGCGAATAAGGTGCCCTTCAGATTCCTTTTAAATCTTTCCCCTCTCACTTTAAACCTATGCCCCCTTGTTTTTGATTCCCCTATTCCGAAAAAAGGACAGTGTGCACTCATCTTCTCTACATCACTGACAATTTTATGCATCTTTACATTGTCATCTCTCAGTTTCCTACACCTCAAGGAATACAGTTGGAGCCTGCCCACCTTGTCCCTATAACCCAGGCCCTCAAGCCGTGACAACCTCCTTGTAAATCATTTTTGCATTGTTTTAAGGTTAATGACACCTGTGCTACAGCAGGGTAATCAAAACTACACGATACTCCAACTGTGGCCTCATCCTTGTCTGTACAACTGGAACTTAACATCCCAACTTCTGTACTCAATGCCCTGATAGATGAAAGCCAGCATATCAAATGCCTACTTCACCACCTTGTCTATGTGTGGTGTCACTTTCAGGGAAATCGGTACTCGTACTCTGAGGTATCTCTGTTCTACAACACTTTGCAGGGCCCTACTGTTCATTGTGAAGGTCTTACTCTGTTTCTACTTTCCAAAATGCAACACTTTGGTCTTAACTGAATCAAATGCCATTTGTCACTCCTCTGTCCACTTACCAAGCAGATCATGGTCATGTTGTAATTTTTGACAAACTACTTTCCTGTCTATGATAACTCCTATTCTAGTGTCCAGTACATTCTGATCCAAATCATTGATAGAGATGACAAACAACAAAGGGCCCACCACAGATCCCTGTGGCACACCACTATTCTCTGACAACCATTCGGGGAAAACAACCTTCCACTATCACTCTATTTGCTGCTTTAAACCAATAATTCATGTAATTAGCTAGCTTTTCCTGGATCCCATTTCATCTAATGTTTTAGACTGTTCCTCAAGGCTGTCCCTCAAAGCCCTCTCCAGTGACTTATCTCACCACCCTGTCGTTCCCTGTCTGGTCCTTGTTGCCCTTCATCAATGACAATACAACATTAGCAACTCTCTATTGTTGAGAACTTCAACTGTTGTTTCAGATGAAGCAAGCATCTCTGCAAGGGCCTCCACGTGGTGTGAGGATGCACTAGGCCTGGCCCTGGGGATTTATCCACTTTGATGTGCTTGAAAAATGACAATACTGCCTCTTTTCTAATCTGTTTATGGTTTAAGACATCGCAACTCTCATGCAATATTCATTGTAAATCTCACCTATCTCCCTTTGCTCAACACATACATTCTATGCTAATTTTTTTTAAAGGAACCTACTCTCTCCCGAGCCACCCTTATATCCTTGATATATCTATAGAATCTCTTGGGTGTTCCCATTACCTTGCCTGCCAGAACCATCTCATTCTCTCTTTTTGCTGTCTTGATTTCTCTCGGGTGTACTCCCACACTTGCACTCATTGAGCAATTCTTTTGATCCTGACTGTCTAAACCTGACATATGTCTCCTTTTATCTGACCAGAGCCTCGGCATCTCTTTTCAGAGTTCCCTAATCTTGTCAATCTTGCTCTTTACTCTAACAGGAGCATGCTATCGCTGAATTTTTGCTGTCACACTTTCACAATCCTCCCATTTGGCAGACATCCCTTTATTTGCAAACAGTCTCAGCCAGACAACCTCTGCAAACTTTACCTGTGGCGGAGTGGTAGAGAAATTCTGACGGATTTGGATTCGGTTGTGACGTTCAACGGGAAATTGAATAATTATTTAAAGATAGGCATATGGATATAGAGGGGCGGCACTGTGGCGCAGCGGTAGAGTTGCTGCCTTGTAGTGCAAGATACCCAGGTTCCATCGTGACTCCGGGTGCTGTTTATACGAGTTTGTACGTTCTCCCTGTGACCTCGTGGGTTTTCTCTGGGGGCCCTGGTTTCTTCCCCACATCCAGGCCTGTTTCTGCACTGTATTTCTAAACTAAACTAAACTTACTATAACGATTAGGGCCAAAGTCGGAGAGGGATGAGTTGATTCACCATCAGGTGATGGGGCTAAAATGCCCTCAAGAAATGTTAATATTTACATCACACAGTGAATCTACTTCATTGATTTATAAATTTGCCTTACAGAATTTTGCAGAGGAGCTTTATTTTGAAAATACAATGAGATAGTAATTTAAGAAAAAAAATGTTCTGGTTGTTCTGAGGATACATAATTGCTATCCGTAAAACTGACTCCGAATTGGTTTTCTTTTATCACTGCGGCAATCAGAGTTTTTGAAAATGGCAATAACTTGTGATGCATTACATAATGCGCATGACTTATATTTACTCTTTTAAAAACATTTCATGCACAGTGGTGCTATTAACAAATATATTGGATTTCATAACGTATATGTTGAAACTTCAATTATTCAATACTGCAGTGAGTCATTCATAACTCATTTTGTACTCTCAGAATCCATTTGCTGCTTTGAAAAGGGTTTTGTGATTCGCTGGTGTAATGAAGAGGCATCAGAAAAGATTAACATTAGCACCATAAGCAGGGAACCATATTCAGCTCTGCTCTGGGCTTTGTGACCTAATCCCATTTTCTTATTGGATTATTCTGTGCAGGCATCTGGTGAAATAAAAATTGAAATAGAAGAAATGCTGAAATAGGAAGTAAATGCAGGAATACCTTTGCAGATTCTCCTACCTCTTCTTTAATTGTGATCCGGTAGACAATAAAACTGTTCGTCACCAACCTTTGTGCATAAAATGCTTCCTGAATAAGACAACATGACAGCAATTAAATGGAGCGTGGGACTGTTTGACTAATGTTTTGAGACCTTTTTTACATTTAAAGCTAATAGCATTGTTTTTAGGTTTATTTCCTCCTATGGGAATCAAATTTGAATATGTTTGAGACAAAGAAAATGTTCTTCTTGCTGGAAGACTGAAAATGTTCAATTGCTTTTTTTCTGCCTCAAGAACTTGGCTTTGAATATAAACCTGATTAGAAAATTCTTATTTCATTCGAGTCTTGATGTGCTTGATAATCGTGCATTCATTAGTACTGTTATATAAATTCTTAACCATGCATTAGAGACATTGCCAACATGGCTCTTGGAACTCCAACGCAATCTCATGAGATCTTACCCACCCCAGTCATTCCTCCTACTCCCCACTCCCCTCAGGCAGAAGATGCAGAAGCTTGAAAGCGCGCACAAGAACAGCTTCCCTTCTGTAATCAGGCTTCCATAAGCTAGGATACGGTCAGATTCTCCAACCCTACCTCATTACAGATTTTGGCGTTGGTCTCTGGGGCTGTTGTGGTATAATGCTGAGAACTATATTCCACACTTTGTATCTTTCCCTTCACTCTACCTATTGTACTTTGAGTTTGACTTGATTGTTTTTATGTATAGCATTTTCTGATTTGATTAAATAACATGCAAAACAAAGCTTTTCTCTGTACCTTTGTACATGTGACAATAATAAACCTAAACGTAATGTGTCGTTCTGTTAGAAAATCTGCTTCTCAAACATAGGGAAACATTCAATCGTTATCTAATGACCTTCGCCAATGTATGTCTCCACATTGAAATGGTGACATTTCTTTTAAGCCAACCTTCCCAAAGATATATATATATTTTTTTAATCTTCATTTAGTGTGCAGGCGTGAGAATTGTGATGTTTGATTGATTTAAGAATTTGTCTACGTGTAAAGTATATGTAATCAAATGCTGTCTTCAAAACAAATTGCTCTGGTTGTCTTAATCAGACAGTGGGCTTACACAATTATGGTAGATGCTTTAGGATACATTGTGCATTTAATGTGTCCTTGTGTTAGCACATACAGACCGAGGAAGTACCACCAGTCTGAGCAGTGATTTCTCTGTCATCATGGAGGAGTCTCCCACTACTGCAGGAAGCTTCAACTATGAGGCGGTAGAAATGTCAACAGGCCCACCGACGCAGGTTGCTTGGTAAGTTGTGTATATGCTTTGTGTTCTGTTGCGTGGTTGAAGGAATGTCAGACAGATTGATTTAATCTGGGTGGCGCAGTACATTGTTGTACATTTCTGGCATTCATGGTTTTTAAAATCTGTTTTTAAGTCTATTCTTTGAAGAATTTTTTTCATTTAAATGATTTCTGCTCCTGCTCCTCCCCCCTCCTCTGCATGCTCACCTCCCATCCCTGAGTCCTATATTTCCCTTTGGCCCTCTCTCTCCCCTGTCCCAACCACCCATATCCCGCCCTTGGGTTTTGCACTTCACAACTAGTCTCCTTTACCAACCTGGCTCCCTTTTGTCTCTTTTTCTCCACTAGCCTTTGTCACTTACTACATCCATCTATGAATCTCCCCCCCCCCCCCCCACCCCCCTCCCCCAAACTATTATTTGCCAAACTTTGCCTCACCCCCACCTATCTTTTCCAGTTTTCTCAGCACTACACTCATCAGTCTGAAGAAGGGTCGCAACCCGAAAGGTCATCAGTCTAATCCCTCCATAGATGCTACCTGACCCAGTGAATTCTTCCAGCAGTTTGTTTCTTTGCTCACGATTCCAGCATCTGTATTTGCTTGTGTCTCTATCGCATGGTGTTTTAGCATACAGATTGTCCAGAGTTACATCTTTACTTGACTATCACTTCATCATTTTTGAGTGTGGAATTTGGTGCTCCTTGCCTTACCTCCTGCATTTCTGATCTAACCAGGATTGATCCCCTGACTTAATCGTGATTGCAGAGTGCAGGTTATGTCGGGGTAGGATTTTCCAAGCTATAGGTTCTGCATTGGGCTCCTAGTACCCTGTAGTTACCCAGATTCGATCTAAGTTGATCCCATTCAGTACAATTACAGTGCCATACGACCTGAACGAGGATGTGCCAGTGGGAGGACAGGACGTTGTCTCTACAAGGACCATGCCGTGGCCACTTCTACCAGTGCTATCACGGGCAGCTTCTTCTGCCACAGGTAGAATGGTGAGGCAAAGGTCATGTAGAGTTATCCCTTGTGTTTGTTCACCCACTATCTGCTGCAGAGTCCGTCTGGCAACCGTCTCAATGCAGGTGCTACTCAGCCACTTGTATTGGACAATGAACGCTTCACCCAGCATAGATCTGGACCTTTGCTACTTTCAATGTATCTTCTGATTGTTGCTCAACAAAGACGACAAATTCTTCAGCTGGAGGAGGGTGGAAGATGGTAATCGAGGAATAGGTTTTCCTGCTTGTGTTTGACCTGATGCCATGAGATGATTTAGTATGTCATCCATGAGCATCAGAAACCAACACTGATCCGTCTTGTAGGATGAACACCATATAATTCTGATTTAAAATGCAGTGAATATTGCCAGATTATGCACTGCTTTTGTTTAGGGGGGGGTGGGGTAGAGGGCTGAGTGATGCTGAACTTCTTCAAGAACGGAAAATATACATTTTTGTATACAAAAATCCATTGCTAAAATGTCAGTAAATGGTGAAAACAGATTAGACAGCATCCCTGGGGAGAGAAACAGGTCAATGACTTCTAATCAGAACACATTACCCTACTTTTTCTCTCGCAACAAATGTTGTCTGACCTGGTAACTATTACATTTTTATTTCTGCTCTCCAGTATTGGAATATTTTGCTTTATGAACATTACCTCATGCCCTTCTTCCTTCACAAGCACACTGTGGTCGTCGTCTCCTCTCTCGCCCAGGATGATGCTTCCAAAATGATGCAAAATCGGAAATACTATTGTTGTCTTTCTTTAGTTATTCACATTCAATGTACATATCAGGGATATGGAAGTTCGTAAGTTAAAGGAGCAGAATTAGGCCATTCGGCCCATCAAGTCTACTCCGCCATTCAATCATGGCTGATCTGTCTTTTCCCTCTCATTCCCATTCTCCCGCCTTCTCCCCATAACCCCTGACACCCGTACTAATCAAGAATCTGTCAATCTCCGCCTTAAAAATATCAATTAACGGCCTCCACAGCCTTCTGTGGCAATGAATTTCACAGATTCACCACCATCTGAAATCCTTCCTCATCTCCTTTCTAAAGGTACGTCCTTTTATTCTGAGGCTATGGCCTCTGGTTCTAGACTCTCCCACGTTCACTTTATCCGGGCATTCTTACCACCTTAACCCAAAATTGTTTACTCTGATGTAGTCGGGAGTGAATGGTGTCCCAAGTTTGAAGAAAGTGGAAGCCACTGTACATGTGAGGGCCAAAATATGCTGAATGGAGATACTAACCAGATGATAGAATGGTTACAAAAATGGCATACATTTTCGATTACAATAAAAGATAGAAGTAAACCTGAAACATGATAATCCATGTTTTTCTTGCCTGTTTGATATGAAAATTCAGGATTCATACTACTGTTTGCCTGGCAACTTGATTGGTGACAGAGTTACTCTGGAGAATACTGGTGCGGAACTGAGCGCAGCTTGAATCTGAGCCAAGTCATCCACAATCACAGCTATCAAATCAATGCCTCTTTATTTTCAGATGAAACAAAACTGATATTTTTATCTCTATTGTAATTTTTCAAATGAATTAATTTAGAATGTCTAAATGTAGATAACTGTTATGAGCACAACAGCATTTATTGGTGATGCAGTACACCATAGTAGTTAGCTACCATTTCAATAAGCAGGGGAACATGTCTTAAAAACAAATGTCCAGCGATTTTATTTCATGCAGTATGGAGGCAGTAAACCAATTCATTAGTCTTGATTTTTACTACACAGATTTGGTAATACAGTTTGAGGAAATTTTGTGATTTGGATTTGGACTCTCTCTAAATTCTGATTTGGACTCTCTCTAAATCGATCTTAGACAGAAACAGTGCGTTGGATGATGATTTGCATGCCGTCTCAACTTTAAAAAAAAAATCTAAATATTTTGGTTAACAAAAAATATTTTTGTTCCTTTTGCACTGACCACATAGAAACATAGAAACATAGAAATTAGGTGCAGGAGTAGGCCATTCGGCCCTTCGAGCCTGCACCGCCATTCAATATGATCATGGCTGATCATCCAACTCAGTATCCCATACCTGCCTTCTCTCCATACCCTCTGATCCCCTTAGCCACAAGGGCCACATCTAACTCCCTCTTAAATATAGCCAATGAACTGGCCTCAACTACCCTCTGTGGCAGAGAGTTCCAGAGACCCACCACTCTCTGTGTGAAAAAATTCCTTCTCATCTCGGTCCTAAAGGATTTCCCCCTTATCCTTAAGCTGTGACCCCTTGTCCTGGACCTCCCCAACATCGGGAACAATCTTCCTGCATCTAGCCTGTCCAACCCCTTAAGAATCTTGTAAGTTTCTATAAGATCCCCTCTCAATCTCCTAAATTCTAGGGAGTATAAACCGAGTCTATGCAGTCTTTGTTCATAAGACAGTCCTGACATCCCAGGAATCAGTCTGGTGAACCTTCGCTGCACTCCCTCTATGGCAATAATGTCCTTCCTCAGATTTGGAGACCAGAACTGTACGCAATACTCCAGGTGTGGCCTCACCAAGACCCTATACAACTGAAGTAGAACATCCCTGCTCCTATACTCAAATCCTTTTGCTATGAAAGCTAACATATCATTGGCTTTTTTCACTGCCCGCTGTACCTGCATGCCTACTTTCAATGACTGGTGTACCATGACACCCAGGTCGCGCTGCATCTCCCCTTTTCCTAATCGGCCACCATTTAGATAGTAGTCGGTTTTCCTATTTTTGCCACCAAAGTGGATAACCTCACATTTATCCACATTATACTGCATCTGCCAAACATTTGCCCACTCACCCAGCCTATCCAAGTCACCTTGCATTCTCCTAGCATCCTCCTCACAGCTAACACTGCCCCCCAACATGTCCCCTCATCTCGGTAGTTTGTCCTCCCTTTTTTGATTTTCTTCCCATTTTGTCCTGAAAATCAAAATTGTATTTCCTTGTTGTTTCCTTGTATGTATCTTCAACTTCTAACCTTTATGAGGTGGGATAGAGTATTTTTTTTTCCTCCTCTGGCCTTTTGTATTATGTGCCCCTTATGTAAACTATAGACGAACCAGCAAGAAATTGAATTCATATAGAAATTCTGTCAGATCTAATAGTCACTTAACTACTAATAAAAATATTGATCACTTCAATAACTGTTGAGCAGCTGGTAGAAATGCTGCCACACAGTGCCAGAGTCCCAGGCTTGACCCTGGCCTGAGTTTGCCTGTTCTTCATGTGTTTTCTTGGGTTTCCTCCCACATCCCAAAGGCATGGGATCTGTATATTGGCCCTGGCATACAGGGAGTGGATGAGAAAGTGGGATAACTTAGAACTAGTCTGAATGGGAAATCGATGGTCGGCATGGTCTCGGTATGCTGAAGGGCCTGTTTCCATGCTTTATCTCTAAACTAAAAACTAAACTACTTAAAAAGATATTAATCATGCCTGATCGTGAGTTGATCTAGCAGATTAGTATGTTTAGTTTAGAGATACAGCGCGGAAACAGGCCCTTTGGCCCATCAAGTCGGCATCTACCAGCGATCCCCGCACACTAATGCTATCCTACTAACACCAGGGACAATTTACAATTATATCAAGCCAATTAGCCTACAAACCTGCACGTCTTTGGACTGTCGGAGGAAATCGGAGCTCCCGGAGAAAATCCACACAGGTCACCAGGAGAACGTACAAACTCAGTACAGACAGCACCCATAGTCTGGATCGAATCCGGGTCTCTGGCGCTGTAAGGCAGCAACTCTACCACTGTGCCATCCTTAATACTACTTAAAAATATATTAATCTTACCTGATCATTAGTTGATCTAGCAGATTAATATAACTACTGTATATTCTTATAAAATAAAAGAAAGGCTAGAATCATCTCCTGTTAGAAGTCAAATAAGTAAGTGACCAATAATGATCGGTGTGGAGTGGGAGAACAAACTGTTTCTGGTATCTAATGGGATTGTTCAATGAATGTCTGCCTAACAACTGAACTGAACTTTCTGGAGCATTGCCAGTGCATCATTTTCCTTTGATAATATGTTTTTTGCAGTTGGATCATTAAGATTCATTTAATAAACAAAGACAGTTTCAAAATAGCAAGCAGACTACTTTCTCACCTCTCCTTCTAAAAGGATGATGATGGTGAGACAGTTCTTAAATGTTCCTTTAATTTTGCAGAACAGAAATGAAAACATTAAATATTCGCTTCAATCCTAACTGTGCACAACATCTTGAACATCTTGCCTGTCACTCAGCCAATCTCAGATGTATTATGTTGCCGCTGCAAGGAGTACATCTTCCAGCTACAAATAGCTTCCATGATTTTGTTTATGCTTAAAATTGCATAGTCAGTCTCTTTCCATGTGCTATCATTAAATCATTTTTTTGTCAGACAGCAGCAGTTTTAATATAGATATATCAAGCATAATCTTAATGTAGTCCTGTCTCTCCCCTCCTATTCACCCTGATATTACTTCTTTGTAGTTCTTCAACCTACGTGTTTCTTGACATTTCCCTGCACCTTCATTTTCTGGATATTCTTACCTTTTAATATCTTGCTTTCATTTCTCATTTACTACTTCATGTTTCATTGCTGACAAATTGTATTCTTGTTCTTACAGCAATCCACCCAGGCTGCCACTTGGCCACTGAATTCACACAGGCCTGCTCCCCTTTGAATCTGTTTGTCATTAAGTATATGATGGGAAACGTTTAGCGCAAGGGTTCCCAACCTGGGGTTAATTTACCCAGGGGGTCAATTTCGCCTACCCAGGGGGTCAATATGTTTATTCTGGATTTGTACATGTTTTTTCTCATTGACTGACTGTGTTTGGTTCTGGTATATTGGTATCTGTTCATCATTAGTTGTTCATAAATAAGTGAAATAACATTGTTATGTGCTATTAAAGTTGCCAGGGGTAAACAGGAAGAAAAAGGTTGGGAACCCTTGGTTTAGAGGGATAGGGGTCAAATGTGGGCCAATGGGACAAGCGATATAGGCACCTTGGTCAACATGGACGAGTTGGGCTAAAGAGCGTATATGCATACCATGTGTCTGTATAACTTCATTTCCGTCTGAAGAAGGGTTTCGACCCGAAACATTGCCTATTTCCTTCACTCCGTAGTTGCTGCCTCAGCCGCTGAGTTTCACCAGCATTTTTGTCTACCTTCGGAGGAAGAAACCGGATGGTCACAGCGAACAGTATAGCGCAGAAATAGGTTATTCGGCCCATAATGCTCATGCCGAACATGATGCCAAGTTAACATCCCCTGTACACACATATCCCTCCACTTTGTGCATATCCATGAGCCCCTCCACAGTCACAGTCAATATGTAAGCTGCACAGACATCACCTGAGATCAGGATTAAATGTAGTTGCTACCCCACTGTGCTGCTTTCAACAATCATTTCAATACTTGGACAAATGAGCAGATTCTCCTTCTGGGCAAAGATATGCAGAAAAATGATGCTATGAAGTATGGAATGACTTATTTCAATTATCTTCCCACGTTGGGGCACACTTGATATTATTGGCAGCACTGTTGTTTTTCAGGAACTAGAATCTAGACAGAACCATGAACCTCACAATAGAAAGACAGGTTATGTCCAACCTGTTAGGGGAGAGGTGGGGGTTGTCCCATTTCCAAACTTTCTCGGCATCTTGAAACTTGTTTATTTCTAACGGATTCATTCCCCACAAACGCTGTTGGGTTAGCTGAGTATTTCCAGCAATTTTTGTTTCGTTTCAGATCTTTCAGATAAGTGCTTTTCTTTTATTCCTTCTGCAATTGACCATTTGGATCGTAAGAACCAAGTGTTTATCCTTTAATCTTTGATATTGCTGTTTATTAATTAGCAACATAATCTTTGCATCTTTGTCAAAGCTGGCTGTGGTTTTGGATCAGTGCATCCTTTGGGATTTGAAAGCAATTGGATCTACTTTACTTTTCACTTAAAACTGGATTATATTCCTTTGGAATACAAAACGGTCTTCCACATTTTTTTGAGACATGCATGGGTAAAGGAGTGTAATGTCATTGGATACGTGAGACTGCAGAGACTGGAATCATGAGCAGAAAACAGTGTTGGAGGAACTCAGCAGGCCAGGCAGCATCTGTGGAGGGGAATGGACAGTCGGGTTGGGGCTCTTTTCCAGACTAATGTCACTACCTTGTTATTTGCTCTGGAGCTGGGGTATAATTTTTTTTTTAATGCTTTTCTGATCATTGCCCTAACATTTTATCTGCTTGCATTGAATTTCAGGAGAAGAGGTAGGACATCATCACCACAGACTATTGTGTGGAATAAACCGCACTTGCTTAACCAGGCAGAAGAACGGGGGTTGTTGCAACCTGGTGTATCCGAACCAAGGCCATCACACTGCCAATCAGAAAATAACTTGCTGAGAACTGGTAGCAGTCCCTTGGCTGTCCCTGAAAGGAGGTTAGTATGCTTCAATCCTCTTGAGGTTTAAAATAAAAAGTGACAGCTAATCATAGGTATCCCACTACCAGCAGTTTCTGCTCAAATTTATATTTCATTAGCTATAGGAAACCTGATTGAACCTTGGTTGAAAAAGGAACCAGAAACAAATAATGTTACTGTGAATTATTAGAATATCTAGAAAATATCTGAAAGTGTTCACTTTAAAATTATTTATTCACAACATTAAGCAGTATGAGTCCATGGTCTTTGGAGTCGATAACGCATTGCAAATAATCTGCTCTTAATCCAGTCCTTTGGTATTTCATATTTGGGCTTTGTCTCTTGTCTTCTTTGCAATTTTGCAGTGAAACTCAATGGGTTTTTTTTGTTTCCAATGCCTACCGATGTCTGAAATGCAGACTGACCTTGCATTTATCGAGTGCCTTAGTAGGTTTTCATGATGTTGCAAAGTACTTTACTTGTGTAGATCATTTTCTGAAATATAATTATAGTTGTTAACAATTTTGGGGGAAAAAAACAACAGGTTCTACCCCTAAGTTCTGCTGCCAACATGATGTGATAGCACAGTACCCCAGGTTAATCAAAGTTTACTTATCAGTTTAGTCGATGTTTTGTGAATATTCTTTGTGGTTATTGTGCTAAAGTTGGCATTCCTACTTTCTGGACAGAAGGTTGGCATTGTTAAGTCCCTCACCATGGTTTCTGTACTGTAATGGTGCTGAAGAATTGCCCTCACTGATTGTGAGCGACTGAACTGTTTTGAAAATCTGAAAAGGAAAAATGAAAAAATTGACTCGAGGTATCATCGACATTTCTTCCTTTATAGAACACTTGTTGTTTCCCTTGGCTTCAATTCCTCTTATTTTTCAGTGCCCTTCTGTGTGGTTAATTCTACCCCATTTCTTTCTAAATTTACTACTGATTTGCTGTTTTTCTAACATTATGCCAATATGCAGTGAAACAACTTTTACTTTAACATAAAGCTAATTATTTATGCTATGGGATATACTTTCGTTAAAATACTCTTTCTGACGAGGAGCTAACATAATTTCTCAAAGTGCTGGAGGAACTCAGCAGGTCAGGCAGCATCTCTGGAGGGAATGGACAGGTGACATTTCTGATTGGGACCCTTCTTCTGACTGGGAAAAGGTCCCAACCTGATATATTGCCTATCCATTACGTCCACAAATAAAGACAAAGTGCTGGAGGAACTCGGCAGATAAGACAACATCTCTGGAGAACATGGAGAGACATTGTCTATTTGTTTTGTAAACCAGCATCTGCAGTTTATTGTATCTCTCTCCACAGCCTGGTCTGCTAAGTATCTCCTACGCTGTTTTCCACATGATACCAGCATCTGCCGTTCCTTGTGCGTCTCTAATGTGATATCCCCCTAGCTCTGCCTTTTCCCACAATTGTAGTTTCTGGTCTTGCCAGGGAAGCACCTTGGAAGAGGACTCATGAACTGCATCATAAGAAACAATGTTCTTCATGCTGCACACTGACTCTTCACTGGCCTTCTGGTATCCAACTCACACAAATCTCTGCACAACTAAAAAAACTAACTCAAAGTATATGTTGTCTAAATATTTTTCTAATAAGGCAAACTTAAAGAGAGTGGAATATGAAACACTATCTTCTCCATTTTATTAACGTCTTTCGGAAATAACTTGAGGAATTCTAAAACCTTGACCTTGATTCGTGCAGAATTCGGTTAACTCACGAAAAGTTAAAGCCATGGGATTTCAAATGTCCATGGCATTCGTATCTACTAGAAGTAAATTAATTGTTTGATGGTTACAGCATGGAAACAGACCCTTCAGCCAACTGGGTCCATGCCGACCATAGATCACCCAATCACACTAGTTCAATGTTATCCCACTTTTGCATCCACTCCCTACACACCAGGGACAATTTACAGAGGTCTACAAAACCACAGTCTTTGTGGCGTGGGAGGAAAGCGGAGCGTCCAGTGGAAACTCGCGCACTCACAGAGAGAACGTGCAAATTCCACACAGGCAGTACAGACAAGAATTACACCCCCATATTAACAAGCCGATCAGTATGGATGTGGAGAGATATCTGAATTAACTTTCATTCAGTATATGTCATATGCCTCTGCATCAATCTTTCAATGTTTATTGTCACATAATTTTATGATGACCTTTAAAAGAGTCTTTGACCTTCAGAAGCAGCAGGCATTGCGTTACGTAATGGCTTAATGTGTCTTGTGCACAGAGAACATACTGGCCTCACAATAAGGAAGCAACTAACTGGGAAAATGTTTTTGGGGATAACCATTCAAAGCTTTTAAAAAAAAAAAATTAAAAAAAACACTAGCTTAGTCCAAGGGCCCAATTGTGCTTATGTTGTATTTCACTGTCTTCCTGTGCAGCTCCACAGAGTATTCCCTTTCTTCATCCTCTTCCACGGAATATGGCAGCTGGCAGATCGTGTCTGGCTGTGGCAGTATTCATGACCCGGCTATAGTTACCAATGACTCACCCCTCCCCTTCAACGGTCAAGATGATGGAGCCAATGGGAGACTGTGAGTGCTGCTGAGATTACGCAACTTTTGCATCAAAATTATTTAATCCTGTCAAAGGTGTCTTCCTCTCTCTGTCTGCCTGGTCTGCCTGGTCGCATGTCTGCCTGGTCGCATTCCCTCCTTCGATTTCTTTCACTATCTGCACATTTCTTTTTGCATCAAGCTTCCATTCTTAGCTGGAGCTTAAGCGTTCCAGGACTCTGCAAAAGAAGGAAAAATATGTAATCGCCCTGATAACATGATATTCGTTATCATTGATGAGAATCTGGATGATGTCCTGCTGCTTTCAGGAGTCCTTCAGGGGTGGAGGAGAACATGTTATCAGTGTATAGGAAGCTAAATGTGACGTTAGGCAAATAAGAAGTGGGAGAGAAGAATTCTCACATATTTTCTTATCTACTTGTTGGCAGGTTCTCTGTGCGTAAGTGCTTTGGACCTTTTCAAATGCTTGAGGCTTTCTATGTGCAGTTGGCATAATTGTAGGGGTGGGAGAAAGAAAGATGAAAATACAAAGGTGAAAATAAGCAGATTGCCAGGAGGGCTTCTGTGTTTATCTGTGTCGCAAATGGTTAAACCGCATGCAGTCAGTAAAAATAAATCAGTAGTGCTTAAGTAGCTGTCAGAATTGAAAACTGAAAAGAAAAAAAACGCGTTGAAGAACAAAAGTAATTCCTCAATCCATCAACGTTCAGGCAGCCAAACTTTGCCGACTCTGCCAATGAATCCTCTGAGATTGTTCTTGAAAGAAAAGGCCCTTTATGGAAAATGATTACACAGTGATCCAATATGCCCTTAACACTCCTGCCAAATAAGATTTCCACAGAATCCACTGTACGTGAGAGAGATGGAGTTAATAATATGACAGCCACAAATGGTTTTGATGCCTATGTAGAAAAATTGTTCTCTTCTATTTTGATAAAAAGTATTTTGACAAGACAAGGTCAGGTCATGGTTTTAAATAAGTGTGCTATCAGAACAAGGGAGACTAAATGATAACAATAATTAAATCTGACCAAATATTTTTGTTTGTAAATTATTTACATCAAAGGGATAAGTATTTTTTTTTAAATGAAAATTGCTCTCATCCATCTTTTTTGAAGAATAAGATGCCATCCAGTTGATGAATTCCTGGGTCATTTATTCCCATTTAACAATTTGCATTTTGGAGGTGAAATGCATAAACTCAAAATTGAGATTGGCAGCCAAGTAATGCAATGGGTTAGTGTAATCATACATTCCACTATAGTCAGCAGGAGTTATAGTTGGTTATTCTACTGGATACGTTTCTGAGGTCAGCTCAACAATCATAGGACATAGAATAGCACAGGAACAGTCCCTTCAGCCCATGATACCTGTGCTAAGCTTGAACAAATCACACTGTTTGTGCAATTAAAAAAACTTGCCTTGCACATGTCCTTTAAACTATCACCATCTAACCATGAAGGTATGCCTTCTAGTATTTGACATTTTCACCCGGGGGGGGTGGGGTCTGACTGTCTACCCTATCTATGCCTCTCATAAACGTCAAAGTGGTCTCTCCACAACCCCCAAAGTTCCAGAGGGAAAACAATCCAGATTGTGTCCAACCTCTTTATAGTTTACACAATCTAATCCAGGCAATATCCTGCCAAATCCCTTTTGCACCTTTTCCAAAATCTCCACATCCTTCCTGGAATGGGAGAGTAACTGCACACAATATTCCAAATGCAGCCCAACCAACGTTCTATAAAGCGGCAACGTGACCGGCTAATTCGTATATTCAATGCTCGGACCATTGAAGGCAAGCATACTATACGCTGTCTTTATCACGTCTTGCTACTATTAGGGAGCTAAGAACTTGGATCCCAAGATCCATTTGTACATTAATGTTGTTACGTATCCTGCCATTAACTATATATTTCCCCTTACATTTGACCCCCCAAAGTTCAATAGCTCACACAGGTCCAGATTAAACTCCATCTGCCATTTCTCCACCCATATCTGCAACTGATCTATATCCTACTGTATCCTTTGACAGCTTTTTCTCTTTGCAATGTTAGTAATGTTTGTGTCATCTGAAAACTTACTAACCAATCCCATCTACATTTTAATCCAAATCATTTATAAATATATAAAACAAACAACAAAGTTCCCTGCACAGTTCCCTGCAGAAGACCTCTGATCACAGACTTCCATTCAGAATAGAACGCTTTCACTACTAAACTCAGTCTTCTATGGATAAGGCAGTTTTGAATCCAATCTCCTAAATCGGCACGGCGGCGCAGCAGTGGAGTTGCTGCCTTACAGTGTCAGAGACTTGGGTCCTATCCTGCCTATGGGTGCTGTCTGTACGTTGTACGTGTTTGTATGTTCTCCCTGTGACCTGCGATGGTTTTCTCCGAGAGCTCCGTTTTCCTCCCACATTCCAAAAAGTGTAGGATTGTAGCTTAAATGGCTTTGGTAAAATTGGAAATGGTCTCTAGTATGTAGGATAGTACTACTGTATGGGGATCAATGGTAGGCGCGGACTCGGTGGGCCGAAGAGCCTGTTTCCGCGCTGTATCTCTAAATGAAAATAAAGTCACCATATATCCCATCCATCTTGATCTTCTGGATCAGCCTACCGTGACGGACCTTGTCAAAAGATAAAGGCCCTGTTTTCTTCATTCAACTATTAATATTCTGTGCAATATGTCCTGATGCATGTTCCATTTATATCTAGGGGCATTGGGGCTAGAAATGGCTGCAAAGTTGGCATTTACATTCGACTATAACGTTGTTTGATAAATTTTAATTTGCACGAGTCATTCGATGTAATTTGTAAAACTGACAGAATACCTGTGGAGCTTAAATCAAAAAAATACTCCGGGTGTGGATATTTTGACATGTGAAGACAAGGAATCAGACTGAAAGACAGGCTTGTTTGAACCTTGATAGACACAAAATGCTGGAGTAACTCAGCGGGTCAGGCTGCATCTCTGGAGAAAAGGAATAAGTGATGTTTGGAATCAGAACCCGAACCGTTTTGACCTTTGCTGTATGTACCTGTTGTGTCTTAACACCTGTACGTTGGAAATCAAAGGTGGAAAGTTCACTGATTGCAATATTTTTCTATTCCATTTGCAACTGCTCAGCAAATAAATCAAGACTGAGATAACTATTATAGGCTGACAAAGGCAACTAAAATTCAGGCCACAAGAATACCAATGACCATTTTCAACACGAGAGGATGTACCTCCCCTTCACATTCAGTGACATTAGCTTCATCGTGTTTCACATCTTCAGCATTCTGGGGTCACCAGTGAACAGAAACTCAAACAGGACCAGCCATATGAATATCATGACAAGAAGCAGGTCTGGCAGGGTATGCTGTGACATCTAATAACCCAAAGCCTTTCTGCCATCTCTAAGCCCATAATGTGTTTTAGAATACTCGCATATATGCTGAAGCTATAATTATGCGTAAGAATCTCAACACTATCCAGGGCAAAGCAACCTGCTTAATTGGTGTCCTTTCAACCACCATAAATATTAATTCCCCTTTCCAGTGACATCAATCTCCAAGGCAAAGGTCAGGAGTCGAGTACTCTCTACAATCTCTGGATGTGTATAGCTCCAACAACTTGATTTGCCATCCCATCCACCACAGTGAACATTCATTCCCTCCACTACTGATTGTGGTGGCTGAAATAAGTACGATCTAAAAATATACACTGCAGCTACTTGCCTAAGCTGCTCCAAGGGCAGCACAGTGATGCAGCTGGTAGAGTTGCTCCCTCTCAGCGCCAGAGACACGCGCACTGTTTGTGTGGAATTTATACATTCTCCCTGTGATCACGTGAGTTTCCTCCGAATGTTCTGGTTTCCTCGCACATCCCAAATACTTGCGTGTTTATAGGTTAATTAGACTGTAAAATTGTCCATCATGTGTCGGAAGTGGATGAGCATGTGGGATAACATAGAACTAGTGTAAGCGGGCGATGAATGATCCGAATGAACTTGGTGGACTGAAGGGCCTGTTTCCATGTTGTTTTCTCTAAGCTAAATCTATGTCATTGCCTCCTTAACTTTATACCACCAGGAAGAACAAGGACAGCAGACACTTGGGAATGCCAATACCTACTGGTTCCCATCTAAATTTCACACCGTCCTGATTTGGGAATATATTGCTGGTCCTATATCGTCACACGGTCAAATTCACGCATTTCCTCCGCAACAATCTTCCGATTGAAGGTTGATCAAGATCAGTTGAACATACTGTGGGAGTATCTTCAACAGGAGGACAGGAGCAGCTCAAGATGGCAGCTCACTATTACTAACTCGAGGACAATTAGGGATGAGAATTAAATGGTCTTAACTTTGCCACCCAGATTATGAAAATAAAACGGTACAGATTTGTTATAATGTTAATGGATTTATCATTTACAAAAGAGTTTGTTTCCCCCAAAACTGTCACCAATACCAAATTTTAGTCCATTTTTGAGCCTACTGTATTTGAATGTGAATCTATAATTGACTAAACATACAGGAGGAGTATTTTATCCCCATCCAACCCTTGCCCCTCCCAAAACAAATTATAATATTACAACATTGCCAGCTTGTTTTATTTTTTTTAAACATCAGCTCTTATTGAATTTTGAGGTATAGGAATTAGAGGTGTTGCACGGCAATTACACCAATTGATAAAACACCACACCGCATTGGGTCAAGATCAAGAATGTACGTTTTTTTTAATGTTTTATTTTTTAGAAAGTTATTTTTTCATTTAATGTTTAATCAATCTAATTAATTCCACTCTTGTTCATGAACCAATGCAATGTGGTCTATCAATTGGCGTAGTTTCTGTCCAACACATTTAAATCTTACACCACCAAATTCAGCAAGACGTGATGTTTTTTTGTGCGGACATGTTAACACACTGACAGTTTGTCTATTACACCACTAGAGGTCTCTGAAGGTAAAGCAAGGGAGCAATGTTTCCTGGACTTGCATTTAAAGCATTTGTTGTTTTTAAAAACCAAGGTGAAAAACAGCAATCTTGGTCAAGTTTTAACTTTGCACTTGTATTAAGCAGCTTCTCTCTTTGCAGACGTCCTCCCATTCCAGAGCGAAGAGCCAAGCTAGAGGAAGTCCGAGCCATATTCTTGTCTGCGTACAGTGCAACAGTGGGCCTCAGATCCATATCTACCAGCCCCTCGGCCATTGGGGGACTTCTCGAACAGTTTGCCCGTGGAGTCGGACTCAGAGGCACAAACAGCATTGTCTGACACAGCCTGGCTCGGTGTTTTTTTTTTAAATCCATGGATCACTGTGCAGATATTAACTGAAATGCCAAAGACGGACATGCATTTGTTGTTCAGAGATTTTCCTCTTTTGATCTTAGGTTGTATTTACTGGTTAGAAAACTTTTTTTCTTCTACTGAACCATATTCCTGAAAGCTTGAGATAAACAGTTCCATTCTTCTCCATCTTCTGTGCATTCATGTATTGAAGGGAGCAAGCCAGGAAGGTCAGGAGAGAGATGGGACTGTTCATCCATGAAATACAGTTGTTCTCTGTTTATATTGGAGAACCTCAGAAATATGTTGTTTGAAATAATTATCGCAAGCTGGAACATCCTACATTAAGAGTATGACTGTCAGTCACAGGTAATGGTGAATCTGGCCAGTGATATTTTTATGCAGCTTTTGAAGTTTTTAAAGTTACTTCGCAAGCTAGCCAGGTAAGCTTAAAATGAGTGTGTTGATTATTTAACAACACTTGAACTTGTTTACGCCATTAATTTGAAAAGATTGTGCACCCTCTCTTGTTCCTCACAGTTTATAGGTTTTACCTGAGTAAAGTCATTATGGTTCCCATTTTCATGAAGTGGAAGACTGCATTAACTATTAATACAGCAAATCTAAGCTTAAGGGAGAAATGCAAAATTACACCCTTGAAAAGACCTGTTAAGTTAGCTTCAGTGGTACCTTGGTTAAAGTAACACAAGCAAGCTACCTAATGATTTACCCGCCACAACTGTTCCTGTCATTTTTGGCAAGTTACCTGCAGTGGTGACACAGATTCGGTAAGATTTTGCTCAGTTCCAAAACATTGCCCATCAGATGAATGAATTGGTTTGAAAATGTCTTTTCAACATAAACATACAGTTGCAGATAGTGGGTTCTCATTAGCAGATTTAATTCAGCACTGTTCTAAGATTGTTTCTATTTTTTAATATTACATATTAATCTGCATAAAAACTTGAATATTTTTGTAATACCTTTTAAAAGAAAATCCAGCCAAATTTACTTTAAGTACATATTCAGCCCTATTAATGTGATCCATAAGCTCTTGAAGAATAGACCTGACCTCTGGATTCTGTTGTATAGTTGACACCTGACAGGACTTTTTCAAGTTGCCTTAAAACAAAATGGAGATCTGTAACCAAGGTTTGAATGAGAGGAGAAACTGTGTGCGGTACCTTTTGAGTTAGTGAAATGGAACAATTAAAACATTTCTGGCAGAATTCATAGTGGGAGAAAGCTAAAAATGACCCTTCATAAATAGCAGTCAAGTGTTGGATTGTGAAATCAAAATTGAACTCTTGTATGCAAGTTTGTATTTAAACAAAATCATAAAATGTCACTGGCACCCAAACTTGCATTTAAGGAATCGAAAACATTTGTTTTTAGGAAAGCTCATTAAATTTGTTCTCTTCGGGGAACCATTTTCCTCCTGCTGTAACGGAAGAGATCAACACTATCTGCATCATATTAATCCATAACGGTTGATTCCACGAGTATCCTCTCTCTACAGGCTGCTCGAAGAGAAGTATGGTTAGCATTGAAATATATAACGTCAACCATCACTGCATGGCCACCTTAAAATATCACAGGTGGGATCCAGATCTTGCCACTTGCACCTTTTTATCCTTGGATGTCAAGGAGGAGCAAGATCTGTCTGGATGGTCGGCATTCAACCTCTCAATTGTCCCAAGATTTTTGAGCGTCCAGCAGCAATTGGTACACCCGATTTCTTCACCTAGAATGACAAACATATATCTCCAAATATTTGTTTATCTGAATCAAATGCACATTTCTTTTAAATTTGTTTTCCATTACTTTTTTGTCGTACTTGATTGACATCATGTGAATGAATATTAAGGTACTCCCACACTTTTTCCTGACATTTCAACCCCTCTTCATTCCCATTACTGTTGTTAGAGTAGCTTTTAAAGCTCTAAGTTTCCATTTGTTGTACAAAATGCATTAACATCCATTAAGAATTTAAAATCATCTAATGTTTTGAATATTATTTTTTTGATATTCCAGTCAAATCTCTGCCGTTAACTGTTAATCTGCTGACAAACATGGTGTGCACTTTGAGCATTTTGTTATTTGAGATCTCCTTTATTTACATTTTTTGAACTGTCTGCCGCAGTTCATTTATATATATCCCTTCCCTATCCTTCCTTACTCCGAATAAAATTTAAAATGGTGCTTAATCTGGAATAAAAACGGTATTGCCACATTTTTTTAAATAGTTCATTTATTTTTAGAAAAGGAATCATGATTGGTGAACAGTAGATTAAACTGATGTTTAATAATTTAGATAATGAGAATTGGTTTTAATCTGCTGTTTAGTATGTGCTTCTCATATTTGGATTGTTTGTTATGTTGATATGGATAGCGATTGCCTAATAAAATGTTCTTGTATGTGAATTAAAGATCTTTAAAGCTTTTTGAATTTTTATATGCTGCATTGCTTTGATGGACGTAGACTGTTATCCTCTGGTTTTGTGGTTCCATAGATCTGTGGCAGATTAGCTTCCCAACGTAATCTAACACCACATCTTCTAACGCCTTCATAATGCTCACTTTGTTCCTTTTTATTTTCACTACATTTGATTGTTAATCTGTACTAATCTTGTATTCAAGTGTCAAGCCATATTTCTGGTGAGCAATCGTTTATTACATCATTCTTTTATCGTGTACTTAAAATTAATCCTAGAAAGATGCCCCATGCCCTCCAGATGAGTCTGTTTTGGAGGAAAATATATAAACGTATTAAAAATGTTTTTTTTCCAAGACAATTTGCATAGAAATGTTTGAGATAATTTCAGGACTGTAGAAAACACTGGGTTTCCCCCTCGTGATAACCAGCTCATTACCACCAGCAGTGTCGGCTGTGAAAGCTGCTTTAAAGTATAAGGACTATTATTTCAACATAAAACTTCCCACTCATTTTCTACTTTTGTACATTTGCTGAGTCATTTGTAATTTTTGTTAAATTCCACTTTACTTGGTCACCGATGTCTACTTGAATGATTGAAAGAGCATTACATGGGACAGAGAGAGGGAAAGCAAGGTGTCACTTGAAGTCAGAGAAATCGTAACTCATTGCGCTGGTTTGTAAGCTGCCCAAGTGAAATATGAGGTTCTGTTCCTCCAATTTGCGTTGGGCCTCACTCTGATAGTGGAGGAGGCCCAGGACAGAAAGGTCAGTATGTGATTGGGAGGAGGAGTTAAAGTGTTTAACATCTGGGAGATCAAGTAGGCCTAGGCAGTCTGAGTGGAGGCATCTATTGTCCATTGTAACAAGTAACATGACTCCAAAGTTTAAACACAACAAATGCAAATTTTGTTGCAGTATTGTTTAAAGAGTATGGGAGTCCATTTCTTGGTCACGAAAATGCACTTAAATCTGTCCTGAAAAAAGGGATTCCAGTTAATCCTTTCAAAGTGCAGGCACCTTGTGTTTTACGTGGGAGTTACGTGCTTAAAAAGCAGCATATAATTCAAAAATGCATAAATTAAACATGAATACGCTGTCTGCAGTAAATTTGCCTGCAGTAAATTTGATCATGTTATTCCAAAAATACCATCGAGTAAATTAAACTTTGATATTAATGAAACGAGCATTATTTCAAAAACTCTAGAGTCAAGCATGCGTAAAACGTGAGGGGACAACACCGTTTTTCCCCTCATAATATTTGAAGAGGAATTCAACTCCATGTTGTTTAATGAAAATTATTTTGGAACTAAAATTTCTGCTGTAATGCTGGATTTTACTTCGGAGTCACGTGAGTGACTACATGAAGAAGACCCCGTCAGGCCGCATACGCGTCATTAATGTCAGTCGCCCTGGCGCAGCGACTGGTTAGGAGGAGTAGCGCTCCTCCAGCGGTAAGGAGCACTACTTTCTTGTTGCAGTGAGGCTTGTTTTTCAGATACAAGTTTATACCATGCAGAAAGCGTCAAAGGTGAAGGTGAGGCGCGTCGCTAGTAAGACCATGACGGAGAGCGGGTAGCGGGCACCCGCTCAGTTCACCTAGTCCGTCGGTGGCAGGGAGGCCAGCGACTGCAGACTCGTTGCCTTTGAGCAGCTCCATCAGGATACACACCCGGAGGAGGGGTGGTATCCGCGCCGGCCTGCAGTAGAGCCCGCGACAGCAACGCCTGGAATAGGGCTGCTCAATCGTTCCCTCTTGGAGGAGGAGAGCTTGATGGGTCAGGGTTATTCTGACGCTGAATCTGTGGGAGAGCAGAACCCACGGGATGAAGGGCATGAGCCCGTAATACCATGTCTGGCAGCAAGATTTTCCGTCCCCAGAGAGGCTGGGGAGCCATTGGATGAGGAGTTGGCAACAACTATAAATTATTTGCTCTCCCATCAGCTGCAAGAGCTGACAATGGACGATACGGCGAAAAAATATGAAACCCCGGTTAATTGTCAACTACTGAAAGTACCGGCGGTTAATCATGTAATATGGGGCCATGTGGGCATTGGTATTCGGGCACAAGAAATGAAGCTCCAGCGGGTGCTGAAGCTGCTCGCTGCAGGTATTACTGCGTTTGCCAGATTGGGGGACGAGGGACTGCCTTAGCCCTTCCGTGCAGTGCCCACTTCGAAATTAACTTTGTGAAAAAATGCAATACGCCCTACTATACACCCTAAACATGCAGCGCTCTGTAAACCCAGCAATATTCAACCGCCAAATTTGTTCTTTGGGGACGACCTTGCTAACCGAGTGAAGGAGCTCGGCGACGAGGCAAAGATGGTGGGGTTAATTAAAGCACCGATGACCAGCAGAATGGTTTGGCGGCAGTACCCTACCGACGGGTTGCAGAGACCGGGGCCGGTCAAGGGACCAGCCGGGCATTTACGAATGTGCGCAGCTGGTGCACTGCTACTGGGGCACGAGCAAACGAGAATCTTCCCACCAGGAACCAGGGGCAACAAATTCCACCGGTCACCATGGAGGTAGGTGGGTCTGGTCCTGATAGGAACATATTAAGTGAAAAACACCTACAAGTCGGGGGGAGATTACACTGGTTCCTGAAAGAATGGTATGAGATAACATCAGATCTGTTTATACTGTGCAGCATAAAAGGTTTTCGAATTGAATTCTATCCCAATTGGAGTCCACCCACTCAGCATGTTCCAAGCCGGACACTCATTTTCCCACAGAAAGAGAATACGGAGATACAGGCAGAACTTTAAAATATATGCAAAAAAGGGGTAATTGAGAAGTCGGTTCGCCAACTCCACCAATTTGTGTCAAATATTTTTTCTCTGTCAAAAAAGGATGTAGGATGTAGAATCATCCTCGACCTGACGAGCTTTAACCCCTTTGTACAGTATAAACATTTCAAAATGGAAACTTTTACTACCTCTAAACACCTGCTTTCCAGATGGTGTTATATGGCCAGCATTGACCTTAAAGATGCATATTACTCAGTGCCTGTTCACTGCGATTATAGGAGATATTTGAAATTTAGCTGGATGAGTCAATTATGGCAATTCAAAGCACTGCCTAATGGATTAACCTCAACTCCTAGATTGTTCACCAAATTGTTAAAACCAGTACCGGGGCTACTTCGAGCTCAGGGTCATATTGTAATGGCCACTTTGGACGATATTTTTATTGTAGGTAAGAGTCGGGACACAGCTGAATCATCCGTTTCAGTTGTTAAGCTCACTTTTGAGAAATTAGGGTTTATCATTCATCCAGATAAGTCCAAATTAACACCAGTCAGAGTTATTGATTATTTGGGTTTCACTATTAACTCAGACCACATGTCAGTGACTCTACCCAGGGACAAAAGGCTGCAGCTAATTGAAGGCTGTATTAAGCTCATTGAAGCACAACGACCTTCAATTAGACAAGTGGCCAGCTTCATTGGCAAATTAGTGGCTTCGTTTCCAGCTGTGCAGTTTGGACCTCTGCATTACCAGCGATTACAACGATAGAAGGAACAGGCACTGATGATGCATTCAGTCGTTATGACAGGCCCATGCAATTACCAGCTGCGGCCATTGCTGAGGTACAATGGTGGATTATGAATGTCTCAAGTTCTTCCAGCCAAATTCTGGTTGAACCACCTTCCATTGTCTTACAGACTGATGTCAGTGCACTAGGATAGGGCGCTACTGATACTATTTCCAGCTGTGGAGGCAGATGGAATATGCACGAGGCACCTCTTCTGCAATCACAAGGGATTAATTATTTAGAGCTTTTGGGAACATTTTATGAGCTTATTGTTCTGCTAAATGTCACTTGCATGTTTAAGTTCAGATTGACAACACGACGGCAGTGGCGTATGTTAATCATGGGTGGAATCATTTCGGAATCTTGTGATAGATTGGCAAATGGTGTATTACCAGAGACATCTGGCTTTCAGCTACCAGGTAGATTCAACATAGTGGCAGACACAAGGTCTCGCAAATTCAATGACAACACAGAATGGATGTTGACTCATGTCATATTTGACGATGTTGTTGCTCGGTATGGGATGCCAGATATCGATTTGTTTGCATCCAGACTAAACCACCAGTTGCCTAAATATGTTTCATGGGATCCAGATCCTGGGGCAGCAGCGGTAAATGCATTCTCGCTGCATTGGGGTGGAATGTTTGTGTATGTATTTCTTCCTTTTTGCCTCATCAGTCGGTGTCTGCAAAAAATTAAGCAGGACTCCGCCTCAGGAGTATTGGTAGTACCCGACTGGCCTACTCAGCCATGGTTCCCTCTCGTTTTGCAGATAAACATGCAGCCACTTATGACTGTTCCCAAACATCGAAACCTACTGGTGCACCCTGTAACTGGTGATCAACATCCTTTATATGATCTGTTAATTTGCAGATTCTAAGAAGGCCATACCTGGGGCGAGGACTATCCGATCGCACTGTGGATGTTCTTACTGCGGCCTGGAGGGATAGTACCCAAAAACAGTACATCTCTTATATAAGGAAATGGGAGGTGTTCTGCTTAGGCCAGAATATTTCATATTACACGTCAGGCATCTCCGGATGTGCTAGAGTTCCAGTCAACTCTCTTTTTTGATCAAAGATTAAGCTATAGTGCAATCAATACGGCCAGAAGTGCCCTGTCTTCATACTTATGGATGGGATCAGAATATTCTGGAATATTCTGAGACCCTCTCATCTCTAAATTTATGAAGGGAATTTTTAATTCCAATCCTCCCAGGCCCAGGTATTCGACAATCTGGGATATAAGCGAAGTATTTATGCTCCTTCGTCAGTGGACTCCTGTCATAGCCCTGTCTTTGGCCAAACTCACCATGAAGGTAGTCATGCTCATGGCACTGGTTTCGACACAACGGGTGCAGACATTGCGACTAGAAATGATGGAAGTATCTGCAGATGCCATTACGATTTCCATCTACGATCTACTCAAGCAGAGCAGACGGGGTGACAGGGTTTAGGATTATCTTTTCGGCATACCCTACGGATTCATGCCTATGTGTGGTGTTACACTTGTTATATCTTAAGAGGTGCGGAATCAGCATTATTTATTAGCTGCAGAAAACCGCATAGTATTGTGTCGGTTCAGATTATTTCAAGGTGGCTAAAGCAGGTTCTGGTTTATGCAGGTATTGACACTGACATTTTAAAATCTCATTCCACCAGGGCGACATCAACATCAGCGGCCAGGGCAATGGACGTCCCCATAGACCATATTCTGGCGGCCGCAGGGTGGTCAAGTGAATGGATGTTTCAAAAATATTATCATAAACCAATTGCCGAACCATGGGGTATTTGCCCATTCTGTTTTAAGTTCAGTGTTATAGCTTCCCCCTGGGACAGAGGGGTTGCTATTTTCTTCATAAAATTAAACCGTTAATACGTTTAAATCTATGTCATGGTTTAATGCATTATTGATTCTTTACTCATTCTGAGTCCATTGATGCAGTGAGACGCCTGGATTTGAATCTACGGCATGAAATCACAGAGCTTTGAAATCTTCACGTAGTCACTCACGTGACTCTGAAGTAAAATAGTAAGATTAAACGAGAACTTACCAGTTTGAAGTTTGATCTTTATTTTATGAGGAGTTACGTTGGTGATTACGTGCCCTCCACGCCCAACCCTCTCTCACAAAGGTCATTTGGTAGTTCTAGGATTCTGCTCTTACTATTATACTTAAATTACTGTTACCTGTGATTTCATACCGTTGCTTTGAAGATTGACTCTCATGCGGCCTGACTGGGTCTTCTTCACATAATCACCAACGTAACTCCTCATAAAATAAAGATCAAACTTCAAACTGGTAAGCTCGTTTAATCTTACTATTTGCACTGCATATCATTTCTTGTAGACTTCTGATTCTAACAATTTCTGAGGGCAGTCCCATTTTTAACGGCAGCCTATCTGCTGGAGCGAATCATGTTTCTCTCCTATATTAAGACCACGTGTACAGCGCCCCCTGATACATTTTTGATGCCATGGTGAGGGATGTGAAGTTATTTTAGAAAACAATGTTATTTTTGTTTATTTGACGATAACAGCAAATACTCAAAAAACTCAGCAGGTCAGGCAGCATCTGAGGAAAGACAGCAGTCAACATTTTGGGTTGAAGGGCGCCCGATCTGAAGCATTAACTATTTCTCTTTCCGCAGATGCTGCCTTACTCGAGTTCAGGCATTTTCTGTTTTTTTATTTCAGATTTCAAACATTATTGCACTTGTCACTTTCCTCGCCTTTCCTCAACTTCTTCAGTTCAGATCACTATGACTACTTATTATATCCCGTAAGAAGAAATATTGGACTGACCACCTTGAATTGGTTAGGTATATATTCTGAGCTAAAGCCTTAGGCTTTCCTTTTTATTAGATCACTCGCATACCCTGAGGAACTCTAACGGAAGTATATTGTTAATGTGCTGTGTGAAGTTGCAAGAACTCCTTAAATAATGATTTATGGAATATTCTGTACTCTTAAAGTGAAGAAAGATAGTATTTCAATTTTCACAGATTATTGTTCCATGAAGTGCAAAATCCTGTGATATTGTAAATGACTAATGGTTCTTCAGGTCGTTCTGAACTTAAATCAGGCAGTACTTTTGGCATGTGTATAAAGTACTTAAATTTAATTGAAAAAATAATAAACTTGAGTTCTTAATTCCAAGGATTTTTTCTGTGATTTTGGTAATTGTATCCGGATTAAACCTTGCCTAAATGCAGGATTCTGAAAAGGTAAACTATTTTGGATAGTAATTGAAGCCATATAGGAGAGAGCTACAGAATCTGGGTCTAAATATTTGAAATGGTTTCACAGGACTTATGACTGCTGCCCACAGGATTTTTGTTTGTAATGTTAGAACATAAATGACAGTGTGAACAATTTATTCACCTTATCATTTTGTTTTCGAATCTTTATTGAGGGATGCTTTGTTAACATTGGCGGTGCAACAGGTAGAGCTGCAAGCTCATAGTGCCAGTGAACCAAATTTGTTCCTCACCTCTAGTGAAGGTCTGAGTGGAATTTGTATCTTCTCCCTGTGACCCCAAGTGTTTTCTCCCGGAGGTTCCGATTTGCTCCCACATCACAAAGACGTGCAGGTATGAAGCTTAATTGGCCCTCTGTAAATTGCCCCTGGTGTATAGGAAGTGCATGTGAAAGTGGGTTACATAGAACTAGTGTGAACTGGTGATCGATGGTCAGTGTGGACTGGGTGAGCCTAAGGACCAATTTCTGTGCTGTATTGCTAAACTCTAAGGAACTAAACTCTAAGCAACTGCGCTCATCTCTTTTTAATGCAGAATTAAGGATGAAAGAACTGCTGACTCTCAGTCCAAGACGCCCAGGGTTCAATCCTGACCGCAGATGCTGCTTCTGCGTGGACTTTGCAGGTTCTCACTGTGACCCTGTGGGTATCCTTCGGTTTCCTCCCATGTCCCGCGGCGCGACTCGCGTTGCAGCGGCCCCTACAGCCTGTCTGTCTTTTTTTATTTTTTGTCTAATTAAATGTAGTTGTTCGTGTTTTTTTTGTACTGTTTCTAACTGTGTATATGTGGGGGGGAGAGGAAAACTTTTAAAATCTCTTCCCTGCACGGGTGACCCGACTTCTTCCCTGTCCGGTCTCCGTTGTCGTTGGGGCCTAGCACCGTGGAGCGGCCTCCGACCGGGACGACCTGGGGGCTCCAGTCACTGAGCCTGCGGAGCTGCGGACTTACCATCGTGGGGCTGGCCGGCCTCAGAGCGTGGGGAGCGGTGGTGGCTCGCTGCTGCAGCCCGACTCCGGAGCTCCAGCTCCAGCTCCAGCTGCAGATTACTGCCGGTGGACTGTCGGGATATCGGGAACTCGCGGGTCTGGGTGGGAGACCGCTCTCCGGAGCTCCCGCAACGCAACATCTCCCGCTCGTGTCGCGGGGTTGGATCGACCCGGAGTGGGGCCGTACATCACCCGACGCGGCTTCAATGGCCGCGGGACATTCCAGCACCTGCCGGGGGCTCCAACCTTGTGACTTTTGGGCCTAGAGCGGGGCCGTACATCGCCCGGCGCGGCCTCAATGGCCGTGGGACTTAACATCGCCCGCCTGGGGCTTGGACATCGGGAGAGAAATGGTGCGGGGGAGAGAGAAGAACTTTGCCTTCCATCACAGTGAGGAGGAGATTCACTGTGATGGATGTTTGTGTAAATTGAATTGTTTGTATGTTTTGTAGGAATTGTTTTGTTTGTATGGCTGTAGAAACAGAGTTTCGTTTGAGCCTCTCTGAGGTTTGAATGACAAGTAATAAAACCTAATCTAACCCCAAAGACATACAGGCTTGTAGGTTAATTGGCCTCTGTAAATTGCCCGTAACACACAGGGAGTGGATGCGAGTGTGGGATAACAGAATGGGTGATCGATGGGTGTGAATGGGTGATCGATGCTCAGCATAGACTCGATGGGCCAAAGGTCCTCTTTCCATACTGTATGTCTAAATTAAAACCTTTTATGTGCAAGCTCAAAAGAAATGTTCAAGTCATTACTGGAATTAATATTTCTTAAAGGGATTCCTCTTCATAACTATCAATAACTGAATATTGATCAGTTAATCAACAATCGCTATCAATAACTGATTATTGGGGTGGCACAGTGGTGCAGTGGTAGAGCCTCTGCCTTACAGACCCAGAGACCCGGGTTCGATCCTGGCTACGGGTGCTTGTCTGTACGGAGTTTGTGCTTCACCCCGTGACCTGCGTGGGTTTTCTCCGAGATCTTTGGTTTCCTCCCGCACTCCAAAGAGGTACAAAGTTTGTAGTTTTATTGGCTTGGTTTAAATGTTTAAAAAAATTGTCCCTATTGTGTGTAGGGTAGTGTTAATGTGCAGGGATCGCTGGTCAGTGCGGACTCCGAAGGGCTTGCTTCCAGGCTGTATCTCTACACTAAACTGGTTGCCAGGACTACAGGGCCTGTCCCACCAGCATGCGACTGCATGCGGCTAGCGTGACCTAACGTGGTCGCTTGAGCCGTACGGCCTCGCGGGGCCGGTCCCACTTCGATCACCGGAGGCGTATGGAGTTGTGCGGGGCTGGTCCCGACATCATGCGGGGCTCCGAAAAACTGACACTATCCAAAAATTCCGAGCGCCAACGGCCTGTCGGCCCGCAGCCGCATTGAGGACATACGCAGCGTCTTGACGGGCATACGCAGCATCTTGACGTCGTACGCAGCGTCTTGACGTCGTACGCAGCGTCCTAGCGCGTGGCGTTGCGCGATGACGTCACCGCCCGACGCCGTGCAACATCCAAATTCAGTCGGCCCGCCTCCTGCCCAGCTGATTGGTGAGTCTGATGTCGGGACCAGCCCTGCACAACTCCGTACGCCTCTGCGTTTCGAATTGGGACCGGCCCCGCGAGGCCGTATACCTCAAGCGACCACGTTTGGTCGCGCTAGACGCATGCAAATGCATGCTGGTGGGACAGGCCCTTACCATTTAGTCATTGTTTTATCCATGTAAATAAGGGCAGTCTGCAATATGATTGTTTTCCTTTCACCCGTTTCCTCCCCCCTTCCCACTTCCCCAGGATTCCTTCATTATTCGGTCTACAACATTTGTGCCGAACATGATGCCAAGTTAAACTGATCTCGGCTGTCTGCATAGTAAATATCCCTCTATTCCGTGCATATCCATGTGCCTTTCTGAAAGCCTCCTAAATGCCACTGTCATATCTGCCTCCATCACCACCCTGGCAATGAGTTCCAGGCCCCCATCACTCTCTGTGTGAAAAGAAAACTTGCCCTTCACATCTCCATTAAACCTTCCCCTTCTCACCTTACATTAGACTCTCTAGTGTTGGACATTTCCACCCTGGGGGCAAGGTTCAGACTGAAAGGTTCTACCCTTCCTATGCATCGCATAATTGTATACCCTTCTTCCTGGTCTCTCCAACATTCCAGAGAAGGCAAACCAAGTGTATCCAACCTCTCTCCCTGTAGCTGAAACCCTCTAATCCAGGCAGCGTTCTGATAAACCTCCGCTGCACACTCCCAAAGCTTCCACATCTCTCCTGTAATGGGGTGACCAGAACTGCACACAATACTCCAAATGTAGCCAAACCAAAGTGATATAGAGCTGCAGTAAATCTGGCTGTTCTCCTTCAATGCAGGTCGTGGAGAGATCTGAATTAAATTAAGCTAAATTTAAATTTGATCTATTTTGATATTTTGGTTTACCCTGTACAGGATGAGTTTCCAGTTCATCTCTGCAACAATTATTGATAAAATAAAAGGTCCTGACTTTTATGCCTGGAAAAGACAGGCAATCTGAAACAATGCAAAATCTGCAGTAAACACATAACAGGAACTGTAAATTGAAGTATTCTTCTTGTTTCTGCTGGATGTTTGCAACGGCCAATGTTTCCTGCATTTTTCCACCACTATTGGATGCTGCAGGATGTGCAGTTCTCTAATCATTTCAAAACATTTGACCTGTTTTGGTAGAACGGTTGACACGAATCTGAATGCGAGGGTGGTTAATATATGCTCTGGTTTTCATCGCCACTGCCTCAAGAAGTAGATAATTGGGGTGTTCTGGAGGCACTATTTCAGCCTTCTGTTATTGTGGTGGAATGGAGGGGTTTGGTTGGCATTGCCACCATTGATGGATATTCTTACAAATTTCAGGGGTCTTTAATTCTGGGGGGGGGGGGGGGGGGGTCGAGAACCAAGGGGGAGGAGGGCGAACATTTGGGGCAAAAAAAAGGGGGTACTTTGTAACTTCATTGACGCCCATTACATGGCAACTCTTTGTATGCCTAAGTATGCAAAACAAAGCAGCTCATGTGTCTGGTCACGTGACAATAAAAGTATCGAATCTAATCTTTATTGTGCATTTCTTTTACTGTTTCGGGGTGAAAATCAATTTCTTCCCATCCAGACTCGGTCAAGCAAAACTCGATGTGAATGGTACTGAGTATACTTGGGGTTTTCTGCTCTGTATCTCCCTATGGAAGATTCTGCACTAAGTCTTGTAGTCAGGTGAGTGGGGGTGGGAATGACAGGCGGGAATTTACTTCAATCTGTGTGGATACGATACACTGGTAGCTAAAAGGATGAGAAACCTTATCACGCCAAAGTACCTATCACTGTTATTTATTTGACACACGAAGCATTGCATTTCTTTCTGTTCAATATCCCCGTGAGGTTGGTGTACATCCAAGTTGCACTGGAATTGTAGTGTTGCCAACTGTACATAACAATTAGCCTCCAGATTTTGGAAAGTTATTTTCTTAAGAAATCTGCAAACTTCTGAGTGTTAACAATGTAACTTTTTCAGACAATTTAAGTCTAACAAAGGGTTCCGACTCAAAACGTCACCTAGTCCTTTTTTTCCAGAGATGATACCAGAAACGCTGAGTTACTCCAGCATGCTGGGGGGGGGGGGGGGGGGGGGGGGAGGGGGAGTTAGCATAGGCTCGATGGACCAATTACATTTTGTAAGGGAATCTGTGCAGAATAGTCAATTGGTCCCTTTCCATTCTCCTCCCCACACAATATCAGTTTTCAAGTCTGCTCCAAGACTTGTGTGAATGTTATCCTCAGGAAAAAAGATCATAAAAGCAATGACAAGCTCACTGTTTTCCAGCCTCAAGAAAATGTAACTTTGGTTGGCATCTGACTGACAGCAATGCTGAAGCTGGGTGTCTCGGAGGGAAATCAGAAGGCGTACATCTGTATCTCCAGCTTCCATACCGACAGAGCATTTGATCAAAGCGGAGTAAAGATATATCACAAACTCACAAGTGTGGAAGTTCAGTCATAGAAACATAGAAAATAGGTGCAGGAGGAGGCCATTCAGCCCTTCGAGCCAGCACCGCCATTCATTGTGATCATGGCTGATTGTCCCCTATCAATAACCCGTGCCTGCCTTCTCTCCATATCCCTTGATTCCACTAGCCCCTAGACCTCTATCTAACTCTCTCTTACATCCATCCAGTGATTTTGCTTCCACTGCCCTCTGTGGCAGGGAATTCCACAAATTCGCAACTCTCTGGGCGAAAAAGTTTTTTCTCACCTCAGTCTTAAATGACCTCCCCTTTATTCTAAGACTGTGACCCCTGATTCTGGACTTGCCCAACATTGGGAACATTTTTCCTGCATCTAGCTTGTCCAGTCCTTTTATAATTTTATATGTTTCTATAAGATCCCCCCCTCATCCTTCTAAACTTCAGTGAATACAAGTCTAGTCTTTTCAATACAAGCCTGGTCTTTTCAATCTTTCCTCATATGACAGTCCCGTCATCCCAGGGCTCAATCTCGTGAACCTACGCTGCACTGCCTCAATCACAAGGATGTCCTTCCTCAAATTAGGAGACCAAAAATGTACACAATACTCCAGATGTGGTTTTACCAAAGCCCTATACAACTGCAGAAGAACCTCTTTACTCCTACACTGAAATCCTCTTGTTATGAAGGCCAACATTCCATTAGCTTTCTTCACTGCCTGCTGTACCTGCACGCCAACTTTCAGTGACTGGTGTACAAGGACACCAGTCGCTGCACCTCCCCCTAACCTAACCCCATTGAGATAATAATCTGCCCCCTTGTTTTTGCCGCCAAAGTGGATAACCTCACATTTATCTATATTATACTGCATCTGCCACGCATCTGCCCACTCACTCAACCTGTCCAGGTCCCCCTGCAACCTCCTAGCATCCTCTTCACAGTTCACACTGCCACCCAGCTTTGTGTCATCCGCAAACTTGCTAGTGTTGCTTCTAATTCCCTCTTCCAAATCATTAATATATATGGTAAACAGTTGCGGCCCCAACACCGAGCCTTGCGGCACTCCACTCGCCATGGTCTGCCATTCTGAAAAGGACCTGTTCACTCCTACTCTTTACTGCCTGTCTTCCAACCAATTTTCTATCCACGTCAACACCCTACCCCCAATACCATGTGCTCTAATTTTAGTCACCTGTCTCCCGTGCGAGACCTTATCAAAGGCTTTCTGAAAGTCCAGATACACGACATCCACTGGCTCCCCTTCATCCATTTTACTTGTCACATCCTCAAGAAATTCCAGAAGATTAGTCAAGCATGATTTCCCTACCATAAATCCATGTTGACTTGGACTAATCCTTTTACTGCTATCCAAATGACCTATTATTACCTCTTTAATAATTAATAATAAATGTATCTGTGGGATTCACAACTGGCTGTTCTGGCCTGTGCAAAGACGAGTTAATCCCTGGATTTGTGGAATTGAATATCACTGAATTGTTTTAGAAGAAAGTTTCTTCAGGGTAACAGGTGTTGATGCAACACACATGATCTTTTCTGACAAAAATAAACTGCATTCTTGTTAAAATTAAAATCAAAATATGAATAAGATAGTGTAGCAAAGAGACATAAAGTACTGGATTAACCCAGCAGGCCAACTGTAAATAACATTAAACCAGATATTGGAAAAAAAAATTCTTAAGAAATCTGCAAAATTAGAGTATTAACAATGTAACTTTTCTCCATCCTCTGATCAATTAGCCCGACAACTAAAGTCTGAAGAAGGGTCCCAATACGAACCGTCACCTATCCATGTTCTCCAGAGATGCTGCCTGATCTGCTGAGTTATTCCAGCTCTTTGTGTCCTTTGGCGTATTAACCAGCATCTGCAGTTCCTTGTTTCTGCTCTAAGATAGTACAGCCACAATTCTGGCATTGCAGGAGATATAACAGCATCGGGGGAAAGAAATTACATGCACTTCACCGGACTCTGATCTAGTTTAAAACCCCTATTAAAATGAAAAGCTGAAGAAAGTTGTATATCTCTACTATGGGGAATATAACTTTAAGAGAATCGCATTGTATGCATGTGGCTAGATTATTTGAATTGAATATGAGGAGACATCTATGCAAGTTGCATAAGCTTAAGAACTAGGTTAGCTATCAAGAGATTTTTATTTATGCAAGGTGTCACAGGCCTTTGGTATATGTTACTGGATTGTGCAGTGAGTGTGGATATGTTCTGAATGTTTAAAACAAACTGGGAAAGTTGAAGGAGATTGAGGTTACGTTTTTATTAAAGATCATCCGATATGCCTAGTTGTCCCTAATTGCTCACTTCTGTTGATTTCAAGACTAAAGAATAAATACCCAGATCTCCCCTCTTCCCCCCCCCCCCCACCCCTGTATTATCCTAAAGGTTTATTTAAAAATGACACAAGATGACACAATTTTTTAATTGTTCCAAGAGGCTGCAGAGGTTCTCAAAAGTGAGCAACGTTGCAGTGATGCTTATTTGCAGCTTGGCTGATTCATCAGATTATCTGTCTTTCCTGTGTGAGTTGGTAATAAGAAGTTAACTTCTGGAACTAATTGTAAGCGAGTGAAAAAAGGATTTGTTTTCTGTTCTCCTTTCCTGCCTAGGAAGTGGGTGAAGACATTTGCCATGAAGTGCAGGGAAAATTTACGAGCATGTTGCCAGAACATCGAGAGCCTGGGGATAGACAATCCTAGAGTAACTCAGCATGTCAGGCAGCATCTCTGGCGAAAAGGAAAAGGTGACATTTCAGGTCAAGACCCTTCTTCAGACTGAGAGTCAGGGGATAGGGAAACCAGAGGTATGAAAAGGTAGAGAACAAATCAGAGCCAACACCGATGATTCAAGAAAGGTGGAGCCCACAATGGTCCATTGTTGGTTGTGGAAGAGGTTATAATGAAGGGCTACAAACAGTGAAACCAGCATGATTACTAAGGTGGGGGAGGAACAGATAGAATGCAAGAGTTATCTGAAATTAGAGAAATCAAAAGTCATACCGTTGGGTTGAAAGCTGCCTAAGCGAAATATGAGTTGCTGCTCCTCCAATTGTGTGTGTAGCCTCACTCTGATAGTGTTGTATCTCTAACCAAAACTAAACCTTTAATCAGACAAAACAGGTTTGTATACTCCACCTTCCTGTGCTCCTTGTGTGCTCTCTTCCTTGAAGTTACTGATATGGATGAAACAACATATTTTTAATTGTGTATCTGTTTGATACAAACTCAAATGAAATTGCAAACAATTGGTTAAAACTTACAGCTGATTTATATTGGAGAATTCAGCATGGATAAATATTTTTGGCAATAGATCCAGTTTTGAGTTCTGCTGATTGTGATTTATAACCTTATTTCCTATTGTTGGATAAATCTTATAATAAGGTTCATTAAGCTGGAGAGGATAATGTAGTTTATAATTAATTTATTATTGAATCATTAAACATCATAGCTGGATACACATTAATACATTTATCTCTGTCCAAATCTCACTAAATTACTGACTATTAGTGAAGATGTTGTCTTCAAAGATTGTTTTGACCAGGTGTGCTCAACACAACAGCACAGCTTTCTTTCAAACTAGAAGCTTTAGAACAAAGTTTCTTTAGATTTCAGAGATACAGTGTGGAAACAGACCCTTCGGCCCACCAAGTCTGCGCCGACCAGCAATCACCCCATATACTAGCACTATCCTACACACTATGGACAATTTGCGATTTTTATTGAACCCACAATTCTATACGTCTTTGGAGTGTGGGTGGAAACCGGGGCACCCAGAGAAAACACACGTGATCACAGGGAGAACATACAAACTCCGTACAGACAATACACGTGGTCAAGATCGAACCCGGGTGTCTGGCGCTGCAAGGCAGCAATTCTACCACTGCACCACTGTGCTGCCCAAATGCTCTTAATTACTAGTCCATTTTGTATTTGCTTTCTATCCAGCACCATTTATCAAGGCAGCATCTCTGGAGAACACAGATAGACAATGGATCAGGTTGGGACCCTTCCTTTCTGCCTCAACAGATGCTGCTTAGTCAGCAGTATGTTTGTTGCTTCAGATTCCAGCATCTGCAGTCTCTTGTCTCTGCAGCACAAAGCAATTTTGATTTTGATGCTCATTTTGTTAAATCACACACATTATTGAAGCCCATTCTATTTTACAATCCTCTTTCATCTTCCACCTTGGCCACAAATAAACTCTTACCTTTGTGATGTTTCACATTTGTAATAGTCTCCAAATCATTTGGCAACTTGCCTAAAATTTGTGTTTCTTTCATCTGGGCTCCCTGACATGAGGCTACGTCTCAAAAACATTTCTAAACTCAATCATAATGTCTTTTTCCGTCTTTTACCTAATGAATGCAGCAGAAATTTGAGTTGGGCAAAGACTGGTTCGAAGGGGTGAAGACAAATGCTGGTTGAACCAAGCAGAGTTTAATATCAGAGCGAGGCCACATGCAAATTGGAGGAACTGCACCTCATATTGTGCTTGGGCAGCTTACAACGCAGCAATGTTAATATTGATTTCTCTAATTTCAAGTAACTCCTGCATTCTTTTTCCGCACCCCCGTCTCCCCCCTCCCCCTCCCCGCTCCCCCCACCTTAACCGTTCGACTGGTTCCACTGTTCACATCCTTGTATCCCTGTCATTAACGCACTTTCCCCAGCCAACGATGGGCCAATATGGACTCCAGCCTTCCTGAGATCATCTGTTGCTTGCCCTGTTTTGTTCTGGCCTCCTCAATCTTTCAGTCTGAAGAAGGATTACAACCTTAAGCGTCACCTATTCTATTCCTCCAGAGATGCTGCCTGACCCGCAGAGTTATTCCAGCATTTTGTGTCTATCTTCGATGTTAACCAGCATCTGCAATTCCTCCCGACACAGGATTTAATATTGAGTTGATTTAAAATAGATAGGACACTGTATGTGAAGTCAGAGTCACTGGTTAGAGGAGATGGGTTTGTAAAGACAGTAGCTTGGATGCTTGATGATTTGTGTGGATATGCCAGTTGTAACAGTAGATTACCATATAACCCTATAACAATTACAGCACGGAAACAGGCCTTCTCGGCCCTTCCAGTCCGTGCCGACCATTTATTTTCCCCTAGTCCCATCTACCTGCACTCAGACCATACCCCTCCATTCCCTTCCCGTCCATATACCTATCCACTTTACTTTTAAATGTTAACATCGATCCTGCCTCCACCACTTCTGCTGGAAGATCATTCCACACAGCCACCACTCTCTGAGTAAAGAAGTTCCCCCTCATGTTACCCCTAAACTTCTGTCCCTTAATTCTCATGTCATGCCCTCTTGTTTGAATCTTCCCTACCCTCAATGGGAAAAGCTTATCCACGTCAACTCTGTCTATCCCTTCCATCATTTTAAAGACCTCAATCAAGTCCCCCCTTAACCTTCTGCGCTCCAAAGAATAAAGGCCTAACAAGTGGCTCGTGTTTGGGGGATGGTTTAGAGATGCAGCACGGAAACAGGGCCTTGGGCCCACCGAATCCATGCCGACCATTGATCACCCATTCACACTAGTTCTATGTTATCCCACTTACTCATCCACTTCCAACACCCTAGGGCCAATTTACAGAGGCCAATTAACCGACAAACCCATATGTCTTTGGGATACGGAGGGAAATCAGAGCACCTGGAGGAAGCCCACACCATCACAGAGAATGTGCAGATTCCACACAGGCAGCACCCAAAGTCAGGATGATTTGTTGATTTGTTTTTGGCATGTCCTTCATTAAACTTCAAAACTAATACCAAGTGTTGAAGTAAATGTGTAAAATGTGGTTACTTAATGATCTTTGGGTTGAAATTAGAAATTCATAAGGAAATGAACCTTTATTATTTGAAAAACATATATTCACAGATAATAATTTTTGAAATAAATGTTCCATTCTCTGTGAAATGTAACAAGTACACATGTAAGAGCTTATCAACTGAATAATTATTTTACACATTTGTCACTGATGATGCTTCTTTCGTTAGTATTTTGTTTAAATCTCCTCCAAGTCTTGTGGATCTGTGTCCCTCTAACTGTTACTCCCCCATTGGTCATTCTGCAGTTCTGGAATTCCATCCTGAAACCCCTCTACCCTGTTTCTCTTCCTTTATTCAAGGCAAAGTTTTGCCTCAAGATATTCTTTTGACGTTCAAAGTATTTTTTTGTTGACAGTCCTCGTTGTAGCGTTTAGTTTAGAGCTACAGCATGGAAAACAGACACTTTGGCCCATCGAGTCCACACTGACCATCAATCATCCATTCATGCTATTCCACTTTCTCATCCACTCCTTGCAGAGCCCAATTAACCTATAAATCGACACGTCTTTAGGATGTGGGAGGAAACCAGAGCACCTGATGGAAACCCGGAACACCTGATGGAAACCCGGAATCATAGGAAGAATATGCAAACTCCCTATAGACAGCAGCTGAAGTCAGAATCGAACGCATGTCTCTGGCATTATGAGGCAGCTGCTCTAACAGCTGCGCCACCGTGCCACCACTTTGATAGATTCATTGCCAATAATGGTGTAACATAGAACCATGTAACATAGGTGCAGGCGTAGGCCACTCGGCCCTTCGAGCCAGCACTACCATTCAATGTGATGGTGGCTGATCATCCAAAATCCCTATTTTAAACAAATGTTATCGGGATTAAGAACAATGCTGCTCACTTGGAAAACTCAGCCTAACAAAGTTTGACCTGGTCTATTTCCAGCAATATGTTTATTGCATGTTACATCTGGCAAAGTATTGGATTATTTACTGATAAAAGATTTATTTAACAGGCTGTATCCAAATGTAACGACAATAGCACCATTTAAAATACAAAACCTATTTTCTATGGACGGGTTGGGCTGAAAGGTTTGTTTCTCTCCATTCTACAGTTAACTTATTCTGAAAAATCTGCTGCTGAGATTTAAGAGAGAGTCTGAACTGCAGTTTGACTGTTCCACTTGTGGCAGAGCAAAGGTTTAGCGTTTTTCACTTGTCTGCTCAAGGTTGGAAGCAGCGTAAGCTTAGTTGAAGATCTACCAATTAAGGCGTGGTGAGAGCCCAATAATCCTAATAAGACAGTATTTGAAAAGGTGAGCTTTACAATTCTTTAGACACTTTTTTTCCCCTTGGAATTAAATTTATCTCCTGATGCTGGGATGAAATTCTCCTCTGGAACGGTTCAATGTAAAACTCATTTAGGGAGTCTTGATTTCATCCTGAGCTGAAAGCAGCTGAGAGCAGAATCAACCTCCTAGTTCAGCACTAAACTGGCAATCTCAGTTAGATGAACAGCAGCGTGAGAAATGAAAGATATCATGGTCAATGCAATTGGAGGCAGCCACTTTATTGGTTCAGATTAGAGAGAATTGGTTTTTATATCTCCTGTGCTGGATAAATCCAGGGATTGCTCACAGTTACTGATGTGTAGTTGTAACGGAAAAGTCTTTGATCCTTGTGTTGACTTATTCATTGTGATGAATATAGTTAAATTCATTAAAAATATTTTATCGAGTCATACAGTATGGAAACAGGCCCTTCAGCCCAACTAGCCTACGCCGACCAACATGCCCCATCTACAGTAGCCTCACTTGCCTGTGTTTGTCCCATATCCCTACAAACCTGTCCTATCCATGTACCTGCCTAACTGTTTCTTAAATGTTGGGATAGTCCCAGCCTCAACAAGCTCATGTGGCAGCTGGTTCCATACACCCACCACCCTTTGTGTGGCAGACTATCAGTCCTTCAACAACCCTCTCCTAATCTTTTCTGATCAAACCAGACATTAAAAATAATAGCTCTAACTTGCAAGATAGGAAAAGGGAGATTACAGGAACTACCCAGTATCTTTTTTTTAAAATTTTTCATCTAACTTGAAAATTGTTTCTTCATTACCGCAAACGGCTCTATCATAACTATCCTGAATTTATGCTGCATATTTCCCATTGAATTTATTGCAATCTTTTAATGGAGTTCATAGAATGGTACCTAAGTAAGACCTTGTGTTTATTTAGTATCTTTTTTTTGCCTTTAAATATGAAAATAAGAATTCTGTTTTCTTTTTGCACGGACTTAATTCATTATATTGCCGTTTTCATTTAGCTGGGTTCTTCCATACATATATATATAATATTGAACAATTGTAGTATTTAACTTTAGTTTAGAGATACAGCACGGAAACAGGCCCTTCAGCTCACCAAGTCCATTCCAACCAGCAATCCCTGCACACTAACACTATCCCACACATACATATTTTCCACCAAGCCAATTAACCTACATACCTGTACGCCTTTGGAGTGTGGGAGGAAACTGAAGATATCTGTGAAAACCCACGTGGTCTTGGGGAGAACGTACAAATTCCATACAGACAGCACCCATAGTCGGGATCGAACTCGGGTTTCTACCGCTGCGCCACCATGGCCGCCCTTGTATATATTTTAATTGCCTTTTACAAATGAAGTACATGTGTCCTATCCCCAGCCTCTCCGTGTCTTCTTGAAGTTTATCTCAAATCTAGTCACAAATTGTCAAGTCTTTTCAATCTATTGTAAATTGCAATTCCCCATTGGATTGTAACCTTGCCGTGGTCGGGGAGCTTGTGTGTCTCAGTGACCCCTAGAGCTATGCCAGCGGGAGGTCCATCTCCTGTTAGGGTCTCCCATGCTGGACAGGTCGAAGGGTAGAGGAGGGACGAAGGGCGATCCACTGGTCCTCCAGGTTGGAGGTTGAGCACAGGGTGAACAACCCTGTCTCGTGAAACAAATATGTTACGGACACAGCAACTGAAGGAATCAACACTACTGGGCGTGATGGACTTCCTGGGCTATCAACAGATGCTAGGATGAATGTCAATGGTGAAAGCCGAAAGGAAGGCGCTGGAACTGGATTGGCCATATACTGAGATGAGAACCAGACAGCATCCCAAGAATAGCCCTGCACTGGACACCAGAAGGGAGAAGGATAAGAGGGAGACCCAAAACCACCTGGTGTCGAACTGTAGAGGAGGAAATGAAAACAATGGACCTGACCTGGGGTAGTGTCCAGAAGCTCGACCAGAACAGACAGGAGTGGAGGATCTTTGTTGCTGCCCTACATGCCAGCAGGCATAATAGGCAGTGAGCAAGTAAGTAGCAATGTTGTTATTTGAATGCATAAGCATAAGCATATGATTTCTGTAAATAGTAGCAATGTTACAAAATTTTGAGATTTTATAAATCAAGCCTGCAATTTATCCCACCAGATAAAGCATAAAAATAAGTTTAATTTGACACCCAATTCACTTTCATATCTTCAGTATGAAGAAAGTTATGGCCATTTTCATACTCGGAAATTAGCATCTTGTTCCCCATTGCCTTTCAATTGACTTAACTCAAAAGCTGTGATCTGGAACAGTTAAAAGCCCATAACTTTCTTAAAAATTAAGAGAACTCAATGAAATGTTCAGTTATTATAGATTGAAGCATTCTGAAACAAATATGAAACAATCTTACTTGGATGACCTGAAATTAAAGCATATAATTAGTTAGTTATCTTATTGTAGCGAATTACAAAATTCAATGAGTTGATCTAAACATCTATCCATTTCTTAAGAAAAGATAAACTTTTTAAAAATTGCCTAAGTGTCCAAATAACATTCACACAATAATCCACAATATAACATAATTTTTGAATCTAATTTTCATGAATTTCTGGGCCAAATGGAAGGAATTTAGTGTTTGATTCCTGTAAATTAATGGCCATTTAAATCAACTAGCGAGTGGGTTTTAGTGGAATGCGGTGGATTGGAACGTTGCGGTTAGCGATGAAGTCGGGAGGAAAAATACTGTTTGTTCATACATTTTTTTGGACCCCGTTTCGCAACATGAAAATGTTAGTAAAGCCTCCCGAAAAACCAACTTTTAATATAAAAATAAACTTTTTACCTTTTTTTCTCCCCTACGCAAAATCCTTCCGGTTGTCGGTGCTCACGGCTTTTGCAGGTGATTTTTAAATTACTCTAGTTAATAAATAATCTAGAGTAATTTAAAAATGCCTTCATTCATGAAATGTCGGAACGATTTTTCTTCCGCAACGAAATTGCCCGACATTGACCGATTTTCCCTGCCTGGGGAAAAACGGCACTTTAAGCCCGCCCCCCTCTGAAAGGCGCCAAAGTCGTGCACACGGGGAGCGGCAGAACTGCAGCGCTGCTCAAGGTAAGTTTTGTAACATACCTATAAATAGCGCAAATATATCGTTATGGAATATCTCGAATGAACCTATCACTCGTACCATTTTTCATATATCCTTCAAACATCTCTGAAGATTTCTCCAAATTCCATTGGCCACCAACTTTCTTAAGGTGTGTTAACTATTTCTATTCAAATCCATAGATATCTTTGGGCCCCCGATCTGAGGCAGGATGTGCAGGTGTTGTAGAGGGTCTAGAGGAGGTTTACGAGAATGATTCCAGGAATTATTGGGTTAACACATGATGAGCATTTGACGACACTGGGCCTGTACTTGCTGGAGTTTAGAAGGATCAGGGGGGACCTCTTTGAAACTTACCAAATAATGAAAGGCCTGGATAGCGTGGATGTGGAGAGGATGTTTCCACTATTGGGAAGTCTAGGACCAGAGCCCATAACCTCAGAATAAACGGACGTATCTTTAGAATCTTTAGATGAGGAGGACTTTCTTTAGTCAGTGGGTGGTGAATCTGTGGAATTCATTGCCGTAGAAAGATGTGGCGGCCAAGTCAGTGGATATTTTAAAAGCAGAGATTAACAGGTTCTTGGTTAGTAAGGGTGTCATGGGTTATGATAAGAAGGCAGAAGAATGGGGTTGAGAGGGAAAGAGATCAGCATGATTAATGGGGAAGTAGAACTAATTCTGCTCCTAGAACATGAACACGAACACAAATTGTGTCCAATCCATTATCTGCATCTTTTCTTTATTAATGTACCTTTAGCTGAGGGCTTGAATTAAACAAAGTAATAATTCAATTAAATCATGGGAGTTTCCACACTAATGCTGCAACACTAAAACAAATAGTCATAGATTGATACAGCATGGAAACAGGCCCTTTGGCCCAGCTTGCCCACACTGACCAACAAGTCCCAGCCACACTAGTCCCACCTGACCTTATTTGGTCCATATCCCACCAAACCTGTCCTATCCATGTGCCTGTCTAACTGTTTCTTAAACGTTGGGATAGCCCCTGACTCAACTACCTCCTCTGGCAGCTTGCTGCATCAACCCACTACCATTTGTCTGAAAAAGTTACCCTTCAGATTCTTATTAAATATTTTCCCCTTCACCTTAAATCTGGTCCTCGATTCACATACTCTGAGCAAGAGACTCTGTGCATCTACCCAATCTATTCCTTGCATGATTTTATACATCGATGATTGCAATATCAAACGTATACTGAGGTAAACTCAATGTAGTTATCATTTCTCCATTATAGCCCACCACATCCGACCATAACCTACACACCTTTAAGTAGAATTAGAGCATGCTGAGAAAGCACTTCTGTATGAAAGCCTCGCTGCTAAGTGCTGGCACGGAGCTGTGGTGTGTAAATTTTTTATGGCACAGTGCTCTGGTGTGTAAGTGGTTCTGCTTGATGCTCTGATATGTAAGTGTTCCGGATCAGCTATCTGTAAATAGTTTTGCCTTGACACTGCGATAGCTGGAAGTTATGAATGATAGAGACATCTGCCTCCTGCCCTAGAACGACAGTCAGCTGAAGCTTGCCGTTGTAATGAAGGCAAAATGGCCACACACTATATTACAGAATTTAAGAGCAATTGCTGGAGTTTGTACATGTTAAATATGGAAATTTAGAACTTATAGTCAGTTGTTTCTTGCTCCCCATAGCATCTCCAAGCCTTCATCAGTGCAATATTTACAATCAATTGAATGACCAAAAAAAGATTGTTCATGACGCTTTTTCTCTGTAAGGGTGGCACAGTGTTTTAGTTTAGTTTTAGATGCAGCACAGAAACAAGTCATTCGACCCACCGAGCACAGGCCGACCAACGTACACCCCGTACACTAACACTATCCTATCTAGGGACAATTTCCAGAAGCCAATTAACGTACCAACCTGTCCATCTATGGAATGTGGGAGGAAACCGGAGCACCCAGAGAAAATCCACGCGGTCACAGGGAGAACTTACAAACTCCACATGGACAGCACCTGTATTCAGGATCGAACCCGGGTCTCTGGCGCTGTAAGGGACCAACTCTACCAATTTGTCACTGTGCCATGGTGCGCTACCAGCAGTGGTGCAGCTGGTAGAGTTGCTGTCTTCAGCGCAAGAGACCCAGAGTTGCTGTCTTCAACGCAAGAGACCCAGGTTCGATCCTCACTCAGGGGTCTGTCTGTGCGGAGTTTGGACATTCTCCCTGTGACCGCATGGGTTTTCTCCGGATGCTCCGGTTTCCTCCCACATCCCAAAGAGACACGGGTTTGTAGGTTAATTGGCTTCCATGAATTGTCCCTAGGATGTGAAAGTGGGATAACATAGAACTAGTGTACGGGTGACCAATGGTTGCCGTGTACTCGATGGACCGAAGGGCCTGTTTCCACGCTGTATCTCCAAACTAAACTATTAAACACCCTTAAACTGCTGCAGTTTATTGCATAAGATTTGAATTCTAGGCTTAATTACCATCTTAGCTTTCTGTGCTTATAAAGTAAATTTGACTGTAAGAAATTCAATAAATACATTATATTTAGAAATATCTAAAAGATTATTAATTACAGTTCAGCCTTTAATTGCATGTGTTTAGTCCACTCTGCGTATCATCTTCCAAAGCATTAGTTACAAATTGAATATTTAGCCAGCATTTTTGATAAAATGTCATTGATCCAAAAAACTCTCAGAACAGAGGCTTGATGGCCAGTACACAATTAAAGGACAATTACAGAAGTTTAAAGTGCGCACCACCAGGAACAGCTTCTTCCCCTCTGTTATCAGGTTTCTGAATGGTACTACTGTGAGCTAAAGTACAGTTCGATTCGCCTCCACGCCATTGCAGCCGTTGAACTTTATCTGTGGAACTGGTGCGCTCAGTCCACCTTAGCCTACCCGATCTCCCGGTTGCCAAACACTTTAACTCGCCTTCCCATCCCCACACTGACCTTTCTGTCCTGGGTCTCCTCCACTGTCAGAGGAGAAATTGGAAGAACAGCACCTCATATTTTCGTGGGCAGCTTACAATCCAGCGGACAGAATGTTGATTTATTTAACTTCAAGTAGCCCTTGCTTTCTCTCTCTCTATCTCTCCCGCACACTAGTCATTGTATCAGTTTCACCGTCGTCCCGCTGAGTTCCACTGTTTGTATTACTCGTTATCACCCTCCCCACGGCCAAAAATGGACCATTGTGAGTTCTTGATCATCGTTGCCGACTTAGATCTGTCTTTTTGATTATCTTTAATTCATTTGTTCTATATACCTTTTCATATCCCTCGGTACCCTCTCCCTTGATTCTCAGTCTAAAGAAGGGTCTCGACCCAGAAACGTCACCTATTCCTTTTCTCCAGAGATGCTGCCTGACATGCTAGGGCACTCCGGCTTTTTGTGTCTATCTTCGGTGTAAACCAGCATCTGCAGTTCCTTCCCACACAATGCTGAGGACAATATTCTGCACTGTATATTTCCCTCTTTGCTCCACCTATTGTACTTGACCTTGGCTTGATTGTATGTATGTATTTGATTCGATAGCATGCAAGATAAAGCTATTCACTGTACCTCAATACTAAATCTAAATCTAATGTGATGATTACAGTGAAATATCTGTGTGCAGTTTTTCTAAAGAGTGGCCACTTTCCGCCAGAGTCCGGCGAGTTGATTCACAGGGGATACATTCATCTTTGGGTTGGATTATAGAATTATTTCAAAAGAGAGTAAATTACTGCAAACTGCTACGGGCATCGCAACCATCCCCAGAGGTTGGGTTCTGATTATTTTGGAGCTGCAATCTGACCTCTTTGTTGCTCTTTGTCATCTCTTAAGGAACTGATGATCTTGTGTTGCACTAATCAGTACAAATAAGGAACCTAATAGCTTTTTTTGGGTAAATTGTTCCTGTAATGCTTTTTTTTTTTTTTTTAATCTCTCCAAAGTATTGGTTTCTAAGCAGCTCATTTATATCTAGTTCTCGGGAGTTTCCATTTAATACTGCAGTTCCCCTTGAGATTGGAAATAATAGGTCAATCTGTCCCCCGCTGAATGATGCCATATAACAAATACTATACGGTATAACACTAGGGTATATACCGCTGTTACATAAAGAGGAACATAGTTGAATTATATTGCACAGAATCGTGACCTGCAGAAAAAAACAGAAACTATTTACAGTTACATCTAATAAACACATATTATACTTAACACAGCTGAGAAAATGAAATACCGACAGTTGCTGTGTGTTAACTTGACTCCATTGACTAAATACGACCTCTCATTATTTCTATACTAACCTGGTGGCAGAAGCAGGAATTCAATTTAGTTTTATTATGCAACCCCGCTCTTCCAAATAAGCGGAGTCTAATCGCAAATCAGACACAGGACAATAATCTTTCAACTGATGGATAAACATAAAAGAGGAAGTGATCCTTACCTTGCTGAGAAAATGAGAATTTTATGTTGTTGCACAATGTACGTTGATTAATAATGGGTTTATAAACACACAATTTGGCTTCTTTGAAAGGAAGAACAATAATTTCTGCCTGGGGTTTTCAGGATGCTGTGTGGTATCTGGATTTATAGGAAAAGCACTGCTCAAAATGGTAATCTTCATGTCTGCTGATAATAGATGAGGAAAGGTAAATGCTACTAATGGTAATAATGAGAATTCAATATTTCATGACTTGATATGAAACTCAGTGGGGTTTTGTTGAGCCGATAAATGGAATAGATTGAAATCAGAACATTTGTGAAAATAAGAACATTTCACCTCAGTAAAGCTTTCCCAAATTTGTATTTTGATTAATGGCCTGGAGATTAGTAATGGTTCGTCACAATCTTCACGATCTTTAGTAGAGTCACAGAGTCATACAGTGTGGAAACAGGCCCTTCGGCCCAGCTAGACTGCACTGACCAAACAGGCCCTTCGGCCCAACTTGACCATATTGCCAACGCGTCCCATCCACACTAGTCCCACCTGCCTGCGTTTGGCCCATATCCCTCTAAATCCATCCTATTCATGTACCTGTCTAAATGTTTCTTAAATTCCAATTAATATTCTTGAATTGGAGTTATATTTTGTTTTAGTTCATTGGAAGGTGTATGTAGTTATTTTACCAATGTTGGCTTTCACCGCAGTCGCACTGTTACTGTCCTCAAAGTGTCTCAGTGAGTATTATAACAAACCGAGCATCGCACCAGCTTCTCGTTTTCACCCAACAAACGGCTAACAATGGCCTGTTTCCTTTATCATCGTTACTTTTTTGTACATTTTTCGTTCATTGTTCTTTATCTCTCCACATCATCATCTATATCTCTAATTTTCCTTAATGCTAATTCAAGATTCAAGAGAGTTTTATTGTCATGTGTCCCTGATAGGACAATGAAATTCTTGCTTTGCTTCAGCACAGCAGAACATAGTAGGCATGAATACAGAACAGATCAGTGTGTCCATATACCATTATATAAATATATACACACATATAATCAGTCTGAAGTCAGGTCTCGACATGAAACGTCACCCATTCCTTCTCTCCAGGGATGCTGCCTGTCCCGCTGAGTTACTCCAGCTTTTTGCATCTATCTTCGGTTTAAACCAGCATTGGCAGTTCCTTCCCACGCATCACCGTTTCCCAGTCTGTCTCGATTAATTCTTCCAGCTTTAGTTTGTCCAGTCCTCCTCGCTATCCGGCAAGGTGTTTGAGGAACGTTAGCTAATTCAGGAAAGTTTGAAACTTCTCTAGCCACTGGACCAATTAACAATTGCAAACAGTTTCTTGCTGTTACCTTCTTTCATTATAACTGGTGTGCCGATCCAGAACTCATTCCTGTCACATCAACTGCAATTCTTCACTTAGAGACGCAGGGAACTGCCGATACTGAGTACAGCAATGTGCAGGAAGAACTCAACAGATCAAGCAGCTTCTGTGGAGGGAGTGGACACAGAGGCACAGTGGTAGAACTGCCGTCTCATGACGCTGGAGACCTGGGTACAATCCTGACTACGGGTGCTGTATGGGTCTGTATGGACTTTGTACATTCGCCCTTTGACCACGTGGGTTTTCTCCAGGTGCACTGGTTTCCTCCCACATTACAAAGACATGCAGGTATGTAGGTTAATTAGCTTCTGCAAATTGTCTCTAGTATGTAGGATAGAA